>JAXCLO010000170.1:109691032-109732307 GCA_035583995.1 Arremon aurantiirostris | reverse complement strand
GTCTAACATAGGTGATAGGTATTGGAAAATTATTGTAAATAAAGTACACGTAGTTTTTAGTATAAAAAGATAACACCACCCCAAGGTGGTCAGTGTGCCACAAACTGACCTGCCAGACAGACCTCAGCAGGTCTGAAAAAAATTGTAATAGATAAGAAAAAATAAACAACCTTGAAAACCAGAACCAACGACTCGACTTCTTCAGTCACGGGGCTGGAAAAAAGAAACTTTCTAACACCTCAGAAAACCCGAGATGATGTCAGCATTCCTTATGCCATGTAGGATCTCCTGTGCAAATGAAAGGTGCTGCTGTTTGGTCAGCTTATCTCATTCCCTAGGGGATTCCATTTGTGTATCCTCTGAATGTGGAATTCTAAGTCTAAAGTAGAGCAGCAAATCTATTTTGTGCAAGTCATGAAAATAGCCACAAGATAGACCAGGAACGTGGGAGGATCACAGCTTTGTGGAAACAAAAGCTGCAATTGCTCAGTTAATGTAACTCATACAGAACACGGGCCAGAAAATCTGCATGGAACAACTGTTGGATGAACCACAGTGTTCCTGCAGAAGCACTAATAATAACAATGTCTTGGTTTTACTTTTTAAGGTAACTTGTCTTGTAACTCTCAAGGCTAACTTGTCACAGCTTTCTCAGCCTTTCCCCATGAAAGATGCTCCAGAATCTGAATCACCTCAGGGGTCCTTTGTTGGACACTCTGCAGTTTGTTCCATGTCCCTCTGGCACTGAGAAGCCTTGAACTGGACACCAGGGCTGGGTCGAGGAGAATGATCCCCTCTCAGCTGCCTCCAGCACCTCCAGTGCAGCCCAGGACATTCCTTTTCCCCTTGGGTGTGAAGGAGACATTGCTGGCTCACACCCAGCTGGGTGTCCGCCAGGAGCTCAGGTATTTTCTGTAAAGAGTCAGACAATGTTTTGGTTACACCAGGGTTGTCACATCGCTTTATTCATCTCACCAACAATTTCATGAAAGGGATGTGTCAGAAATGAGCTTCATATGCCATGTGCTGCTGCTTCATACCTGTGACAGATGCAAGATGACCTTTATGGATAAGCACATTATGTCCTTTTGTTTAGTCAGACACAGGACACTTGGCCTTCTGCCCTCAAGTTCAAGCTCATTCTTGGTGGATCATCCCCTACAACCAAAAACTCCCTTTCAGACCTGCTGCTTTCCAGAGCAGGCTCCACAATTTCAAAGAGGAAAATATATGTATTTTCCTCTAAGATGTAGAAATTCCATTTTCATCTTTTAATAAGTTGATTACTGACGTCCAGATTGTTGAATAATTCAGATCATGGTATATTTTTCCCCTTAATCAGTTTTTCTGCAAGATCTCAGTCAAATTACTAACATTATCATCAATTATATTATTTATTCTCATCAATGAGCATATAAACTATTGTCAGGGCCGGAACTGAAACCTGAGACTCTTTTAAGAATTTACATGTTTAATCATTATTCTATCTTTTTCATCCATTTCTGGATCAAATAGATAGATTTTTATGCACTTATGGCATTTAGCATTTTGATGGATTGTTATATTTGTAGTCAACATCCTTGTTGTTGCAAGTTAAATGTGCTCTAGAGCTTGATCAAATTTGTCATCTCATTAAAAGGAAGAAAACCAAGTTTATTTGACAGCATTTATTTTCTGTAAACCAATATTGATTAGCGTTAAGTACATTATGATCCTTTAATTTTTTTATTAATTGAGTCCTCAGCCAGATAATTCATTAGTGGGAACAGAACTCATGCCAGACTGCTAACTATCTAATTATATGAATTTTACTGTTCATATTTTGAAAATTTTAGCAACAAATTAGCTACTATGTTTCACCAAGTTATAAAAAAAGAATATTTATTTTTCAGACAGCTGATCATTTCTTTGAAAGCTCCCCAAGGTGTCATATTGTAAGATATTGTGTAACCAAAGATGAAATTATTCCCTTTTTTATCCATATAATTTGTTTTTTTCTTTCAAGGCATTAGTTAACTGTTGTGAGAGGTTACAGGGCCTGCTGCTCTGGTTTGATTATTGCACTGGACTGGTCCCTGCTATTAAAATCTTCCCTCTCCCTTTTTTCTCATTCTTGAAATTTCACAAACCTGGAAATAGTGACTTTCCATGATTTCAGGTGGAGTATAGGAAAAAAACCTCATGTATTAGATGTAAGAAAACTAAAATCACCTGAAAAAAGCCCA
Organism: Arremon aurantiirostris; assembly: GCA_035583995.1. Classification (NCBI taxonomy): domain Eukaryota; kingdom Metazoa; phylum Chordata; class Aves; order Passeriformes; family Passerellidae; genus Arremon; species Arremon aurantiirostris. The sequence goes on along the minus strand of JAXCLO010000170.1, from coordinate 109,730,082 downwards.
AAACTTTTCCACTCCTTGTGCCACCGTGCCCCCTCAGCATGGGGATGAAATCAGAGCAATTGTTTCTAATGATCTGACAGATTCTCTGCAGAGCAGAAACTGGAATAATAGAAAGGAATAAACTGGAATGAAGGGAACAATATCCTGGTGTGGATAACACAGACCTCCAAATATAAAGAGAAAATACACATTGTGGGCTCGTGTGCATTCCTCCCAGGAGCAGGCTGAGTTCTGCTGTGTAGGGGACACACACTGTGGTTGTAGGACAGGTTTTTGGTAGGACAGGAGATGTTTGGGAGCAGCCACATGGATGTAAGGGGCTAGAGAAAATCCAGCTGTGTTGTCATTGTTATTTTTGAGAATGAGGATTTTGGGGAGTTACAAAGGAATAACAAATCAGCAAACAGCTTGAGCATTGCTCTGCCGTCTCTACTGATCTCCCACACTCTCCCAATGGTAGAAGAGCTCCTGGAAAAGTTTTGGCTTGGATTAACTATCAGTCTCCTAAGCATCAGGAAAAAGGAGTAGCACATATCAGAGATCTTTCCTCTTATGAAGTGTGGATGTAGCCACCTCATTTGAAGGGGAGAAGTCATGCTGTAATGCTTTTGTAAAGAATACAAGAGGTCCCATAGAATAAGTAGAAAAAATATTGCTAATAAACAGAGCTGTCTGGAATTAATCCTGGCCCTATTGAAGTCCATGGGGATTTTGTTATTGACTGAAGTAAAGGCTGAACAGGGTCATCAAGATAGCACCAAGGTACTTGAGTATCAGAAATCAAGGATGTAGTGTGATATTGGAAAATAAAAGGAATTATCACTCTTTAGGGGTATTGTGTAACTAGGTGAAAGGAGGAAACTAGGTGGTTCTGTTTGAACTGATATTTAGAGGACATTGCTCCCCATGGTAAATAATAGACACACCTTATCTAATCATCTTTAAATATTATTCAGTGGATCAGACTTTTGTCATCCCAAGAATTATTAGAGTGCCAGCAACATTAGAAGAAAGCTTTAGCATTTTGAGATATAAACAGACTGTCATTATTATTATTATTATTATTATTATTATTATTATTATTATTATTATTATATTTTACACAGATCATCTTCATTGACACACATTATCATTTGAATAATATAGCTGCTTATTTTGTCTACAAGGTGTGATTTTTACTTTGATCCAGGGGCCATCCAGCAGCTACAGCTGATTCAGCCTTTCAGTTGGAGGCTGGGAATGTTCGCCTCACTGATCCTGACAAGACTCCCTGAAATATGGGGCTGACAGATACGACACAGGAGCTGCAGGAGAGCCACATCATATTTCTGTAACATGTGTTTCAACATTATGAAATGAAAAATGTGCCTTATTCCAAAAACTATTTTTTTATTGACTTCTTCTGGCTTTGGCTTCATCTTGGGCCCTCTCCCCACATGGTCCTTGTTGATAGTTGCTGTGGCACATTTGTCTGATCTGAATTACATGCAGACATTTTATGGAATATTTTAATGTGCTTCTTGAGGGCAGGCTGCCTTTACTGCACTTTGCACAAAGTTCAAGATGATCTGTGTGTCAGAAGTGACTGATAGGAACATTTTATGTAGTGAAACACAATCAGCTACTCAAAAGAAGCAGCTAAGAGGCAAGAAACTGCTTATGAAAGCTGAGGTTACAGACTTCTGAGAAATTCTGCCCAGAAGTTACTAACTGAAAAGTCAAAATCCATCCTCTATCATAATTGAATGAGTAATGAATGAGATGCAGCTTAAGTTTTGGCAGGCAATTAACAAAATAAAAAAATGTGCAGAGCTGAACTGTACTAATAATTAAAGACTGAAATATATTCACTGCCCTAAATACTGATTTTGCTGATGAAATAGCTGGAATGGCTGGATAGATCATCCTACTGCCTGTGTGTCTTGCAGAACACATCACATATCAGGGAACTTACCACATCCTTGGATATGTGGTGGAAACACCTTTACAGCAGTCTAAGGATGGATTCCCTGTCTGGTTTCCAGCTGAAGTTTAATGGCAGGGGTGGCCATGATGTGACAGCTGGCCTCAGGACCAGAGATCAATCTGTTTAGAAACAGTAATGAAAAAAATCCCCAAAACTGCAAAAAACCCCATCAACTAATAAACCAAATTATTAAAAACTTTATCTGTGATTCCTTGGTTTCCCACTGGTGCAGCCTTTCTGTGACTGTCGATTTCCATGAGGAATATTCTTCCTATTCTTATTCTTGCTTGTCCATGCAGTGGCCATTTGTGAGGTGCTCTGATTCTTTTTTTTTTCCTCAAGACAGCAAGCTTGAATCAACTCAGCAGGTTAATAACAGAGCAGAATCTGGAGCAGAGGCTGTAACACCAGCAAATTGTGGCTGGAAACACTGTCCAGTCTGGTGGATGAATTGAACCCGGAAAACTGGAGGACAGGATGGACAAGAGATAAAGTTGCTGAAACTCTTTCTTCAATAGTACCAATTTCAGTCCTGGGCTGAACTAGTGGTGATTAGAAGTTCTTCTCGTTTAGTTTTAACTGAAGGTAAATTTAGCGTGGGGTTTTCCCCTTTCTACTTAAATTTAGGTGTTTAATCAAGCTAAGCTTCCTCTAGAGTCAGTGGAGTTGCTCTTAGCAACCTGTCTAAATTTATACCTGACTTCTATGTCTAAAATTAGAGATCTGGGCAAACCTGTGCTTTTGTTTAGGGGTTCTGAGAGGCAGATTAAGTGGAGTTAAAAAATAATTGTATGGTAACAATGAAAAGTAGGCAAAGGCCAGTGGTATTTCTCAATTTATTTTTCTACAAAAGTAAAAGAGTGGGTCCACAAAAGCTTCTTCTGCTGCCACAGCGCACTTGGCTTGTTAATCAGGCATCAAAGTTTTTTATTTTTTACTCAAAACAGTTGGTGTCACTGCAAGCATACTTCCCTGATGCAGTTTTCAAAAGTGGTTTTGCCACAGAGGATTTCTGGTTTCTGTTTTAATTGATAGGAATAAAGGGGGAAAAACATAAACTTTTAATGTGATTCAAAAATAATAATTTTTAAGCTGTTTTCCTCATATATGTGTCCATAGCTCATTGTGTGAGATTTTTATCTGCTTGCTCATCTTTCATTTTTATTTTCACATCGTACACAATTTTCAAGGGAAAGTTTTCCACTTATTTCTCAGATCCAAATTTGACAAATAAGGAGATAATATCTTGGCATACTTCCAGCAGTTTATTCGCAGAGCATCCAGTTCCACTAAAGTGCTCTCTACTGGCCATTCCTAATTTTCTGTGCCGTTTTATTACTGGCTTCACACTGCATGTGTTAATTGGCAAAGATTCAGTGCTTTGATAACACCTTAATTTATCTGACCGTAATGATGGCCCAGAGTGGTTCATTAATATTTGTGTTAAATGCATCAATTAATTAAAAAAAACCCCACATGTGAAAAATAGATAGCTCTGGGTGATAGCAGTAATGGGATCATCTTCCTGCCATCAAATGCCCAGTCTAAGACTTTGGATGGCAGAATCACTGAATGGTTGGAAAAAATATTTACAACCATCACGTCCAACCATGTTCACCTCTAAACCACGTCCTCAAGTGACATTTCCACATCTTATTTTCCCCATGTCCCTGGGCAGCCTGTTCCAATGCTTTACAACACTTTCCATGATGAAAGTTCTCTACATATCTAATCTAAATCTCCCCTGGTGCAGCTGGAAGCCATTTCCTCTCTTCCTGTCACTTGTTACCTGGGAGAAGAGACTGACAGCCCCCTGACTACTGCCTTATTTCAGGTAGTTGCAGAGACCAATAAGACCTTCCTCAGCTTTATTTTCTCCAGTTTAAGATGGAGATTAAAACGGGAGCCTCTGAACTAAAATATTACTACTGTGCTTGTAGACAGACAAATGCAATGTATGCTTTTTCTTGCTGGGAGATGATGCTCACCAGCATTTCCTTGAGGAAAGGAAAACCTTCACCAAGGTTTCCTTGAGAATCCAAAATATACACAAGGGGTTGACAGATACAGGTCAAATAAGACCCTGATTCTTCTAGAGGAGCAGTGGGAGTCAGACAGGGTAGAAAGGGCCAGCCTCCAAATCTTGACATTTTGAGTTGTTCCAGGAGATGCATTTATATATCACTAATTCAAATATCTTTCCATTAAAAAACTCCACAACATAAACTCTGCCCAGAGCAAAATGCCCTTTCCATTAAGGCTTGAATTTCCCATTAATTTCTTATTCATGTTCTTTTATGGGAAGGTGAACCTGAACAGGAGTTAAGAGGTTAGATTTTGTTAGATTAGGCTTTTGGTCCCTGCCTAGAAACTAAACTGCACTTTCCAGCAAAATATAAATACCCAGCCTTTATAACAAGTGGGACCTCTGCTGTTGAAGTGAAGGATAATATTACCATACATATTTGAACAATTCTGCTAATTCCTGGAGTTCAGGACACTCAGTTTTTTACAGATTTGATAATTTTATTTTGCCTGGTCACTTAGTCTGAATGCAAATTTGCCCAAGGTCTCTGTATGCAGTTTGCAAATAAAACCTGACAGAGATTAATTTTTTTCTATTACTTTTTTTCCTTTTCATCTTCTTGCATGGTGCACTATCTACAACTTAGAGGCTACTTTTGCACATTGGCTTGTGCTTGGGCACTGCACCCCTGCAAATCTCAGTGGAATTGTTTTCTTTTTGTTTTAATAGATTGAGTAGAAAAATTAACACACCAAAGTGAAAAGAGATAGGAAAGGCAGCCTCTCATGTGACTGTGCTTATAATACTGATCAATTTGTCACAGTTGCATTTCCTCTGATTTTGGAGAAGAGCACATACAGAACTGGTTAGAAGTATTCACTGCAACACCTGGGGAATTATGTTTACTAGAAGATTACAGGGGTAATATTAATTATTGAGAGTTCATTTGTTAGGGAACAGAGGTGATATTTGGATTAAAATAAGTTTAAATATGTGGGAACTTCCTCCCAATGCATTTCCTTTTCTACCTGAAACTTTTCTGAAGTTTTTCTTACTACAGCTTTGCCCTTGGTGACTTGTCTAGGATTGCTCAATTCTGAAACAACACAAAATGAAGGATTGTCATCAGGTTCCCAAAGTTTTGAATATCTATGTCTATAAAATTGCTGTTAAAACCACATCATTTTGGGTTTTTTTAATTTTTAGTGAAAATTTTTAGATCCATTTGTTCTTGGATATCTTGGCTAAACCTCTGAGCTAGAGTTGCTTTAGGCCATACCTGGAAGAGGACATTGTTTAAATGTAAGGATTTTTTTATGACTCTTGTTTCTGCCTAGAAAGAGTCAAACCTTGTGCCACAATATTGGAATCAAGATCTAGAGTGGGAGCAGTGGCATTTAGCCCAGACCCTTGGCTGAAGTAGCACTTGGAAATGAACTGCTGTAAATTTTCAGGGAGGAGATTAAATAATTAGTTTGAGGCTGTGGGGATGGGGATTTGATTGCCAGCATTGTTATTACCTTTCCCACAGTTATGGGAAAAGCACATCTGAGGGCCTCTAAATATTAAATATCAAGGGTTAGAAAGTTTTCCAGGGTGCATCCATTATGAGTAAATAGACATGAGGACTTCTGCTACTTTTTCTAATCTAACCTACCACTTATCTAATATAAATCATCCTAACCAGTTTGGATTCCTGCTTTAGGACAGTATGAATTGCCTTGCATTAGATCTTCCTCTTTACATAAAAATATTAAATCTGGGTAGCAGATTTTAGACCAGACAACTATTTAACATAGTCGCATTTAGGTGGGATAAATCCAAACTTTAATCTCTATATAAACTGATTTCCTTGCTGTAATTTCAAAATAACATTTTTATCATTTCACTGCTTTTTATGCCTTACCTGTTTGATGAAAATTCTAGGTCTTGTAATGTCATAGATCTGGTTCATGGTCAAGTTTGAGAATCTTTTTTTCAGAGATGGAAATTATTTTGAAGCACTAGACAGATCAGGATTAAATCAACATAGATTTTATTGCCGTGAAATGTTTGATCAAATGTGGTCATTATCTTCATAGACTCATGTAAAACAGGTAGCTTGTATAGGAAATAGAAATATAAAAGATTATGTTTTTCACCACTGAATTATAAATTAAATTAAATGGAAGAAAAAAAACCAAACCAAAACTCCAAAGCAATAAAGAGGACATTGTTTGTTGGTGACCAAGTGCGCACTCACATTTAAATACAATCACAACAGCTGCTGTACAGAACAGAATTAATTGTACAAAATAAAGAAAAGTAAAGAATAGCAATAAAAAGATCAAATCTTTCCAAATGACCTTCACCTGGCAAAGGAAAATGACTTTATCTTCTTCCCTCATTCCCCGCACAGCTGTATGTGAATTCTTGCTAAACCTGTGATGAGGGCAGAGGCAAAGGATATTTTTATAAATACAGTTCCTGTATCATTTATTGATTCTTCCTTGTGTTGCAGGCTTGTGTCTTCTACTAATGCTGTTTCTTCTTGTCCTTAGAAATAAAGAATCAGAGCAGCAGAACTATTTCTCCAAAGGATAAATGAAAGTCAAATGACCCTGGAATTCACCAGCAGCCCTTTTGGATCCCTAAGACATCTAAGACCAAAATTACTTGTTGGTATTAGGAAACAAACAAACAAAAAAAAAAAAAATAGCAGTTAGAGATTGTAAAGTTAAAACTGGCTCTTAGGACAATAAATAGCCCTTCTTGAGCCAGGCTGCAAAATTGTGAGCTGCGCCTGTGCCACTGAGTCACGTCCAAAGGAGGAGATGAACTGGGGAAATATTTACACAGAGGTCCAGGATTTGGAAGGACTATACATTGTGCCTGCTTTGTAGCAGATTTTTCTGGTTTTAGGAAAAGTCAAAGAGAAACTTCAAAGAGCAGAGTCCATGTTGATTTGGAGAGCTGAAGTCTTTTCCCAACAAATGTTGGCGTTTATCTCTAAAAAGGAAGCAAATGAAAGATCTAAATTCACCCCTTCTGCCAGTTCTCCAAGGCAACAGAATGACACCTAGAAAAGGTTAGGGTTAGAGATGGCAGCACAAAGGACAAAGCTCTTGACAGTCTTCAGTTGTGGGTGGCAGAGTCATCACTGCTTGCCTTTAACAGGCACATGAGCTCTGTTCCAGGTCTCATCATCTAATAAAACTCTACTACATTACCTCTCTGTCATGTAATGGTGCTGAATCAGGGCTGTGTGAACAGAGAACCAAATCTCAGGGCAGAGGGGAGAACTTTGCTCCTACTCTGCCAGACTCCCCTGCTAAGCTTAGTCAGCACAAGAGCTGCTTGTACTCACAGTGAGTAACACCTTGCTCTAGAAAAATAAGTTTGTAGTTAGTGTTTGCTCCGTGAGTGATTTGCTAATAAAGCCAAGAGTCAGAAAGTGCTCTTTGTGAGTCAAATGTGCCAGGACCTGGGATAAGGAGTAAGTTCAAGGGCCTACTTAAAATGTTTTGAGATTCATGGTGGGAAAGGTGTAACTCATACAGAGCTGAGCAATGGGCTGAAGAATAAAAGGATCCAACTACTCAAACAGCACTTGGGTTATGAATCAATTTTTGGGGTCCAACAATCATGACTCATTGTCCTGGCCATGAAACTTTGGAGACTTTTCTCTACTCCTTTGATGGTTTTGACATTGGATAAACACTCCCATAATCTCTTAAAGGAAGTTATTTTTTTTCCTTTTTCCTGATCAGATAAATTTCCAAGTCAAAGAGGTACAAGTGTACTTCAGTCTGACACCAGAGAGCACCCACTAACTTCAAATCATGAACTTCCTTCACGTTAATCTAGGTCATGAATGTGCTTTGAGATGGCAATGTTTCCACAGAGACAAGGACTCAGAAAATAATAAAACCCACAAACCTACAACATGGGAACACGGACAGCACAGGAATGTGAGTGGGAACCTAGGCTGAGATTTTAACAAGAGCATCAGTGAATTCATTGCTTAAAACCTCACTGAAAGTTCCAGTGCCAAAAACTAAAGATATTTTGACGCCAAACTGCTCAGACAGCTAGTTCAGCAGAAAAGGCAGTGATAATTATTGTTTGCTTAATAAAATTATTAAGTACAATTAAAAATAGAAATTAGAGAGCTTGCCAAGGTCAGCAAACTTCTAGCCATATTTAAAAAAAGAATTTTCCTTTTAAAATGTGCTAAAGTACTAAGGGAAAAAACCAGAATGTTTGACATGGAAATAGAAACAACTTTTTAATGGTAAGAGCATATAGCAGTTCAGTCAGGTAGAATCAGATCTATATGGACAATTAATAAAAATATACAGGGGTTATTAAGCCAAAAACTGGAAGTTCTGGGGTTTGAAGTGTGCTCAGATTTATAAATAGTAATAGATGAAAGGGTAATCCAGGCCAAAAATTATCTGTTGCCTGAGGAGCAGACACTCATAGTGATTATGTAACAGTGAGAGACACAAGTCTTGAAATAAATTATTGTTGGGATCTTGGACCATATCCTAAATAGGCAAATATTTCATATTAGGCTGCATACATATTATTTGCAATGTTAAACACTTTAATTTGATGGTAGTAAAATGTTGCTTTAACAACAGTTTCAGATTTATATGCCCAATCATTTATTCCTCCTTCTCCAAAAAGTTGATATTTTAGTGGAAAAAACTGAAAAGGATCTTAAAAACATTTTCCTTATATTTTTCTTCCCAAACAAAAACTAATTTAAATTTGTCCACATCTTGAAATAGAGGTTCAAATTAAATTGCTTTACAGCACATATTTTACAGATGTGGCAAATCTGCATATCTGACACAGTCAAACTTTTGATTTTTCCCTTTTCTCTCCCTCAGTTTGGGCAATAGAAAAAGCAGAATGAGTTTCCTTTTCACTTTTAATCACAGTTACCTACTTTCACACTCAAGTATTTAATGTTCTAGGACAGTTCCACAATGTTTCTGCTGAAGACATCTCTGAGGACTGTTAATTTTATTTTAGCTTTTCTCCAGAAGTGCCGGTACATATTAATTAAATTAATTTAATAAAATTAAATTTTTTGAGGCACTCATCTGATCTTGGTGTGTTAGGGAGATGGAGTCCCATGGAGATACACCCTCAATGCAGGAGGGTGACTGGATAGCTCTAAAGCAGATATCTGAGTTATACACCTACCCTGAGCAATGACAGCTCTGGGCAAAAGACTAATTTTTTTCTTTCCAGATTTCTTTAAATAAACAATCAGGGACTCCTTACTTTCTAGAGTGTTTTCTCTTGGTGATGGCAATGTCCTTACTGACCTTGAGAGGAACAGCATCATGCCATCATCACTCTATTGCCTTCCATAACTTGAAACTTGAGGGTGACACTGTTAATTCAGTTTGATTCCTTGCATCTGGCTCTAAACACTGCAGGTATTTGCCACAGTCCCTAGGTTTAGTCTAAACTGATCATCCAAGGTGTAATCCACGCTAACAACTTCTAGAAATTGAAAGTGTCCGCGAGAGATTTTGTCACCACAGTTATCTACTGCTGTCTCTGGGATCCTCCAGCTCTTCCTCCAAGTGAGTCCAGTTCTCCTAAAGGTTTCATGTTATAACTGTCAAAACCCTGTCTTAGATACCTAAAACTTCTCAAATGGCTCTAAACATTTACACATGGACAGCTATAGTTTTTCCTACCACGGAAAGAGCTGAATAGTCCCTTGGAAGAGGTCTGGTTCTGCTGAACTGAAGGAGAGTTCAGATGGACAACACCAAGCCCATTCCTTCCTAACTTTCTCAATAAGGTGATGTTAGTGAAACAAGAAAAAAGAATGGAATAAAAGTCTTGTTGAAGGAGTTAGAATGTGACTGGAAAAGATCCCTAGACTCAAACTATACCTCCCATGTTTTCTGCATGAGGATGTGTGGTGGGTGGTAAAGTAATATTTCAAAAGTACGTTAGCAAGGTTGTTACCACTCAGCTGCTGTGGACTAAGCCAATCTGTCTTATTTGTCATTTTGTTTTTATTTTATTTCCAATGGGTGGATTCTGTTAGACCTCTGCACCTCAGCTGGATTTATAAAGACAATAAAGCTGCAGAAACAAGCTGTTGAAGAAAAGAAAGCATCGTAAAATCAGGGCAACACAAAAGGTGACTCCAATTGCCTGCACTGATTGTGTTGAACAGAGACCCAGGTATGGAAGAGTGCTGTGGTACCAGGAGCTGAGAAAACAGAGAACAGAAGCCCATGCTGTCATTTAAACTGAAGTTCACAGAGGGATCAGGGCTCTTACTGAGACTATCAAGGTTTGTTTTCCTTTTAATCTGCCATGCTCTTTTCACAAGAGACACCATGGCTGCTGCTTGAATGGCCAGGACAGATCCCCAACAGGTTCTGGCCTCATTCCAGTGCAGCTTTATTTTGCATTGCCATGTACAGGATGGTTCATTTGTCCCATGACCCAAGAATTCCTTTTTACCAGATTTCCATGTTGTTTTTCAATGGTGAGTAGATCAGGCATTTCCCATGGACCAGAGGAAGCCTTCCTTTCAATCTAGCCAGCATGAGAGCAAAGTCAGGACGCTGGAACTGTGCGTCCCACAACTGATGCACTGACCCTAACTCTGCTGCTGGAGAAGAAAGTGCTTCAAATTTCATGTGCCACCTCAGCCAAGTCCAGAAGTGCTTATAAAAAACAGTGTTAGTGTATCATTCAGAACAATCAAATACTACGTGCACAAAAAAGCAGTTTAGAGCAACATAAATTTTAAAAAAGTGACAATTTCATCACACAATTACTGTACACTGCTGTTCTTAGGGTTGAATACTTTCCTCTCTCACGCTCTCTCTCTCTGTTTTAATTTTTCTTTTTTATTTTCTTTTTATTTTCTTTTTTTACTATTTTTTTCTTTTTTCCCCCCCTTCTTTTTTTTTTTTTTCTTTTCCTCTGGATTTGGTCCACTGGAGATAAATTGCCCTCAATGATATATATATTTAAAAAAAATATCAGCAGCAAGACTCTCTCGAAATAGATTCTGTTTGATGTAGCTAGTCTGTCTTTTCTGTTTTGCCCTCTTTCACAGCAGCCTCTGAAGTTTTCCGCAGGGGGGCTTTCTCCGAGTTGGCGTGTCCTTGGCCGGATTCCGCCGCTCCTCCGTTTTTGTGCGATGTGTGCTTTTCCAAGTAGTTCAGCATTTCACTGAGAACAGTTTGGAAAGTGCTTAGGGCAGCACATATTGCAGGAGTTCCGAAACCGTGAGTGATCAAACTACAAATGGGAAGGAGACAGAAGAAGGGAAAAAAGAAAAAAAAAAAGAAAAAAAAAAAGGGAAAGAAATACACACATACACATAAATATCAATGCGCCCACAAACACCGAGGAGTTTACAGCACGCTCATTTTGCTATACTGAAATTCCAGATTTGCTCCCTAAACTATTTATTACCTGTGGGAGAAACAGAAAAGAAAGGAATAGAGCCAAAGAGTAGACTGCATGCAGCTTCAAAGGTTGTTTTTGGTGGAGCCTCAGTTCTGAAACACCACGGGACAGACTCTCAGCAAGTGCAGACTGACACAGGGCTGCTGACTTCAGAGAAGCCAAGATGGAATCCATGCCCTTGGCTCTTCAGCATTGCTAATTTTCCAGTGTCATAAAGTCTGGCTCCCCCTTCTTGAGTAAATAAAAAGAATTTTGTGTGGTTTATTCAAAATTCTGGATCATACTTGGTTGGTTTGATTATCTTGGAGATCTTTTCCACCCTTAATGCTTCTGTGAGTTTATAGCTCTTAAACATGACCTGGTTATTCTAAATGAAGATATGACTGTATCTGTACTAGGAAATTCAGCAAAGCCAAGGATACCATCTCCAACCCTCAGTACAATTGGCATGATTTGGTCATATCCCTGCTGCTACACTCATGGACCACTCCAACAGGGTGACATCTGAAGTTCCTGTTGGGAATAGACACCAGCCAATACCCTTGGTCAATACCCATGCTCAAGCGATGAACAGAAAATGTTTCACACAGGGCTGGTATAGCCAGGCTGAATTAATGAATAATCCTAACCAATTATTGCCAAAAATAACACAGTTCTAATTGTGCTTCCCTGGTAGTGTAGAATTTACTGTTATGGATTTGCCCTGTTGTATCTTTCATCTAAACATTTAAATAGGGGATTTTATAAACACAGAATTTTTATTGACATTGTTCCTGGTTGCCACCTGTAGATCCAGAAGCGTGCAAGTTTTCCACAAGTCTCATCTCTTGGATAACATCTCTGTGAAGACCATAGAATCCCAGAATTGTCTGGGTTGGAAAGGACCTTTAAGATCATCTCATTCCATCAACACAACTCCCATATCCCAGGTTTCTCCCAGCCCCATCCAACCTGGCCTTGGACACTTCCAGAAACCCAGGGGCAGTCCCAGCTTCTCTGGAGGTGCCAGAGCCTCTCCACCCTCAGAGCAAGGAACTTCTTCCCAGTATCCCATCTAATTCTGCCTTCAGTGGGAAGCCATTCCTCCTTTTCCCGTCACTCTGTGCCCTTCTCCAAAGTCCCTCTCCAGCCATCATGGAGCCTGTTAGGGTACAAGAAGGGGCTTTAAGGCCTCCCCAGATCCTTTTCTTCTCCAGGCTATACAATCCAAATCCTCTCAGCTTTTTCTAGTAGAAGAACTGCTCCAGCCCTCCAACCATCTTCACGGACTCCTCTGGATTTACTCCAACACCTCCACGTCTTTCCTGTGCTGAGGACCCCAGAGCTGGATGCAAACCTGCAGGATGTCCCTACTACCATAGGATATGGGACCTGTCACTAGAAATTGGTTTTTTGGCAATTGTCTTTGGTGACATTTACCTAAGTATTACGTCTGCAGTATAAGATGATCATGAAAGGACCAAAAAAACTAAAGTTATTATGGGGCGACCAAGCTGTTCTCCCTGTTATAGTGATTCATTTTCATAAGTGGCATGTGAAAACAAAAACCTCTGCCCTAATCATCCAGATTTTTAGTTTTAATTTTAAAACATAAATTAAAAATTATTTCAAAGACTGAAATGCCATTGAAATTTTCAAAAGTGATTTCAGTTTTTTAATCTCACTCAGAGAAGAAAGAAGATGAAAGGAACAGAAGCTAATTTTTGAGTTTGTGGGCATTTTTGGGAAATCAATACTTTATATTGATTTGAGTGAAGGGAAAAGAAAACCCACATCACAGTGATTTTGCCAAGGAAAAATAATTGTTTCCTATTCCCTGCTTATTAAGATTTTGTCCCTACAGTCACTCTTTGGCTGTCTTGGGTACCACATCAGTAAATCCTGATCTGATGCAGAGACCCATGTGAGGGTTAGAAATATGAATATTTCACCTCAGTGACCTGTTTCCTCTCCACTTTGGCTTCTTAGTCTTTCCAGGCTTCTTAAAAAAAAAGGTGAAAATGAAGGGACTAAGGGGAAAGAGGCTTTACAGTACATGGACAATTGGTAGGATGTGTTAAGTATCAAAAAAAACCACACGGAAAAGGCTTCAAGATATTTTTTGGGGTCACCTTTCTGTCTGCTGGACATGGGAAACCTATTTGATAGGAAAGCTGGTATCTTAGGGAAGACACAAAAAATATGTAAATTCTAACCAAAATGAGTGCTCAATATGGAAATATATCTTCATTTCAGATTGGGAGTGGCACAGTCTTTTATAAAAGGTCTCCAAAAGGTTATATACAAATAACTAGCATTTAGAACATTTATCCATCAGTCTCCAGGCACTTTTCAAAGCAGGAATTTATATTTATTCCCAGTTAGTAATGCAAGGAAAATTATAATTAAATATTTACAAGCAATATTTTGCAGGCATCAATTAATAATACCACATAAAGTTTGGATGCTTGAAGTTTGAATTTGTATCAATATCTGGATCTTTATAATTTAGCATTGCAAAGAGGTAAACATACCTCAGTTTAATTTTATTTTCTTTTTAGGCATGCCTGGCATACCAGAAATATAAAAATCATCATTGTAAGTTATGTTTTAAATAGCTGTAAAAACTAGATCATCAGTAGCATATATGAGTACTTTAAGCCCTTTCAAGTCACTTTAGGAGTCAGGTGATTTAATGATTTTGTGTTGCATTTTATAATAATTTCTGGTCTTCAGAAGTCCAAAGAAATTAAAATGTGATGGAGTTTGCAGAAACAGTGAGCACGAAAAAGGAAATTAAAGGTATCCATACTAGTTATGTTATTGCACTATTTTTACACTGCTTGTGTGATCTTCTGGGTCCTGATTTCAGGAACTGACTATACTGAGACATGTAAAAATCTTTATGATATTGCAAATAAAAAAAACAACTAGTGTATGTATTATAGAACCTGGAAATATCTGCATTCATTCCTTCATTCATTCATTCATTCATTCATTCATTCATTTCCAGTAGATTCAAATAATATAATCATAGAATCATTTAGGTTGGAAAATACCACCACGATCATCAGGTCCAACCATTCCCCCAGCACTGCCAAGCCCATTACTAAACCATGTCCCCAAAAGCCACAACCACTTGATTATTGAACACTTTCAGGGATTATTGAACACTTTCACCATTTTCCTGGGCAGCCTGTTCCAATACCTGACCACCCTTTCAGCTAAGTGTTTCCTAATATCCAATCTCAAACTCTCCTGGCTCAGCTTGAGGTTGTTTCCTCATGTCCTATCGCTGGTTACCTGGGAAGAAAGATCTGGCTACAATCTTCTTTCAGGGCATTGTAGAGGCTGAGAAGGTCAAGTAAAACAGTAAGTTTAATACAGGATTAAATGGAAAAGAAACTTTCTGGCCTGCAATTTTTGAAACTTTCAATTTGGGAACAAAAGTAATGATGCTGTGTTCTTTTGACAGCTCAATAGACCTTGAGAAGTAAAGTGGAAATACAACCTTCAAAACTTACAGGGATTGTCTCAGAAATGATCTCGAGGCAGGGAACAAACTTTAATGTTCTGAAATGCTGAACAAGACTGTAGAAAATACCAGAATGGGACAAAATCTGATATTAAGGTACAGAAGTGTAGGTGCCAACTTGTAAGTGTGAACATCAACAGTGCCAAACTCCTGTTACCACCCAAGGAGACTTAATGTAGTTTTCTGTCTGTAAGAGTCTACAGTGATTTGATATGTCCTGTGACGTTTGGAACATCTGCACAGATTTGATAGATATGACACAGAACTGAAGTCCAGCCTGCTTCTAGATGTTTTAGTGCTGGGCAGGTTACCCTTGTGTATCTCAAATTGTTTACACAAATGAATTGAGCCCTGGGGATTTGCTCAATACAGAAGTCACAGAAGTCTGGAGAATGAATTAGCACATTAAATGGATGTGTCTCCTTTATGGTTAGCTGCACCATTCTCCTGGCTACACTAGGGGCTCCATCCTAAATAATAAAAATGTGATTTGGGTGCTATTTGAGATGTTCTGGGGTACCCAGACACCTGTGTCTTGTAAACAGGTAATAATACAGGGGGGTTAGAGGGGACCAGGACCCTTTTAAAGCTGCAGTGGGTGGATGGAATACCTAATAGCACCTAAAAAAGGCTCAGCTATATCTTGCCCTGCATCTTCACTGACTGTATGAGAAGCTCAGACATCCAGATTACATAAAAGCACTTTTTTGCTACTTTATCCAGAGCAGAATCTGAAAGTTCTGGTCTAAAAAACTATTGCTCATAGGAAAAGAATGTTTTGGAGTGAGTAAGGGGTCTATTTCCTTTACAGTTTAGCCTTTTAGTTACCAGTAATCATTAAATATGGCAGCTCTCACCAACATAGCCTTATGTCTCTTATTAAAAAGCCAACTCTTTTTAGTGAAATGGTGCTGCAGAGTCTTGTGGTAACCCTGCTTTCAGTTCCTGATGAATAGATTCTTCTCCACAAATGGGGATATGCAGGGCCTTTTAATTTTCCCATGAAGCTTATTAAGAGAAATCATTTTATAGAAAATTTCTAACCAGCCCTTCTTGCCAAGCTCCTATGAGGGTGTATTTTATTAGGCTCACTTTAGGTAATGAGCATAAAAAGGCCGAGAGATATTATCTTCTACTTTATCTCACATTTCTATCAGTAATTCCCCTTGCTCTAATTTTGGTGGTCCTTACTTCTCTGCAAGTTAAAGCCTTTGAAAAATTCAAGAAAGTTGGATAATTTCCCTTTGCTGATGAAAGTAAGTTTCTAGTTTGGGAGAAAATCTGATTTTACATTTAAATCAGATATAACAGACGGAAGATTAATGGCAGAGCATTCAAATGTGTTTCCTGAAAGTCAAATTTAGCTACCTGATTTTCCAGGCTAATTGAGCTCACGCTGAAATTGGTTCATTTTTGGTATGCTCCACACCTATGAAAGGAGTTGCTTTCATTATCATACTTTCATTTGGGTTTATAACCCTAAAATTAAACATGGTGGTTTCATAATGGAGTCTTCTGGGTATTCTCAGCTTTGTAGTGCATCCCACTCCAGCTCCTACAAATCCAATTTATTGTTCTGAGAGGCGAGGCTGAAATCTCTGATTCTGGTGTTGGAGAGGTGCAGAAAGAAGGCAATGAATATCAGGCCAACACATTACAAAGCCTGGTGCTTAAGGATATCCAGACCTGCCTGTAATTCTACCCAATGCTATGATGCAATTATGTCTGCTCATGTTTTAATGATGGCCTTACTTAAAAGTGGAAAGATCCAAGTGTGCCTGAAGGCTTGGAGTCTCGTTTGGCAGCCACCTCAAGGACTCCTCCCTACCCCAGGCTGGTGAAGCTCTGACATGAAGCAAAAGAAACAGCTTCCCTCTCAGTGGGGGGAGGAAGAGGCCATCTGCACTGAATGTTTACATCCTCATTTAAAATAAATAAGCCCTTTAAAATAATCATAAAGAAGCCAAAGCAACCTTGAACTTATTGGTCAGATTTTCTTAGAACTTTGTGAAAACTCCATGATTATCCAAATTCAACAGCACACAGCTGATGACAGATAGTAAGATATGATATGACATTTAATGGCTGTAAAGGAAATGGTAAAATATTTGTATCTCTTCACTGGCACAAGTAACATCTGATCATAGAGGTGAGAATATTGACTTTGAGGTGCTTCTGTTGATTTCAAGGTCTCTCTTGTGAAGGTTGCCTACAAAGTTAAATGGTGACAACTTTACTTCAGAAGCTCAGAAGATCTAACCATGACAAAAGTTAGACTGATAGTCAAAAATCAGAACATGGGCAGTGTATATTACAGGGATAAGAAGGATCAGAGTAGCAAACAGTGCAGAAGTTGCCTTCAAACTAGGCTTTCATGTTTTCCTTCTATTCATATTGTACTAAGGACATGTCCTCCTAAGCAGATGGACTTCCTTCTACCATGCGTAAAAGCCATGGAGAAAATAGGAGGAGAGCGTTAGAGCTGATGCCCCAAATTTAAGATAATCTATTTTGGATCTGTAAATTTCAGACTTTGGGGTTCATTCACACTAAGAAGAATCTGGGACTCATTCATTCTAAGAATTACCCAAGAAACAGACCTGAAACTTCCAAAAACTGTGGAGTGTTTCTGAACTGTAAACCAAAGTTGAAAACATGTAGTGGTTCGTCTTTACTTTGTGGGAAGGCAAAGAAACAGATGAGGTTCATTCCATTTACTACCATCCATAAACTTTTCCAGAGAGGAAATGTAGCTGAGAAGCCCTATTGCCCTGCTCCAATGAAAGAGACCAAGAATTAGCTTTTATGAACATGCTCATGACAAAATGTAATTGATTTTGTAGCCTTTTAATTTGGAAAGGAGGGGAGGGCATTCCTTTTCCTTTTGGGAAACACAAGAGTCCCTTAAAAGCTTTAAGAAATTTTAAGTGCTGTGTTGAAAATCTAAGCATTCCTAAGATTTTTTGCTTCTTTAATGAATGTACATATTTTTTTCCCCATGATTATGGAACCTAGTTTTCAATGAATCAGATTAAAAAAAGGAAACAGATTGTTGTCTGTTTTTTTTGACTCCATAAATTGTGACTTTAAGGGAATAGGTACCATACAAACCATGACAAAAACCTTTAACAATATTAGAAATTAGAAAAGATTTACTTCATCAAGAGAGCAGGACAAGATGATTGAGACCTTACTAAGTAAAGCTCCAAGAAGAAATCCCTTGGAAAGGAAGTGAGGGAATGATACCAGAAGAAGGCACTCTAAGACTTACCGTAAATAAAGAGAAAAGGAAAAAAAAGTAAAAATAATATTTTAAAAAATGGAAAAAGAATGAAACTGTTGGTTGCTCCCTAGTACCTCTGTGCTGGACACCAGTGTTACTCCTCTCAGCTAACAAAATCCAAAGATTGAGGAAGCTCCTGGAAATCAGGGAACTCTAGAGGGTACTAGAGGTGTTTCACCATAAACTTCACTGTGCACCAGGTTTCTTCCAGTCCTGCATCCGAACAGGAGGCTGCTGCTGAGAACTGAGATCACTGGAAGTGCAACAGAAGCTGCTCTACCTCCTGATAAGCAAAGTGTAAAAAAAATAAGAGAGAACCATGTACAAAAGGGGGTGAACACACCTTTGAAGACAACCCGCAAGTAAGTCTTTGGGCATGGCCTCTTGTTACAGTTTAAAGAACACGCTGAGCTTCAAAACCTGTTTCAGGGCTCCGTTTTCCCCTTTGGAAAGAAGGATGTTACTTTCTCGCCGCTCCCAAAGTCTGGGATCCCGGTTTCTTGTCTGACACTTTCCGTGTCACCTCGTCAGCGTGATGCCAGGCACTGGCAGGAGGTTGACAGCTCCAGGCTCAGCGAGCAGCTGAGCGACAAAACTCTCGTCTCAAACGGTTTCACAGGAAGGGAGTTTCAAATCAGCTGGATGGCTTGACAGAACACAGAATGATCCATGAGGAGGCTGATTGCTTTCATTACCTAACTTTAGTATTCTGAACCTATTACTTTTTTTGTGTCTCTTTTTATAAGGTTTCTGCAGTGAAAGGAGTGTCACGTACAAGAAAGTAGTTTTCCCTTTGCTGTTTTGCTGTCTTTATATATAAAATAGAAGATCTGGGTGTGATTTTGCATCTTGATGAAATGTTGCCTTGAAGTTAAAGGATCAAATACACCTGCAGTAATCAGTGGATAATCTTCTTTCCCTATACGATGGATGGCATTAGTAGGATATCTGAAATCTCCAAACAACAACAGATTCTTAGAGACACAAGTGCCCCAAAAGCAAATGTAGAAGATATATCTATACCAAATTTTACAAGTAAAGAAAGTAAGGCTAGGAGGGTGTTTGATGAGGTCATGGAGTCTGTATGTATAAACCAAGATACAGACACAGATCTTGTGGGTATAATCTCAGAAAGTCTTCTGTTTGAAAGGTTTGTGTGTTATGGCTTTGGTACGGCAGCACAGAATGTGGGTTATTTTTGATGGGTTTTCTGCTAACTCTAGTTTACACAAGATTCTGGGAAACCAAGAAAAGAATTCTGTTAAAAATTAAACAAAAAAAACCCCAAAACGAGCAATAAAACTGTTCTGATGTAAGGGCAGGTTAAGAAGAAAAAGACATGAAGACATATCAGTTAACTTTCAGGTTCCTGGCTGAATCTCAGATGTGGCAGTGAAGTGGAAGAGAGAAGAAGAGGTGTGTGCTATCTACACTCAACAGGAGAAAAAAATTATCTAAAATATACATATGTTTTTAAATTGCTGTCTTATTGATTTGCATATTGGTCCAATTATTGGAAATGCTGATCTGAGTGGCAGATGCATGTGAAACAGGATGTCTCTTCACACCTAAAATGACCCCAGGTCTCCCCATTCACCAGACAGGTGAATCACTCTAAGGTGCTTAAACTGAAGCTGAGGAATGCTGTTGGTTCAGCTTTAGCTGCATTAACAAAATGAAAATACTGAGATTCCTCAGGCCACGAGTGACCTGGCACAGCCTGGCTCCATCTATCTCTATCAATCAAACATTTTTACCTAAAAGTAATGGTCATAGCCAAGCTTCCATCTGAGGCAAGGCTGAGCAGTGCCTGGGAATGGTTTGAGACAGAAAGAGATGGTCTTGGCCAAATTCATTCAAGGAACCACAGAACCATCCAAACATTACAGACATTTGTGATCCAGTGTCCAGGTCTAAAGGCACACCGTTCATTAGATTCATTTTTGTGTATCTTTTGAGGTGTCGTAATTTCTGCCTGTCTTCATTCCTTCTTTGAAATGTGACAGAAACACTTCCCTTCCTCACAGCAGGAATCTCTACAACAGAGAATAATTGGTTCATCTGGTCTGGTTCTCTGCTCTGGAGAGGGCTGGATGCACTAAACTTGTGGGTGATGCAAAAATACCACAGAGATGAGTGATATGGAATGATGGATATTTCCCACAGTGACATGCCTCAGATCTACCTGTACAGCCCTCACAGGAAAAGGATGGGGTTTGATAGCTCTGTTTGTCAATGTTGCTCCAGATCCAGCAGAAGAACCTGTTCATTGCAATGCCACCATTCAGCTCTGCTGATTTAGAGGCAGAATTACATTGTTAGGGGTTATCCAAGACTTCACCATCTCCCCTCACAACTACCTGTGCCATAAAATCTCTGAGTGTGTATGCCAGAGCTCTTGTGTCTCCAGACAGACTTGTCTTCACCTGCTGCAGGTCATGATTGCCCTGGTTTGCTGTTTCTGGGCTTTTCTAAAGTGAATTATTCTCAGTGTTCTACATATGTCTTACATATCCTGACATCTATCCTTTTGCTTTCTCTAAATGTCACAATCTTACAATACTAAAGAAAGATTTATTTTACCTGAAAGGTCCTGAAAAAGAGTGAAATTAGATCCTGCCTCTACTACATTGGGGTGAAAGGGAGTTTTCCCTTTCCCTGAGATGACGCCTCAGCTTTACTTTTTTTTTTTTTTAAATCTGTAGGACTTGAATCTGGTTTAAGTTTCATGAGAAAGTAACTCCCCAGCTGTTTCCTCTTCCATACTCAGATGCATGCACATGTACACAGAAACCTCACATGAGTCTGTGGGATTCTGGGGAAAAACCCTCTGAATTATAAGTAATTTATAATACTTATAAATATAGAAGTATTATAAATATCATAAGTATTTTATAATTAAGTATTATAAAATACTTATAAGTAAGTACTTAAAAGTAAAGAAGTATTTTTAAGTATAAATATTACAAGTATTTTACAAGAAAGTAAGTTTTTTGTAAGTACTTTCCTTTTCTCTTTCATTTCAGCTTGTCTTTCTTTTGCTCTTGCTGTTCTCACTCTTTACTCTCCTGATGATCCTTATGGTCTTTCCACTTTGAAAGTAATGGGTGAGCAAAACATGTTCCTCTCATTAAAGTTATAGAAAATTTCAGGTTCTTTTCTACTACTAATATGATGACTTTACTATCCTTTGTAGTAAACCCAAAAATGCTTTGCACAAATCAGCCTTTAAAGGACAATAAAGAGCTCCTGTGCCTGGACAAAAAGTCTCAACACTTAGTAATGGAAATGGGTTTTCCCAGGATTTTTTTGTTTACTACATGGTTTCATGATTTTTAATTTTTCCTCAGAAACTGGAGGTGGGATGGTTCATGTGGAGACTTTCAGGCCAGGTACAACCCACAGGACTATTTGTGCTCAAGGTGTGCAAGGCCAGGTTGAGTGGGGCTTTGAGCACCCTGGTCTGGTGGAAGTGCCACTGCCCATGGCAAAGAGTTTGGAACAAGGTGATCTTTAAGGTCTCTTCCAACCTTTGCAGCTCAAAGCAGAGCTGAAGGACAAGATGGGCAGCCCTACAACCTATCACCTCTTCCTGAATGCAAATTTATGTAATGCTTGGGAATCTGAGCTATCCCAACACTTAGCCTGTGAGATTTGGGATCCAGCCATGGCAAGGAAGGACTTCCCTAAATCTAAATTTATAACACAAGCAGCACCTTACTGACCTGTAATAAGGGCTGGTGCTTCCAGGATTTCTAAACTTACACATTTATTGGTGATATATATGTACCACTGTGCCCAAGAATAGCTTGGGTTAGTGCTAGTCAGACCAGGAAGAAAAAAACCCAGAAATTCTGCAGATGAAGAGAAGCTCAGATGGCCAATGCCTCTTCTCTGGCACTACTTTTATCTTCTAGTACCAAGATATTTGAAGTTATTTGAGGTTATCAATATAACTTCAACAGCCTACCGATAAGAGAAATTATCAATGTAATTTCTCTGCAGTAAGATCCTCTAAAATGTATTGAAAAGGGAGAAAATTTGAATGAAAAAAACATAAAATGAGCCTGGCTCAGGTAGTGCACAATATTAAGGGTCTGAGTAGACTGTTCATGACCAAATAATTTTGGAAAATCATTCCTCATGGAGCATTGAGTTTTGAATTCAGGTCATGATGAACATCTCAGATAGCGGCTGCACAAACAGAGGTGTACCAAAGGTGTACAAGAGTCTGAATTTTGCAGAAGGTTGTGCAAAATCCATCAGTTCTCAGGCTCACTGGCAGCTCCTTTGAAGATTTTTCATTTTTGTGCTTTGTGTGAAATTTGAGTTTGGAGTTTGAGCAAACACAACACTCCTGATCCCTTCATGGGGACTAATCTGTACTCCAGGTTGGACACATTTGCAGATCTTGATGAACTAAGACTCAGTGGAAAAATTTCAGAGACAAGTGTGAACTTGAAGATTTAAAACAGAGGAAATCAAGAAAAAACTGCTTCTATCTGACCTGTGCCAGGCTGTGAACCCTTGTCCTAAAAATTAACATAGAACAGGTAGCATCACGAGAAAGTGGAGTACACAACTCAACACTGAACACCTGTAGGGGATTTTTTTCCTAAAGAAAATTCCCTTTCATCCCAGTGTAGTAGAGGCTGGATCCAATTCCACTGTAGATATCTGATGTTATAGCTTTTCAGAAAGTGTTTCAATATCTTAGAAATTATTTTAATAATAGACTTTTTTGTGATTCCTCTGATTTTTTTATGGCCATAAAAAATCTCTTCAGATTTCTGAAGATTTCATCAGATCATAGAATCATGGAGTGGCTTGGGTTGGAAGGGACATTAAGGACTCTAGTTCCCCCATGGCAGGGGCTTGAAACAAGGTGAGATTTAATGTCCCTTCCACCCAAAACATTCCATGATTCTGTGATATTTAATCTCAAGAAGACAAGTAGTGGTACTAGGAGTTGATGTGATCTGACTGTGAAGACTGATGGATTTAGGGGATGGGAATAATGACTTTTTTTGCCTACATTAGGTTTAACTGTCCACAGTGTATGTGTCTAGTGTGTACTAGCTGGCTAATCTCCCATTCTGGTGGAGGTCTAGACCAGACTGTTCAGCCAATGGAGTTTAGATAGAAATTCTAGTTACACTGATGTACTATGTTACACCTGTTTAATTCAGATTTCTCGGGCTATACAGGTGACATTCCTGGACACTGCGGCAGAAGGTGCACAGCTGGCTGCAATGGAGGCTCCTACAGGCACCTGAGCTGAGTCAGAAGGCCAGGTCAGAAGCTGATCTGACCCCAGCATCTCTACACAGCTGGAAAAGGAATACGGTCTCAGCTCCACCTCTGGGTCTGACAGCCCTCACCATTCCCTGAGCACAATCAGAGAAGACTCTGATTCAAAGCCAGGGTATATCCTGTGTAGGATCAAGGCCTGTGCTCCTCCAGGTGCCCATCTTCAGTCCAACACTTAAGCTCTACAGCAGTCATGAAAGAAAGAGCTGATTGATCCAGAGCTGCCTGCAGAAGCTTTGTCCTCCAACTGCTGAAGGCACCAGAGAAAGAAGGATGGGAGCTCTACCAGTTGACAGTTTTGTAGCTGAAGCCTTCAGCATTTTATCCTGACTGCTATTTCTACTTTAAACACAGGAATCCTTGGGGATTAGCCACCTCTTATCACATTTCCTCTGTATGCATGCAATAGGGAATTATCTCTTTTTCCACAAGCTTAGGTAGCTGATTAAAATCCCTCTATGAGCATTCTGCATAAATGAGGATGTTTCTCTTGATGTGTGCATGTAGTTGGGTGTTTTGGAGTGCCTGTTATGGAAAATATACACACAGCTGGGTGCTCTGTGTGTGCACATGCACAGCACTGCTTGAGAAAGGAGTGGGGTGGTCCTTGTGTGTTCTTACACAGGTGGGATGCACACTGATGTGTGTGAGAATAAACAGGAGTGTCAGGAGTGTGTTCATTTGTAGATGGGGAATTACCCTTGCCTCTCCACACCTCAACAGGTGTATGGAAGAAGTGGGATGTATTTTTGGGATTCCACTCAAAGTCTGAGAGACTAAGTTAGTTATTAGACATTAGTTATTACAACACCTATCAGAATGTTAATAACTAACAGGTGTTGGGACACTGGGACATGGAAGTTGTCTGTCCAACCAGTGAAAGAAGAATGGCTCAGCTGGTTGTGCTAAAGAATATACAGCACAGTTCTAAGTCTTTACAGTGCTATGAAATTTGCTTAATATTATGGTTTGTAAACAACTCTCTGGGACAGTTCTTCATGTGTTTTTTCATATATAAGCTAGTGGATGGAAAAAATTAACAATCAGTAGCCTCAGCAAGTCATGTATTCCCCTCTGTGGCCTGAGCAAACATAGGAGCATCCCCAGGATGTTTCATTCAACTTTGGATGATATCCAACTTTCTTTTATAGATATCTTAGATGACCCCACTATTTAGAAGTGGCCCTCTGGAAGATCCCACATCACTCCTGACTGTATCTGACACATCACCTAAAGCAAAAAGGTGAAATTGCACAGCAACTCCTGAGCTGATAAATCTTCGTGACCCCAAAACATCTATACACTTTTATACATAATTAGGATAAAATTCTAATGAAGTTTGGACTTGGTGTGCATGTACCATGGGTCTTTGTCTTCAAAACAGCTTCTAAGCCTGTTTAAGCCAGTACCTTAAATATTGCTCAAGAACTGAGTCTAAATATATCATCAGTCTGGCTTTTTAGTGAAGTCAGCTTTCATTCTCCCAGATTTTTCCAGTGTGTTGTTCGGAAATTAGTGCAGTAAAATTGTTTTAGTAGGTAATGCACTTCAAGGCCAGCCTGCTTTGGAAGCCACAGAGTTAATAAAATGATCCTTGTAAGACATTGTCAAATGATCTCAGTAGCATAGAGGAGCTTCTGGAAATATTAACTAAATTGGAAAGAATGCAACCTCTTCTTCATATTATTTCTATTTTGACTAATTTATATTTGTTCAGAACTTAAGTTTCTATGCTTCTGGACCATAAACTGTGTAAACTGTGATTTGGCTTATGCTTAAAGCAAGAAAACTTTCTGGCCAGATGGGAAGATTTGACCAGTAGATGCAGAAAATATCTTATCCAAACTCACATTGAGGTCCTAGAAGCAGGTTGAATGCAGCAAACTTGAGCTACATTGCTGGGCAAACCTGCATTTTTAATAGGCACAGCCAGCAGGGATTATGGATGTTAATTAATTATTTGCATGTCTTTTAGGTAAGGGAACAAATACCATTAAGACATCATATGCAGTCTAAATCAAAAGTATGGATTTTCAGTTTCCTCTTTCAAAATCATACCTGAAATGTGTTAAATGTCTCTGGATGTCGAGGTCTAATATTGGAGTCGGTCTGGAGGATCCGAGGGGTGATCTGTCTTGACTTAGAAGGTCTTGGAATTCTTTACATATTTGTCTACAAGGAAAATGGAAATCCTTCAATAAACCAGGTGTAATCTTCCCCATAAAGCTGATTCCCCAAACACTCCCACCTTGTCCTGAGTGATCTCAATCATAACAGAATTGCTTGGCAGCATTGTTGTTACAGAAATTAAAGACAAAAAAATCCATCTTTGGCTTACCTGCCCCAAATTCACAGAACCAACAACTTCCAGAATCTCTTGAACAGGAATATTTTCCCTGTGAACTTTATTAATGCTAACATTTTAAAATGTGATTTTAAAATCCTTGAATAGGACCCATTCTGGCAGTGTTAAGTCTAGCTTAGCTCACCTACGTTGGCAGCAAGCCTTGTGGTTAAAGAAAATGGTGAATTAGCATTAGAATATGCCTAAAATGTGTAAATTACTTTCTTATTTAGTTTGTGTAAATACGCCAATATTTGTACCTGGGCTTGTGTGCATTGTGGGCACTGCTTTTTCTGCAAGTTGAAGGCCTGGATATTTTGGACTTTACTTTCTGACACCCACCCCTTAGGACAAAGGGGGTGTGAAGAAAAGACTCCCTGTAGTGGGAATTCAGGGTCTGTCTGCTCTGGTCTCCCACAAGCATAGTAGCCCATTTTCTTTGTAAAGGATGGATGGTCTCACTGTTTTCCCTCCCCCACTCAGGCTTCCCTGAGGCTTCTCAGGATGCCTCAGCACCTGGGGGTTTAATTTATTCCCTGGAATTCCCCTATATAGGACCTAGCAGTAGGAAAAACCCAACAATAAAGCCTCTTGTTCTTTTGTTGTTGCCTTGCTGTTTGTAAATTAGCCTAGGTATGTTCTACCAACAAACTTTTAAAAAAAGAATCCAAACCAGTTCTATTTAGCTCATGTCTTCAGAAGATCATTATCTGGACCATGAGTGAACAGACATCACTTACTTTCACTTGATTTATGATTCAGTTAATTGAAACAAGGAAAGGGGACCTGTCCAAATTAGCATGGAGTTTTCCCTTGCCTGTACTGGAAATAAAGGCACTAATGGGGGATCAGGAGGGCATGATCACCTCCAGATGATCAGGACACCCACTTGGGGATCTGATCTTTGCTGGGTTAACCTGGTACTTTCACAGTGCCTACATGTAGCCTGGAAAGAGTGCCACCCAGTGAAGTGCAGAGTGACAAGGGCCACCCTCACACCTGCAGACCACTTGTCACCATCTGATAACATCCACACAGTTATGCTCCTCTGGTCTCCTAAATCCTGGGGCTTCCTGAGAATAGACCCTGCTGTGGGCTGCCTCCCAGGACTTGTCCGAAAGATATTTAGGAAAATTCAATGAGCCATTGTAACTTTTTAGTCACTGGGATAAGTGCAATCTGATGACTCAGAGTGTGTGTGGTTTATTTTGGCAGCATAGACGCTACCACTGTGCCTAGGGACAGTTTCTAAGACTAAAGATCACCTCTGTTGGTCCATGATCCCTTTTAGGAGACTCATTGCACACCTGCTCCTAGATAAAGTTTGGGTTCCACATTATCACCTTGTAACTCCTGTCTTTTGGGACATGGGTTTAATGGAAAAAATGGGTAAACTCAGCTCGTTGGTCTTTACAAAGTCCTGCACTACTGAGTTATAAGCAAGAAAACTGTGCTAAGCTGGTTTTACCCTTCACTTTATGACAGTGATACAGGCTGGGAACAGAGATCTTGGATAGCTCTCTCTTGACTAAGAGGAGATGCAGAAACCAATTTCCTGCTGTGCTGCTGGACCCCATCCAAGCCTGATTTCTCTAAATGCTTGTCATCTGCAAGGACCTAGACACTGACTGCTTGAAAAGACAGCATCACCCCAGCCTTTCAGGCAAAGAGAGGTATTCAGCAGAAATGTATGTAAATGCAGCATACAGTTTTAATGAATCAGGTCCTTAGAGGAAAAACAGTTCCTTTCAACAACTGAAAACAGTCAGTCATTTTGGCTTCTAAACAATCCACTATCCCCAGTCGGCCCTGTCAGCACCGCTCTTCTCTCCTTCCTCCAACCTCTACTTTCTACCTGTTGAAAAAGTTCATCTTAAAAGTTCTTTTATTTTAACAAAGGAAAGTGTCAGAACCAAGTGTGCAATTAAGTTCACTTCTATCTTCACATGTCAAAAGTCTTTACTGAATGTTGGCAGATTGAAAGAAAAGAAAAAAACTTTTTTATTATACATTAAAACCTGCAAAAGCCAGTAACCTACTTTTTTTTTTCAAGGGGATTTCTAGGCAAAGTGGTGTCTCAGAGCCTCCACTACCAGTAAAATATCACCTGGGGGAGTGACAGGGAGAGGGGTTGGCAGTTTTTTTGCTGAGTTGGACTGTGATTTTGAAAAAGCAAAGGAAGATGGCTGTGCTGCCCTAGAGGGGCACAGATTAATAAAAATAATCGTGGTCACTCCTGCATAGGAGACATCCAATGATTTTTGATACATGGTCCACTATATGATCAGAAAAAGAGAAAAAATTCCGTACTGGGTCAAAACAAGAGCCCATGATCCCTACCAGTGGCCAAAGCAAATGCCTGGTGTTGAGTACAAGAGTGAGAGAAATGTGAGCCCATTAATCTGATTTATTCTGAGTGTAGCGTAGTTGCCAGGTGTCCAAGGACCAGACATCAGAGAAGTGTCATGAGCCAGATGCTGAGTAGTCTGTGCTGGCTGTAATCAACTCCACAATAAAATTATTATTCACAGTATTCTCGTTTGGTCTGTGTAAACGTGGATGTATCTGTCCCTCTGATCATATGGAAGACCTTGTGCTGTGAAACACTGGGATGTTTCCTGTAGGATGCTGTGCCTCTCCAGCAACTGGAATAGTTGACATAGCCTTCAGCAGTGTTGGAACTGTCCAAGCTGCAAATTGGTCAGGTTCTGTCCCCTGCTGTAAAACCTCTCAGCCTTTCTCATGCCTCTGCAAGGCAAATTGACCCATGTTTAAAGACCCTACAAAACCAGGTCCCACTATTTTTTTCTACTCTATAAAACCAAGTCCCACTATTTTTTTCTATTTCTACATGATTTGAATATGTATCTTGAGACCTTTTTTACATTTCTAGGGTTGACAGGCCAATATAAAAACACTTTGGCCAGAATTGTGACAATTCAGTCTTCTTTTGGGGCATTTTGGTCCATCCAGAAAACCATGCACTTGCCCAGCCAATCATCTGCTCAGTCAAAGGAGGTGAGTGGAAAGAAAGAGAATAGCAGGAGACTGATTTCTCTCATTGCTTATGCTTTTCTGACCTTTTCAACTCTTTTTCAGCCTGTTTCACTCCCATCCTGCCATTACTGATGTTTGTGTTCAGCAGTGAACAGTGCCTGCACAGCCCAATCATCTCTTCTTCCCATGAAAATGATTAAGTATAGCTCTCATTCTTCATTGTCTAGTCCATAAAACTGTTAGAACAGACCATGGCACCATCCTGTTCCATCAATTTGTACTGTCCCAGGCAGGTCCTGAGTTTGCAAATGGGAGAAGTCATTTTCATGAGGTAGCTTTGGAAGGTGATGCAGTTTAACAAAATGAATGTGATTTGTTCCATGATGGAGAGCAATCTTGTTTTTGTTCTCTGTAATTCTATCAGCATGGCCTCAGACCAGGTAGGGCTGAGCAGGATAATGAAAAGAGTCAGTTAAACTCAGTGGCCTCCATGTGTTGGCTGTTGGCATCTAAAGTATCATTTTTTAGCCTTCACTGGCACATGGGCCACAGTTCTGTGCATGGCAGCTGAACTGCTTCCACTCAGGGTGGGTGGATTGCTTGACTACAAGGTCTGGATGCCCTTGATGTCAAGAAGGCCTGGGAGCTCCTCCTGGACCCTGGAGCCTTCATCACTGTGGACATTTAGGGCTCTGTTTCATTACCCACATGTAGATTTGTAATACTCAAGACATCCATAGCCACTGGCAAATACAACACAGTAACAAAAAGAGAACTGTGAGCCCCTGGAGCAGCAGCTCATGGCCAAACTGGATAACCCAGTTCAACTCAAATGGCAGTGAGTGTCTTTGTTTGGGCAGCTGAATTGAGCCAATGAATTTGGATGTCTAAATCCATAATGGAAATACACCTAGATATGAAAAACTGTGGAAACCATTTTACCCTTTCCAACTTGTTTTTCCTCATCACCTATATTCTGGGGATTGTGGAAATTGTTCTTTCCCCTTATTTTTCCTCAGAACCACATATGTGAGAACTTTTGTGGGCTTCTGGCTCTGTCCCACAGTGGGCAGCAGCAACACACAGGCAGCAGCACTCCACCTCTTTCCACAGGCAAAGCTTGAGTGATCTTACCACCCTGGACCTTCTGTGTTGGTTTTGGTAGCAGCATAACAATGTCCTCTTTTTCTGTCATCACTCAAAAGCCCATGAGTCAGGGAAGTTGTGGAATTGCTGAAATTGCCAACCTAGAGCTTCAGTATGGCTGGTGAGCAGTGGAAAGTCCTGATGTTTGTCCAGAGCTCTTTGCATCAGACATGCAGAAGCATGGCTGGGAAATGCCATGCTGATTTTGCAATGCTGTGGACCTGTGTCTCCTGAACACCTGGGCAGGACTGGGAATCCCTGTTCTCCTTGCAGGCAGGAGAGGGCAGTAGCAACACACATATTGACCCATCTGTCCCTGTTTGCAAAACTGACTGCAGGAGGATGTGGCCTTGCTATTATTGACAGACCTCTCGGAGATATTTCCTGGTGCTTTTAACTGATAGGATGGAGGGAAAAGGAATTTTGCTCCTAATAATTTCTGGATAACAGCCTGCAAGCCCGAAGTTCATTGGGGTTAGAGGCAGTGCATGCCCATGATACCTCATCTCAGCAGTGAAGGGGGCTGAGAAAGTGGATATGAGGTGGTGAGAAAGGGTAATGAGACTTCTATAAGGCCCTGAGTGGCACAGCCTTTGGGGACAGGACATAAAAGTGACCCACCAATTATTACAACCCATGGCTTTGTGATTTCTCGCTAGAGCCAGGGAAAAATGATGAAGATTTGCATCCTTTCGGTTGAATTGTGTTCCGTGAATGGGACAAATCCTCAGCTGGGAGGCAGGATGTTCATGGGCTACACAGCAATGGGGAGACACAACTCGCAGAGAGGAATTTCTTCTGGCCA
The DNA here is from genome assembly GCA_035583995.1 of Arremon aurantiirostris. Lineage (NCBI taxonomy): Eukaryota > Metazoa > Chordata > Aves > Passeriformes > Passerellidae > Arremon > Arremon aurantiirostris. Next base: position 109,699,245 of record JAXCLO010000170.1, on the reverse strand, counting down.
GCTGGTTTATTCTCATGCCTCTGAAACCCCTGGAGCCCTTAAATGTGGATAGAGGTAAGAATAAGATAATATCCACTTACATTATTCCTTTTAATGTGCAAGGGAATTAGGAACGTGGTATATGAGGTCTCTCATCACCTTCACAACCAGAAAATTCCTGCTGATCCACATGGTGATGCTTTTATCAGACCAGGGAAGCACCACAGACTATATTCATAGGATTCACAAGCATGAGATGTTTGAGAGCATCTCATCCCTGGATCACTGTCAGGGCAAAGTGCTCTGGATACAAGAGGGACACCAAGGCCAGGAATCTTGCCAAAGCAGAAGGGCATTGGGATACCCAGGACAATCCTGTTGCTGCTCAGCCCTTTCCCCTAGTACAGGGAAATTCACAGCCTGGAAGGGTTTTCAAACACTTCTAGCATGGAGGGGATGATTTGAGAGCTCGGATTTGTGGTCTCAGCTCTACTTCAGCCTCAAGTGTGAAACTGGAGTGAGCACAGCAAGACTGTGAACATGTTCAAGGTTACCCCACACAGTCAGACCACACACCCTAGGGCAGGTCTGCCCTACTCCACACAGACTATTTATTCCTGTTTCCCATGGCTCATGAAGGCTAATTCTTCCCTCATCAAGGCTAATTAACCTAGAAGAAATGTTATCTTAACATGATGTTACTGCTCCAGGGAGACAGAGTGGCTTGTTTAGAGTGAAGTCTGATGCCTCTTTGTGTCTTTAATGTCTTTAGCAAAGCTCCCCTGCTGTTGTACATTGTTCCAGTGCCTTTGACTTCAGGGGAGCTCTTGCAGACTGCATCCAGAGAGGATCTGTCCTTCTGCAAACCAGCTCTCCCCCAGCAGACTAATGATAATTACCCAACAGTAACCAGTACTCCAGCAAAGGCTCAGATCTCCTGCTCACACACAAACAGGAGACAAAGATCCCACAGATCTTACCATGTAATAATATCCTCTGTTCTCATCCAAACCAAAACACCTGGGAAGATGTAAATGCCCCCTAAACCACAGGCAATGAGAGCACAGCCACTGAAACCCCTCTGCAGTAAATCAGGTCCCTCTTTCAGCATCTCCGAGGAGGATCTCGCTCACCCACAGCCAGTGAGCACTGCTGTGATAGCTGCTGTGATAGCAGCCACCACAATCCCAGCTCCATACTCCCACTCCTCCCTCCCCCAGCCTACAGATCCCACATGGAGAAGTGACAGACCGATTTCTTTTTTTGCTCCCTCTCCCTCCTTACTTGGTCGCTAGGATCATCTTTTTCCTCGCTGTCTGCTCTTTCTGTTCCATGTGCTGTCTGGCAATGTGCTCTCCTACTGCCTTGGCAGGGAACTCTGTTTCACAGGTGTAGCCGAAATCTCTGGCCAAATGTAGCGCTTCCCCTGCGGTCGAACAAAATGGGTCAGTCATTTCTTAGGGTTATTGTCGCCATCATCATCATCATTATATTGTTGTTATTATTGTTCCAGAATTTATTACATTCTTAAAAAAAACACCCAAACATTAGCAAGTCACTTCTGTAGACAGTGATTCTCAAGTCAGTTACACATTTCAGCCCAACTGGGCTGTTGTCAGCTGGTGCCAGGCTGAGCATAGGAAGGATATTCCTCTCATCAGATGGAAGGATGAAAATACTTTCTCCTACTTTCTCATGAAAAAATATTTTCTCTGAGAAAATACTGGCCAGGACACTTGGCCCTGTCTTGCCACCAGTGAGTATTGGGCAGCTGCCCAATTTTGCAAGCCCTGTTCATCATCGATATTCAAGGTATGGAAAAGAGCAGAAAGTAGGAATAAACAACTTTGAAGAACGGAGTCAGACTTTAGTGCTTCACTGCCTGTGTCTAATGGAAGAAGAGCCCTCTACCCCTGGAAAGCCCCATGGGGATAACACACATTCCAGAACATTTGCTTAGAGGTTAAGCCAACAGTACAAGTGCCCCACACCAGAGAAGAGCAGACCACAAGGGAGAACTCCACAAATAATTTCGTTTCCAGAAGGATTGCAAACAAAACTGACCAGGCAAAACAACAAGGGAAGATGATGAAGAAGGCAGTTGCACTGAGCACCTCTCTACCTCACTGCAAAGACTGAACACAAAAACCCAACTCTGTGCTGACAGACAAATGCCTCTTAAAGGAAAGCACCTTCTTCCCTAGCTTAGAGAATCCAGAATTTAATTTTAGGGTTTACTGAACACTCTGACCTGCACACTCTGACTCTGACAACCTCAGTGTGGGATTTATCTGATCAAAAGCAGCTGCCTGAGTTGTGAACAGCTGTGCCTAAGTTAGTTTTGCCTGGTGGGAAATAGGCATTTCCAGATGACACTTGCTCTCATCTCATTGCAGAAAGAAGAAATAGGTCAGCTACCAGAAGCGCATGTTGAAGCACATCTGCATGAGTGAGTAACAGAGGTGTGCTCCAGAATAGTTTTGGAGTTCAGGGGTTATAGGGTTTTCACTTCTCTTTTTTTTTTCAGAGTTGTGTGTTTGATTGCCATCAGGAGAAGTGGCATTGGACTCTGGCTCTTTGAAGTTCAAAAGGCTGGAGCTGTCAGGAGGGATATAGGACATGCAGCTCCTCACTTTGAGAATATCTGCAGTGGAATTCATCAGATTAAATGTCAATATTGATGTCTGACGGAATACTTTCAAGTCAATGGAGACAAAGTAGAACTTGAAGCATGCATTGTCCTGTACGAGAATAGAAGGCAAAAGGGAATCAGAGGAAATATGGAAAGTCTAGATTAGAACTCAAGAAATCACCTTCTGCTGGCAGCATAGCCTTAGATGACGTTATTCAAGGCTTTTTCAAGCCTAGTCTTGAATGTTTTCAGCTATGGAAATTCCACAGCTGTTCTGAGTAACATAATAAAATGTTAATTATTAATTTAACTTCATTTAATCATGAAATTAAATCATTAAACCCAGAAGTGCTGATTTCTGCCTGTTTACTATGATCTGACATGAGAAGGTGCAACTGCAGTGAAGGTGGGGAAATGAATCCCATGCTCAGCAAGGCTTGGTTAAGCCAAGGAAGAGGAGAAGTTCCATGGAAACAGTGGTCCTGTGCCAGGGACAGTGTGAGGAATAAGAAACTGCATGTATTGACCTCTACTTGAACTCCACTCTCCCTCTTCTGAGATATTATTGTCTCTCCTTCTACCACTGGAGTTTTCATGGAAAAACACCTTTTAATTCCACAAGAAAATGCTTTACTCTGTGTTTATCTGCCTCAGTTTATTCAGATACTGACAAAATCCATGCACTGCTCCCAGACAATCTGTTTGCTGATACCAGCCAGCTACAACCTCTGCAGCTGTAACCAACTTTACAGCAAAAATTGAAGATTAGAGTCAAAATCATCTGCTTTCTCTGGATTTTTTTTTAAATATGATTTGTCAGTATTCCTAAAAAGAATGAAGACATTAACAAGCAATCAGCATCTCTGAGCTGAAAGGAGAAACAGTTTCCACTTCGTTTGCAGCTTCTAGAAAAGTAAAATAATTTCCAGTGGAAGCAAAATATGTTTCAGTGATAAGATAACAGAGGGTCAGAATGAACAGGCATACAGTTGACTGATTGCTTTGTATTTCAAACATCTATCCCAGGCTTCTTCATGGGTGAGAAAGGGTAAAAATTTAAGCCACAGATTTTACATTTCTGTGGAGTAGTTTCAAAATGTCTATTTCAGATATGCTTTTATTCTTCCTTAAATAAAGACTTACAGAGTAAATCTATTTCAGAAGAGCACGGGGTTTTCTTTTCAACAAAATTCTGTTAAAATACTTTGTAGGTTTATCTTAATTCCAGCATGGAAAGAAAATAAAAGTCAAACCCTTTGAAGCTGTCATCAGGTGGAATTGCAATTCTCCAGACAGCTTCACCATGGTCCCAGTCAGTCCCAGTAACAGTACAACGAATGCAGACAACAAAGACTTTAAACATTTAGCCACTGCAAAAGTGTTGGTTTCTTCAGGAGAGCAGAGCTTTTTGTGTTGAAATGTTTGCATTCATTTAACATGATCAAAAATTAAATGGCTGAAATGCGAATGTGTCCACTTACTGCTAGGAAAAAAGGGAATTAAAATGTGAATTGTCATTCAAATTTATATTTATAAAGATGGCTTATATTATTTGCTAGAGCTGAGAAAATTATACTAAACTGTTCTGATAATCTGTGAAAATGATTCAAAAGTATAAAACCTGTCTGGACCTGGGATTGTGACTGTGATATAAAACCATTTGAACAAAAAGAAAAAAAATTACTTATCTCTTCTTGAATATAGATTGGTGAAAATGTAGATACAAATGTAATTACTATTTTTAATGAAGTAATAATTAAAATAATTTAAATTAAAATTGAAAATATTTTTCTGGAGATGGAAAGCTTACATATACTAAAAATGTATCTAAGAGCTATGCATATTTATTCATATAAGCATGCATATGGTATAAGGAGCAGGCATCCTGAATTCTAACTACAAATTCTAAATTAAAAAACAATTTTAAAATTTGGACTTGAGAACACTCTGCAGAGCATAATTTCTCCTGTCTCATTGTTAAGCAAAAATGTAATTTCAAACCAGGACCAACTGATGTTTGATGCTTAGAAGTGTACTGTGATATACATTTTTGTTTTTGTGAATAGATATCCTTTTGATTACTATACAGTAGGATTAAGTCTGCTTGGTGGGGGAAAGTAGTTTATACAAAATGTCATAGAATATGTTATTTCTTTTTCTACAGCATAATTCAGACAAACATTTACTTTGGGAGAAAATGTGTAAATGTTGGAAATGTGGATGAACTGACCTTTTTTCTTTTACCTTAGATTTCCCATCTTCTGCCTAGTTGTTATTTACCTCATTATAGGAATCACGATAAAGGTAGAAACAACTAAAACCCCTGACTCTTATAGTTACTTGCCTTGTTTCAATCTAAATTCAACCCAAAATCCTAATCCTAAAAACCTAAGATACAATTTCCCTGTGTGGAAATGTGGATGTACTGACCTTTTTCTTTTACCTTAGATTTCCCATCTTCTGCCTAGTTGCTATTTACCGCACAGTAGGAATCACGATAAAGGTAGAAACAACTAAAACCTCTTACTATTACAGTTACTTGCCTTGTTACAATCTAAATTCAACTAAAAGCCTAAAATCCAATTTCCCCATGTGGAAATGTGGATGAGTTGACCGTTTTCTTTTACCTTAGATTTCCCATCTTCTGCCTATTTGTTATTTACCTCACAGTAGGAATAATGATAAAGGTAGAAACAAGTAAAACACCTTACTATTATAGTTACTTGCCTTGTTTCAATCTAGATTCAACCTAAAAACCTAAAATCCAATTTCCCTGTGTGGAAATGTGGATGAACCGACCCTTTTTGTTTGTGAACCGACCTTAGATTTCCCATCTTCTGCCTAGTTGTTATTTACCTCACAATAGGAATCACCATAAAGGTAGAAACAACTAAAACCTCTTACTATTATAGTTACTTGCCTTGTTTCAATGTAAATTCAGCCCAAAATCCTAATCCTAAAAACCTAAAATCCAATTTCCCCATGTTGGAAATGTGGATGAACTGATCTTTTTCTTTTACCTTAGATTTCCCATCTTCTGCCTAGTTGTTATTTACCGCACAGTAGGAATCACGATAAAGGTAGAAACAACTAAAACCCCTTACTATTACAGTTACTTGTCTTGTTACAATATAAATTCAACTAAAATCCAATTTCTCTGAGCGTGACACCTCCAGGTCCTTCCTCCTGCCGAGATAAAGAGAAATGTTGGGAATCTTGGTCTCTCCTTAAGCCCAGCCCTGCATCTCCTGGCTCTCCTCTGTTTGACAATTGACCAGCGAGCTTTGCACGATGGAAAAGGGACAAGTGCTGGAGCAGAATGGGCAGGGACAGCTCTGGAGAGCCTCGGTGGGGAGAGCAGCACCTTGAAAGGTGTCTGTGGGCAGGTGCAAGGAGCGGCTAAGGGTCCTCCAGGGCCAGCAGGAGTGAGAGCTGCTCCGGTGAGGAGTGAAGGCAGGAGCTGTGTCCCCAGGAGAGGGACACTCGGCATCTGAGCCTCCCACTCTCCTCGGCTGAGCCTCCTCCGGATGCTCTGCCCGGCAGAAATGTTACTCAGGGGGAGGAGGGACAGGCAGGAGGTGGAAGGAAAGTTTATTCTATTTGTAGGGTGAGAAGGGAGGAGGAACAAGGGGACGGATGTTCAAACAAAGGTTAGTGGGGGAGAAGTGTGATAGTTGAGAGCACGATGAAAAAAGAAACCACTGACCTATTTTTCTCAAGAGTTTTGGTCCTCAAATGATGAATCTCATTAATTTTCTGTCTAGGAAATTTAGTGTCTTAATCAGGTTTGACAGAAAAACAAACTCTAGAATTTTTTATTAGTTTTTCTTCTTATTTTTTGTAATATGATGGCTTAAAAATCATTCATGCACTGCTTTAACCTGCATCTGCAATCACACTTATGCCTTGTTAAGCGAAGGAGACACATCCCCTCTTTTCACATCCTTCATTGTTCCCAGTGGAGAAGCTTTTGACTTTTTTTTTGAGCCCACAGTAAAGCTTAGCCTTGGAAATACTAGTATTTGTCTGAGAAGACTTTATTTTACAGCTAATATGTAGGAATTTTCCTGTTGGAGCTCGTAAGAAAAATGACCTTTCCCTCCATCTAGTCCAGGCACTAGAGGGCATCCCTCGCCTGCAGGCTGCGCAGTGATGTGTCCCCAAATTGCTCAGGAGAGCCCTGCAACACAGATTCCACCCTCCCTCTCTGCCTTTTCACTCCTTGTGCTGATTTATGTGCATGACAAAGAGAACAGAACTGATCTGTCAAACAGTTCTTATTTTGGTCCCTAACAAAGACTCTAAAGATGCGACCTGAACCAGCCAGCAGTAAGCATCTTGCAGCAGAGCACAACTCTAAAGAGAAAAAAACTTTGCAGAAAGCAGGAGGCCACAGAATAATTTTCATAAAATCTGGACCTTCATGTGACAGCAAAGCCTAGAAATAAATTTCGGTTCCTCCTTAACAGACACCCCAAAACTCAATGATTTCAGTATGTTTTAGAAGAAGAGAAGTATGAGTCATGACAGAGATTTTTGCCTTGGTTTTGGTCAATAAACACTAAAATGCCATTAATTTTGCCTTATCTTGTATCACATAGATAGATATTCAAGAGGTTGGGAGTGCTTTTACCTTAAAGAGATATTAAAACCTCAATATATTGAAGACTGTGAGGACCTTTAGTAATAATAAATTTAGAACCATCTAAAGAAGTCAAGAGTGACACAATCCTGGGTTCTTATGAGAGGTACACAGAGTGTACCTGATATTTTAGAGATTTTAATAAATAAAACTAACAAATTCTTATTTCAATTTCTGTATTGCTTTCACACAGAAAAAGCTTATATTACTTTTTCTCTGGATTCTCTAACCCACAGAATAAGTCTGTGTCCTTCCATTTCTGCCTCCTCCAGCAGCAGGAACCATTGAAGGATGGTTTTCCTTGAAGAAATTGTGCTATAAGTTAGTTGCACCTGGAAGGAATATCTGCATGTCCAAAGTGAGAACAGCTTATACCACCAAGAATTCAATGAGCACCTCCAAGTTTGACCCAGAATTGGTTACACAGACAGGGAATGAGCTTCATTTAATTTTCTGTGGGAATGTTAACATGGTGGTGCCAGTCCCAAAAATTCCATGGGATAAAATTCACAATTAGCAAATCCAGACAAAAAGGTCTCTGCTAAAGTGAGCTCAGGCACATCAGTATTTGCCTTTAGGACTCACAGCAAGGTAAGGCAAAACAAGGCAAGTCCAAGAACAGAAGCAACACCACAGGTTTGATATCAGGTTTGCTACAGGCTTTGAATAAAGGCAGGGAGGTGGGCACAGCTCCATTCCTGGGAAGCAGGAATCTAACCCTGACTTAGAGGAAAGGTTCTCAGCCATCAGCCCCAGGCCAGCAGTTGTCAGACAGGCACCTCCCTCTCAGTCTCTTCTGATGAATGAATAGCCGGTCACAGAGAATCCCAGAACCATGGAATGGTCTGGGTTGGAAGAAACCTTAAAGATAACCAGCTCCACACCCTGCCATGGGCAGGGACACCTTCCACCATCCCAGGCTGCTCCAAGCCCTGTCCAGCCTGGCCTTGGACACTTCCA
>JAXCLO010000170.1:109651635-109669297 GCA_035583995.1 Arremon aurantiirostris | reverse complement strand
CCTGCCTTCCTTCCTTCCTTCCTTCCTTCCTTCCTTCCTTCCTGCCTTCCTTCCTTCCTGCCTTCCTTCCTTCCTGCCTTCCTTCCTGCCTTCCCTCCCTCCCTCCCTCCCGGCTGTGGACAGGGCAATTATTCAGTTTCTAAACTGTGAGCTAAAGTGTGATTTTCAGCAGTAATTCCTCCCAATTTGTATTATCTGGTTGTTCTGGAATGATTATTTGCAGCCCAGTGAACAAAACATGGTCAATCAGGAATTTTTGATTGTACAATAAAATGACTGCAATTGAAGAAGAGCAATGTCTTCAGTAGTTTAAAGACAATGGGCTATAGCTTACTGACCCCATCAGCAATGTGCTCAGCTGAAACCAATGCTTAACTTGAGTTCTAGAATCACAAACAAACAAACAAAAAAAAGCAAGGAAGTGCATTTAGCTCCAGTAAGCAACATTCATTCAGTGTGCAAAGAGACATTGATATTCAGATTAACAAATACCAGGATATAACTTTGGTTTGTGTGTTTTAGGGACAAGGGACGTTGGCCATGCACTACATGATGGTCAAATTAATATATTATTTGTTATAAAAAGATACAAAATTGTTATTTCTTACAATGCTCTTGTATATATTTCTATTTCCAAAATGAAACAAATTTGTGACAACAATAAGGATCTTGACTCTTCCTCTCTGTAAGGATATATCACATATCTATCCATCATACATGTATATCATTTACTTTTATGCACATATAACATTGAAAGAGAGAGATTTTACAATAATTTGCACAGCTGTTTCATATCTTAGCGCTAAGATATCAACACAATAACTGATCCACCTCTCATTTACATCAGCTGAACCTCTGGTCTGCTATTTTGAAATACAGAAACTCACTCTTTCTGTACTTGCCATTCCTCACCACAGCAGCAGGAAATGCTGATGTTTTGTCAGCAGTCCCACCTGACTGCACAGACCCAAGAGCATGGCCAAGGCTTTGCACCCACGCTCATGCCCTCCAAATTCCTACATTGGTTGTTGTGCATCCAAAAGAGCATAGGAAGAGAATGTATTTCCCTCAGCTGGAAATATGAGCATTTGGTGTCATTATAACTGTACCCCTCATCCTAAATTTGCAACCCTTAAAGATTAGCTTAAACAGACGATCAATTTGGTTTATGGAGATGAGCAGTGATTTTTCGCCCTGCAGTGCACAACACTGGCCTGGCTATTAACAGAGAAGAAAATGTTATTCCCTATAGCTAGGAGGTTCTGAATAAAAAGAAGATCTATATAACTGAATCATAGAAGAGTTTGGGCTGGAAGGGAGACTTAAAGGCCTTCCAGTCCAACCCTCCTGCAATGAACAGGAACCTCTCCAACTAGACCAGGTTCCTTGGAAGCCTGTCCAACCTGATGTTGAATATTTCCAGAAATGGGACATCCACCACCTCTCTGGGCAACTTGTGCCAGTGCTTCAGCACCCTCACCATGAAAAAAGACACCCTTACCTCTATCCTGAATCCACACAAACATGTCTGTGTATTTTTATTTATAAATTTTAGACGCACACACGGAACCTTACCACCAGCTCATTACCTGCTGCCCTGCAGGATGGGTTTCTAAAATGAAAAGTTACTTTTCTTTATTGTCTTCAAAGGACCCCCTGAGCTAGGTTAGCTGTTTGTAGTAACCCAGGGGAGCAAGAAAGCCTGTTCAGTATCCCTCCTCTTTCTTGCAGGCAGAGGCAGGCTGCGATGTGGCCGCCCCCCCTCCCCTCTCCCTCCCCCGGCTGCGGGGCGAGTCCCCCCTGAGCCCCGCCGGCGGGAGCTGTCCATTCAGCACCCGCCCGCCAAAAACAACAAAAGCAGGGAAATATTAATTAATTAAAAGAGGGGGGGGGGAGAGCTAAAAAAAAAAAAAAAAAAAAAGCCAATCTGCTCAATCCTCTGCCTGCAGGCAGACTCTAACGGAAACCACATATGCTTTGCCTCTCCCTATAAGAAATCTTCATTGGGGCATTAAAATACTTAAAAGGATTAGTCGTTAAATACTTGTACATTTGGTTTAATTCACTAGAAACGCTATGTCACAGGGTTACATCAGAAAGCTAGAGAGTTTTAATCTCACTTGCAGTATTTACCTAGATGTTTTATTCCTTCTACTGCTTGTTACAGGGATAATATTAATATCCTACTTGTCCAGAGGGATGAAGTTTAAAAAAAAAGAAAAAAAAAAAAGAGCTGGCTGCTGTCTGATGGTACAAAAATATCAAAGAGACTTTTAAGGTAAAACAAAACAAACCAGCATGAATTGGAGTGTGGTATTCCTTCCCACCGCCTGTTGCTTATTCCTAATTGTGATGATGGAGGTGTGAAGAGCTGTTGCTTTTGGAGAACAGAATAATTTAGATTGTACAGGTCTTGGGACATGGGAGATGGTGTTTTTGTTTAAAGCAATTTCCTTTTTCTTAAACCTCACTTTCCCTCTGCGACAGGTGTGCGCCCCCTTTGTCCCTCCTCTTGCAGTGCTGCAGCTAAAAATTTTGGTAAAAGGGTCCAGAAGAAGTTGTCTCCAAATAGGTAAAGAGACAGGGGTTATCAGTCTGAGGAAGGCAGGCACAGAAATGCCTTACTGTGAGCTTGCCAATGGGGAGGACAGCAGATCAGCAATGGGGAGGATATACTTGTGTGAGACTTGCCTGGTTTTGTGATGAGTGGCAGAGAATGGACTGTTAAGAGCTTAAAGTTTTGCTCAAGTTGTAGATGCTTCTGCACTGACATTCCTTCCACAGCCTTCCTGTAGCCATATCCAGTCAAATAGACCTCAAGGAATGAGGTATCACTGAAATTGTTTGCTTTCCATGTCAAGAGCTAGTTCAGTCATATTCAAGGCTGTTTAGATGAAACAAGCCAAACAAAAAAAAGGAGCTTGGGGTAAAATTCTGGTTCCATTTAAGTGAATGAGTATACTGCTATAATTTTCTGTTAACTTCAAAAGGAATAAAACCAGTGGAGTGGGATACATTCAGTATTTCCAAGAGAGATGCCTTGGATTGCTCACAAAAAGGGAAGAAAGAATTGAGACAAGTTCCATCACAAAGTTATTTGTCTGCTTTGCAGTGTCTGAACAGCAGAACTACCATAGCCAACAGTTTTCACTGTATCCATGGATTTATCACTATTAGCATTAGCCTCACTGGAAGATCTGCTGTGACTTCAATAAGACACAATCTAATCTCATTGTATTTCCTCTTGGCCACCAACCTGAGTCAGGCAATCTCCAGAAATAGCAGTGCAAATAGTCCTATTTAAAAAAGAAATAGTAATAAAAATTGTGTCATTGGCTGAGTGTAGAGATACAGAACAAGGATTAAAATGCACACTCCCCATTTCCAAAGCACACACGTATCTGCCAATAATCTGGAAGAAAATTTCAGCACTGGGATTTAATCTCAGATATCACCTTTCTGAGCTAAATAATACAGTGTTCTGCAGCAGTCAGGTAGGGGGTGAGGCCTGGGTAAAACTCATCAAATCAGTTATTTTGGATTCAGAGAGAGTATCCTTTTCTATGACTGCCAAATCATTCTCCTTTCAGTCTCTGGAAGAGGAACATTCCCAGCAGCTGCCCAGAAGTATTTCTGTATTCCTGTATATCACCTATATGAATGATATAAGGAGCATAAGGAATACCATTCACTACACAGTGACTCCCAAAACAGATTTTTGACTCTTATAATCTAATATAAATATAAATATTTATTTATTTGTCTAACCTAATATAAATATTTATTTATTTATTTGTGGAATTTGTCCCTCTGCTCTAGGGTATTTTATACCTTCTAGCCATCTCAGCCTAATTTAATTTTTGGGGGTGTCTGAATATCACCCTGCCCTTGACACAAAGAGCACTTTTTGTGTCAGCCTTTGTGCCTTGTTGTGCCTTTTTTCCCACTCAAAAGCAGAGAATGGTTTCTTGTATTCAAAGCATAAATGCAGCAGCCCCTGAGACTGCTTGGATGAGGACTAGATAAGAGAGTTACATTAGGGCAGAAATTCGGGTCACATCATATCAAACTGAAAGCATGAGGCCAAAGATAGGCTTGGCTAATAATATTTATACACAATAATTTAAAATGTGAAAACTTCTGCCAGGTAAGAAACCTCCTTTCAGTCTCAAGACTGTGCAGGTATTTTCAATAGGTCTGTGACACTGTTTTCTAAAATGCAAAGCATTTGCATCTTCTTTGCATTATTTATTGTTATCCTGCAGGCTGGATTGTCACACTAAGCATGATTTATGTCACTGAATTTTATCAGCTTCTGCTGGATGATATTTTCAAGTGATGCCCCTGGACCTTAGGAAGAGAAATGTCACTGCAAGTCTTTTACACCTGTTACACAGCAGAGGTGGATGCTGCTTGTTGTCAGTGGTGCAGAAAGATGTTTCTCCTTCAGCAGCAGCTCCTGGTCCTGTGACCTTACCATATCCACAGCAGACAGACTCTTCAATGCTTTCAAAGACTTTAGAAACCTGTCATAGAACATTTTATAAGCTTATGCTTGACTGACCAAAGGGAGAATTTTGCAGTCCACTGTAATGTGTAGCACAGGAGGCACTGCCTGTGATTAGAGGACAGGGGATGATTGGGGTGAGAGCTGGAGAAGGTTTTGGGGTGTACATGAAAGATCACTCCTTGAATATTCCATTGACTTTCTGTGTCACCTTGGAAAAATCACCCACCAAATTATTGCTCTGCTCCTCACATTTTGCATGTGTGGTGTATCTGTTTCTTTTATTTCTATGTTTACCTATTTTCAATGCTGGCTCTTCAGGGTGAGCACTGAGTCTTGCCAAGTGACTGCACATTGCTTGAGGGAATGGGAGCCTTGCTTTGAGCTTAAAGTCACACTCAAAACATAAAAAGTATAAGTTTTGCATCTTTTGGAAAAAATGTAACATACAGGATGAAACTTTAATCATGAGGACCTGCCTAAAGACTTGCTCCACTTTAACTTTTTCTGAGAGACTTGATGTGCCACAGCCTGCCCGTAGGTCCATGTAAAGACCATGAAAATGACACTGTGACTGGCCACTCCATGGCTTGAAAAGGTGAAATAAAAAGACCCTGAAAAGGTGAATAAGAATTGAAACTTTACACTTTGTTGGCTGATCAGTTCTGGTAGATGAAATTCTGCCCAGTAGGTGTGCTTATTTAAACTGAATGTGAAGGGGGAAGGGGGCAATAACAGGTTTGCCCACGAGGAGCTGTGGGATGGCACACCAGGCTGAGAAGGATGAGGTGTTAGAGAGAGCTCTCGTGTTGTTACTCTGGGATGTACTGGCTACACTGCAGCACAAAAATCTTACAGATCTGAGCCAGGTAACAGGAGCCAACAGGGAAACACCAGGAAAATACCTCAAAGGAATGAGGGGGTGTTCCTTCAGGAAGGTGACACAGCTGACAGAGCAGCTGAAGGAACAAGAACTCAGTTTCATTTCTCACAGCCACCAGGAGAGCAAATGCTCTGAGGAGAAATGGGAGGAACAAGTGTTTAAATGCCACATGGGCTGTGGAGTTGCAATTTTTTCCATAAGTGGATCATCTAGGACATTTCTCTTAAATAACAGCACTCTAACCTGGGGTGCCAGATATACCATTGGTGTAAATCAGCACAACTCTCAAAGGACATGTGTTGATTTTACACCCACTGGACATGTGGCTCAGCCAGTCTGTGATTTTTAGCACTTAGTTTTCTTCATGAACAGAAAATAAAATTATCATTTGCCAGTGATAAGGATATCTTTAATCAGGAACTAGGACCTACTGTACTGCTAAGTGCCAAAAAGACAGTCCTTAATTTAGAAACATCTTGGTGTAGCATAGAAGGACTCCATGAATGCAGGAAACTGATGGAATAAAACAAAGTGATAATGAAAGAATGCTGAAGTGTTCAATTTTATGTGGACATGACTTGTTTAGGGACTTAACAGTGAATTAAGAGAATTCTTTTGTTTTCCTAAATGTACATTCAAGTGCAAACATTTTGTGGAGTCAAATTCTGGTCTCAGTTCTACCAGTAAAAATAAAAAGCAGGTCAATGGAGTGATGTTATCACAAAGACGAGATGTGCATCCAGACAATTATTCTTGAATAGATGTTGAATAGGAGAGTTATTAGTTTGATATCTCAATCTTAAATTATTTCTAAGAATGTCCTGTGGAAGAAAAATGAATTTGAAAAGGTGTTATAAAGAAAAATCCATTTACACCTTTTCTGCAGAAAGAACCTGTTGAATGACATTTAAAAGAGGATTAAAGTTGATTTCTTACAAGCAGTAGAATAATCAGGTTTCTAAGCTAAAGTGGAATTAAGGTCCTTCAATTCATCTGCAAAGCTGACTGAAGTTGAATCATCGTTCGGTAATTTACATGTCATTTACAGGGGCATTCATTGTGCTTTTAGTACTGTAAATATGATCTGAACAGCTTTTGATCTTTTGCAGCATTTGCAGGAACATATTATTGTTTCTGAGAAAAAAAGGAAGACTTTTATAAAAAAAAAATCCTCGACGCTTTTTTTACAATGTCAAAACAAATGTGTCAACCAAATGGTAATATCTGCGCTAGTTTCATTTATCTGCACACGGCAGTTGTGAGGTTTAATGATTGTTTGTCACAAAAATACATTTTAAGAGGAGCAAGCAGATTGCTGAGTAGCAAACATGTTTTATGGAATATGTAACATTGTAAACACATTTTTGTTTCAATAGGGTTTACAGAGGTTTGCAAAATGAATATGTACATTTAAAATGAGAAGTAGACAAAGCTTGTGTTTTCCTACCTTAGAATTTTGCTTTCATTTGTTTTTGACAGGAAGATTCATTTGCTACCATTAAAATTCACACCTTCATACTTTTTTGTACTCTTTTCTCACCTTTTGAACTGGGACTAATTCTTCTGACATGTATTTGACCACAGGTCCCACAGCAAGAGAACCCTCCCACATTTCCCACAACTGCCAACCTTGTTTATCTTGTCAATTGTCTCTTGAAAGATCAGATCTTTAGCTGTGCCAAAGCCCAGGGAAGTCAATGAAAAGATTCCCAAAGGCTTTGAATCAGTCTCTGGCAGCAAAGCACCACTAACTTCAATGGAATTACACCAATTTACTCCAGCTGAGGATTTGAGCTGGTGTTTAATACTGCACTCATCACCATTCTGACTGGGATTCTTCCTGAACATTTCTTGGAGGCACAGAGAGATGTTCTGAAACCAGAGTTTTAGCTGAGGGTAGGGTAGAAGAAAGTGGTTATAATTTAGAAAGATAATGGTTCAGTTAAATATTTTATTGAATAAATTATTGGGAAATTTTGGATATGCTTGTGGGATGATGATGTAGAACAAATCTCTATATGAACATCATTGTTGTTGTGGATTATAGAGGAAATAGTAATCATATTTATCATATATTATTGACAACTGACATTCTGAGAACAGCCAAATTAATATCTAGACACCTCTCTTAATTTTTTTTTGTCCATCAAATTATTTGATTCCTCTTGCTGACCAAGGTTGATATGGTAGCTACACAAAAAAGACAAGAGTTGGTTGTCAATCAGATAACATGGATAGCTTTACTAATATGATTATTATGACTCATAATCTCACAACACAAAAGCCAATTAAAATAATGGAATTCAATATTAAATATCCTTAAATCGTTATCTAGGATCCTGTCAATGAAAATGGACTGAAGCCTTTTGACTCTGCTCACTCAAGCATCAATTTTAAGTCCTGCTGAATCACCTTTTGGACTTTCTGAATATTTTCATTGATGGTAGAGACTCCAATGAGAATGTTGTATCAAATCCTTTATTTAGGGAGCTGAAATTGGGCAGGTTGATTCCCAAAAATACTGATTTCATTTGCTACTAAAAGATGATCACATTTATGGCCTTAGGAGTGATGCTGCCTCATATTGGCAGTTTCCTTTACCTTAAGAGTAGGATGGTCAGTGGATTTTGAGTTTTAAGCCCGACTAAGCCTGAGGTCATATTCATTAACAAAGATTCATAAAATGAAAGTAAAGCAGTTCTAATTAAATGAAAAATATTAGATAACAATATCTCCATTCTATGAAGAGGAAAAAGTTAAAAGTTTAAAGTTTTGGACTGATCTAAAAGACATAGAGGTCAAAATCTCCTTAACATTTTTAGGTTCAAAAGATTGTGAAATACTATTAGCTTTGAAACCAAGACCTCATTCTTTCCTTTAAACACCCTTGCTCCAGATTAGTGCATCACAACACATCTGAAATTTGTGTCAATGTGCACTATGTTCACACTCATATCTGACATATAACTGCCTAGGACAGGTCTAAGTAGTTCAAATCCTTTCCCCACTTCATGCTGTCTACCATTCTCTTCCATCTGTCTGAATATTTGCCAGATTTACTATCAGTTTAAATACATTAACTATCAGATCTAGATGTGTAAAGCTCCTCAGCTTCCTAAATGACTTCTTACATTTCTTCTCAGAAATTTATCTTCTTGATATTTTTGTTGTGTATTTTCTGGAAAAAAATCCAACCAACCAACCAACCAACCAACCAACCAACCAACCAAAACACCCTCAGGAAAACGTATATTTGAGTTCATTATCTTAGAGATGCCTTTTCCTAAGGTGTCTATGTGTCTCTTCCCTGTTACTCTGTTTTCATGTTCTCCATCAACTGACGGGTGAAATCCAGCATGAATAGAACGGCTGTGATATCAATTTTACCATATTCAGAGTAGATACTAAGCACTCTCTCGCCTCTCTGTTATGGTGCATGCACAACACCATCATCTTTTCCCATCCAGCCACTCATACTTCAGGCAGGAATTCTACAATGTTCAGTTTGAGTTCCCTCACATAGACAAGTCAGAGCTGAACAACCTTTCCTTCCTTCCACAAACCTGTCAAAAGCAGCAGGGATTTATTTCAGTGATGCCCTGGCTGACCTGTTCTGTTACTGTCATTTATTCCATATTCAAAATTTCTTCTCCCTGTCTTCTCTCATCTCTTACCACTTTGTCCTCTCAGATCTTGTTTTTGGAAGGCAACAGTCTCATTGCATTGTTTGCTCTTTACTGAATGAGCTTTTTTCTGTTATCAGGTTCTAGTAGTCCTGTCTCACCAGCTTGGAACCGCCCTGCAGATGCCCACAAGCGCTGGGTACGCCTCTAAGACAGGCTGTGTTATAATAAAGGAAGGAGTTTTCCCTTCCCCAGGAGGTGAAGGAATAGGAAAGGACAAGTGCTTGCAGAGAAGCAGAGACTGTGAGACAGGAACATCCTCAGCTACCATCAGGTGTCCTGTGAAGCTGGGGTCTGACAGGAGAGCAGAGCGTAGGATGTCTCCAGGCACAGACAACCCATGTACCTGACATCTGGATGTCAGGCAAGAAGAAGTGAAGCAGCCAGGTGGATTTAATCTGTTGGAGTTAAGAAATGAAACCAGACATGGGCACTGTTGTGTTTTCTCCCATTGCTTTAGGTAAGAAAGAAAACTACCCTCCCCTTCCCCTGCCCCCCTTTTTCTGCTCTCCTGGACTGGACACACACATCTGACCTAGGACCTTCTTTATTGCATAGCTGAAGCTTCAAATTCAAATGAAGAGACCAGTGGGGGTCAACTTTGGAGATGTGGGGAAACGAGTTTATGTGTTTGTTTTTTTTTTTTTTTTTGTGTATATGTGTGTGTGTGCATATAAGTGTGTAAAATGCTCTAAAAGTCAGACAAATATCTTATTTCCCATGCTGGGGGCACATCCCACTGTTTAGGAAGATATTCCCACCCAAACAATTCTGAGATTCTGTGATATTGATGCTTCTGACAGAAAAGTTGCCACACATAATAAGGAAAATGTTTAATTTATGGTCCTCCTGTTTTTTTTTTTTTTAGTTTCTCCAATTTCTCTACCATATTGGAGGAGCTGGTATTTTAGTGAAAATAAATCATCAGAGGATTTAAATATCTGGTGGTTCATCTCAAGCCCATGGGCAGCTCATCTGTAACTTTTGGTTGCCCCAAGAAAAACTTACACTGCTCATCTGTTTCAATGAATATTGATATGCAATTCATATCCCTTCAGCATTTCTTCAGATCCTCAGCCCTCAAGCAAATCCCCCAAAGGAAATGATTTGTTTGGTCAGATTCCCACAGGCTTGATCTTTAGTGATGCTTGACAACTTTTGTGCCAAAAAGCCGAATGTTTTTTGGTTTATTATCTGTCAACTGTGTTTAGCTGTAAGTGACAGACAGAAATTGTCTCGGACACCATCAGGGCCACTCTTGGCTATGTTTCCTTGGCTGAATTCTTTTCAGCAATTTAATAGAAGGTGTTTTTAATAGTTAAAGGAACTGGAAATGTCTCTGCCTGGCTTGTTCCATGCAATCATTGAGCTTTGCACCAGTTTTTTTCACCACGAATGGCTCTTTTCTACTTCTCACACAGTTTGAGCATCTGTTTAGGCTTGGATGAGTTGGCCCCTGAAAATTCCTGCCTCAGCAACAACTTTAGAGACATCCCATGTGCTTGCCTAGATGAAGCAAAGCATCCAACTTTCAAACAGCTCTGTTTAGAGAGGGTGAATCTCATCCTAAGTTGGAAATGTTATATTTTGGAAGCTGCAAATACAAAACTTTCCCCCACTTCGTCTGCTCCTAATTGTTCTTTTCACTGCTTGCTGGTGCTTCATGTTCCTCCTTGTTGCAGATGACTGCCAACTGCTTTTCATTTACCAAACAAATGGATTATGGCACCATTTCAATGGACTGATTTAATATTCTATTTCAAGAGAAATTCTCCTCGAGATTTTGGCTTTGATTCATTGATGTGGGGAAACTGCCTTGTTGATAAATATGTTTTTTACAAAGCATCTAAAGACCTTTAGAAAGAGTTGCCTGAACTGATTGTTTCTCTCATTTCTGATATTAGTCAGTCCATTAAAGCACTCAGGGGTGGCTTTTTAGTTTTATAGCAGCCCAGGCTCTCTTTTCCCCTGCTCTGGGTTTGCAGAACTAACACAGCTGAACAATTGCACTACCAATAAAACAACACATGCTGTGGTTAAATGGAAGCCCCTGGATTTAGGAAGCCAGTTTTATCTTTGGAATGGACATTTCCATCTTTAGTGTCTCTATATTTTAAAAATTAAAAATTTTAAACCCCTTGGTCCTTTGATTTCATAAAGAATTGTCTCAGTTCAGTCCAATACATGGAGATCACCAGTAAGGACACAGGTCCATCATTCTTGCTGTTATCTTTGGACACCTGTCCCAGGAGTGTAAAACTAGGAAAATTTTTCTTGAAATACCTTTTACTTTGTCTGTAGCATGTGGTGCAATCACTTGGTAGTTTTGGTCTTTTTTTTTTTTTGTCTATTCTAATAAATGGAAAATATTCACCTCTTGAAATCAGATTAAAAAAAAAAACTTGCTTGGAATAAAATTTTGCACTTTAGGATGTAGAAAATAGAAAATACCAAAAATATTGTGTTTAGGTGTCAGTCATACTATGGTGGCCTTCAGGTTTATATGTCTCTTAGCAGATGAGACCTCTTTCTCATTTTTGTTGGAACAATTATTTAAGAATCATGCAGATTGTTTCGGTTTTCACCATCAAGGGCTGTGAAAACAATTTTTTTCCTTTTTGGAAGTTGTGATTATAGAATACACATCCAAAGAAATGTATTTACAGGAATATAAATAGAAATATAAATACGTAGGCTGAATAATTCCAAATCCTATGATTGCTAATTTCTTAAAATACAAAATTAAAACACCCCTCTTTCTAAATTATTTTGAAGCTTAGCAACTACCTAGATCAGAATTGAAAGACTTAATTCTATGTTCAATTCACTGCTAAGCATATTTTTTTGTTGTAAGACCTTCTGTATAAGGAAAAACTTCTGAGAATAAGAGCAGATTTCACATTTTGGTAACATATGAGGGACACCTATTTTCCCTGATGAGTCCTATCTTGTAATTGTGATTTTCTTGACTGCAATTCCCAAGTGGAAAAAAAATAATGCACCCATATATATGCACATATAATCTCACACTACACTCTTGGCCAGCTAAATGGGAAAGACTGATTTTATATAACTTTTTACATGGTATTCCAAGTAGCGCAAGATGTCGTTCTCTGAAAACTAAAGGCAATTTGTAACTATCTCCATCCCTTACTTTGGAAAGTCCCCAGTTTCATCTATTTTATGTTAAGTCAAAGGAAGTTTATGTTACAAAAAACACAGAACAATCTCCTGGGTCACAGCATAACCAGAGAAAACTGCAGCAGATCTGTTATTTTTCCTTCCCACTGTCATGGCAGGCTGCAGGCATAAGCAGAGCAAACAGATTCCTAAGGGAGCAGATGCCAAACCTGTCTCACTTTCTACTTTGCCCGTGATTGTGACCAGGAATTGAGTGAACCCAGCCCTAATGACAATAAAACATTTCTAAACAGGCCACAATTCGATGCCAAAATTCAAAATAAATCCTCATGGTTAATTACTCTGTTAAACTATTGGCCACATTTTAGCAGCAATTAATCAAAGTCCTTATTCTTCAGTGCTATTCACCAGATAAGATGACAATTAAAATCCTTCTGGACTTGAAAAATGACATTATCAAAGTTTATATCATGTTTATGTACTTGACAGTGTCAGGACCTTAGCTCTAATGGGAATAAAATGGTTTGCAGAGGTGTAGGTGGATGAAGAATTTGGCTTTGGGTTGCCATTCTCAAAAGGAAGAATTTTTTTTTTACAGCAATTTACTTTCTTCAATCAGAATTAGGCTAGATTAATTCCTGAATATAGAGAAGATCAAAGATAAGAACTATTTTTCCATGACAAAGATTCAGAGTTATGAAATTTTAAGTGGTGCAAGACCAACCACATCAATGGAAACAGGAGAGAAATTTGGTTGGTGCAGCACCAACCAAATTTGTGCAATGATTAATCACAAAACACTTTGCCTTCAAACTGAACTACAGCAGTGCAGTACTGGGTGAATTTACCCTCAGAACCCTGCTTTGCACTAGGTACTGTGAGGCTTAATTAATGAGCCTTTCTATTGTGGTTGGAGATCCTTAGATAAAAGCAGTGGATACACAAGTGGAAAAAACAAGCAAATGAACAGAAAGGGAACAGGAAAATAAAAAATCTCTGCACGAGCTTGCCAGAATTAAGATGCCATTATTTCAGCTGTGATTAAAGGATACAAGCTTTAAGAAACTGAAACAGAGAGTTTCCTCTGTGGCAGAACACTGTGGGTTTGTGACATAAAATAGGGTTGTTGAGTTGATTAACAACGGTGTCCTTTAAAAAAAAAAAGCAGTAGCTTCCTATTCACATTCAGTTTAAATAATTAAAATGGTATTTACAAATGCTGCTAAGATCTTTTGTTATTTCGTTTGGCATGTGTTGCTCTTTTTTTTTTTTCTTTTTTTTTTTTTTTTCCAGGGCTAATAAGTAAAATGCAAACATACATTATTATTCACCAATCTACACTCACATTCCTCCCACTGGCAACCAATCTACCAGAATTTTCTTCCATTCCCATTAATTGGTCCTTAGAGATTCTCCCTCGCATACCTTTGCAGTGACAGTCAGGGAACATTTCTTAGTAATACTGAGTCAGAAGCCCTGTGATAGCTCACAAGTCACATATTGAACTGGAGCTGTACTACTCCCTTCCATTATGTTTAATGCATGAGGCTTCTGAAATGGCATGGCTCAGGTGATGGATCACACTTTTCCTTCCAGAGTATCATGACTTTCTCTGGTTATTTTTTAAGATTTTTTTTTATTATTATTATTATTCTTAATGCAGTGATTGCCTGGCAGTCCATATCAAGCACAGTGGCATGGCAGGGAGGATAACCTCATGTTTATAGAGGCTGCAAAATCCCAGTGTCTGAAACTCTATGGGGAGAATATAATAAATAAATAAATAAAATAGTCCTGTCTTCCAGACACTCCTATTTTTAACATCTTTGAAAATTTTGGGCTGGGAAGTTTCAGTACATTATGGAATCCACAGGGTCTCGCAAAGTTTAAGCAATCCCTGACATTTTTTATTTTAAATGCACGTTGCTCAGCAGTGCTGCAAGGTCCCAGGTGAAATCAGGTGTCTGCTGTGCAGAGACATCCAAAATAAAAAAATCTGCACTACCCCAAAGACTTCACAATCAAAAATGATGAGAGAAGCAATTATTCTCACTTGTCAGAGAAGGAATTAACATGCAGAATGATGAAATGTTATTTGGATGCCACCTTCTATATATGTCCAATTTATTTGTTGTGTGGGTTTAGTAAAGTAGGTACTGAAACAGTGGGATGGTTCACAGTGGTGCAAGGTTCCTGCAGCTGCTAACAAAATACAGACCTTAGAAATCAAGGGTGAAATTTATTATCTGTAACTGTAGGAATGGGCATAATTTTACCTGCACTGCTGCACTGAATCCATGATAGGTCTTTACCCACTTAATTTTCAGCTGCCAGTCCGGAAAGGTGAATATCCAATTAATTTGTGTTATATCTGCTAGCCCCAGACAGATGTCTTACACCCTGTAAGGCAGCTCAAAAGTCACTTTGTGCTCTGCAATGGATTTTAGGACCTAAATTAGAGGAAATTGCATTAACTATGTAACTGTGGAGAGAGCCAATAGAGAAAGCTGAACACCTCCAGTAGATGATTTGGCCCTTCCAAATAGAAGTATCTGGAAAAGATGGGATGGTTCAGATTCTGGAGGTGCTTAGGTCTTTCCAGTAAGAGCAGAGGAAGGCTAGAAGCTTGTGTTACACAGGATACCCATCACTGGGGTACCTAAATTCATCTGACACCCTCCTCACATGATGGATAAAGCCCAAGCAGGTAAAGCCCCTTTGCACATCTCCCTCTCCTTCTCCTACACTCAACACTGGAGCCATGGAAGGACCTGAAGTTCTTGTCTGAAAATATAAAACCATAGTGAGACTCTATACAAGAGCAAAGCATTCTACAGAGCGAGAAAAAAGAACTTATGATACACTTGAGTACAAATCCTTTGATTGGAGGGGTTATAATTAACTTTTTATTATACAGATGTTCTCACAGTGAATTTTTACATTGTCAAGGCCTTTATGTAAATAATAATAATATTTTTGAAACCAATAAGTTGTGATACAGTCATGGAAAATACTCATATTTAATCAGAATGTCTTTTTGTAAAAGTATTATCAAGGACCACAGCTACTGCACAAAAATCCAAATGTGTTTATTGTTATGTATGGGAAAACTGAAGCACAGATATGCTCCCACAGTATTTTCTGTGTTCTTTCTCAAGATGGATGACTTTTAGCAATTATTTTCAGCTTTCTTTCTATCTAAAAGGAGTGCCTGGGAATAAGGTGGTGGCAATTTTTTGGCAGCAATTTTTTTGCCAAGTTTCCTTATGGATGGTGCTCAGCTCTGGATTAGGAATTCACAGAGCACTGTCTGTGTTTGGCTTCTCAAGGTAGTGAGGAAATTTCAGTGTAGTGATGTATGACCTTTTTCATCTTAATTCCTACAGGTCTTCAAGCTAGGAGGCTGTCACTGAGAAAATATCCTGAGTGTGAGAAGCCTGTGTGTTTACTTTCTGTATATACAAGAACAAAGACATGTACTTGTTTTGTTTTTTTTTTTTTTCTTTTTTTTTCCCTTTTTCTCATGCCCTTGAAACTTATTTCTTTGGCCTATCTAGGTTTTATTTGGCACCTATTCCAACATATTAGACAAAGTCAGGGTTTGATTCTAAACACTGGAACTTGGTCATCTGTGCTTTTTAATTGTTAATGAATCATTTTGGCCTGATCCAGCTAGCAGCTTCCAAAATAATTCCTAGGCATGGTCAAGAGTCAGCATGGGTCATTCTGAACAGGTAGTTTAAGTGTAGCCACTGTGTCTTAAGGATGTGTTGTCTCAAAGTCAGAGAATAAAGAAGAGATCATTTGAAATCCAAATCAAATAAAAATACCATACTTACCCTTTTTATAGGCAAGTATCCAGAGATTATAAAATGATGATCCATGCTCAGAGTTTTAAGAGGAAAAGAGCAAATTCTCTGACAATATTCCATAGAAAAATATGCAGGATTGACACAAATGTATACCGAAGTTGCTCTCCTAATGACAAACATCTCAGTTGAAGCCCAGGTGTTTGGGTAAAATCATTCCAATGCATAAGAATATGATCAATTATCAAAAGGACCAATGATCCACACAGGCCTTTCTGACTGGAATTGCCAAAACATTCCAGTTTCTGTAGCCAAAGGCAGCAGCCAGCATCAGGATTAGTTACCTTGGCTCCCCCAATTTCACCATGGGTGATTATATGACAGATGGGTCAATCTGCCTTTGGTATGAAACTGGAGAGGTGATTTATTTTTTATCACAGGTTTATGGTGAAAACCATAATCATTGTTACTGCTCCTCATGAATCCCACGGTTAAGAATGTCAGCCTTGTTTAGAAAAAAATATTTGTGCTGAATATTTTTGTGCTGAACACTGTTTCCTTCTTTCCCTCATGTCTTCGTGCCTCCTTATCTCCCTGTAACAAAAAAAAAGGTTGTTATTTTTGAGTCTAAGACATGATTCTTACAGCTTGTATAAATCAGGTCTGTCTAAATCCGAAAAATTTATGATTTTTTTTCACCCATTTGACATGGAATCACAGAAATCACAGAAAATCCAGAATTGTCTTTACAGCTGTTCAGGTTCTCATGTGAGTTTGGGTGGGGTTGTGAATATGCCCAGCTACCAGCAGTCAGCAAATCTGTGACAAGATTCTGTCTGCAAGAGAAACTGAATATAAAAAACAAAAGATGGGATGGGATGAGAAGGGAAAAGACCTCCAAGGTCATCGAGTCCAACCTGTGACCTATCACCACCTTGCCAATGAGATCATGGCACCAAGTGCCATGTCCAGTTCTTGAACACTTATAGGGAAGGTGACTCCACCACCTCCCTGGGAAATCCATCCCAAGCAATTGACAACCCTTTCAATGAAGAAATTCTTCTTGAAATATACAAAACAGTAGAAATTAACCCTCCTTGACATTAAATCTGTGATTGAAAGACATCAACCAACTGTGAGCCTTATCCCACATACACTCGAAACCCAAATCCATCAGGCAGTCATGTAAATATGTCATGAGTCTACATGGGAAAAATTCCTACCTTTCTGCTCTCATGTTGTAGACAAACTAGAACTTCTCAATCCAACTGGAGAATGAAATTCTCTACTAAGTACCTGCTGATAATTAGGTGTTAAAATTTATATAACTTCAATGAAAGGAAAGGAAAATTCACAGAGGAGAAACTCATAATTTCTTAATGTGTGGATAACAAGACTCAAGAATTTTATTTGCCATGAATTGCTGAATGATATATTTAAAGGGAGTGCTATCAAAGGAAGCACTATCTTTTATCTTCTATCATCTTCTATCTTCTATCTTCTATCTTCTATCTTCTATCTTCTATCTTCTATCTTCAATCTTCTATCTTCTATCTTCTATCTTCTATCTTCTATCGTCTTCTATCTTCTATCTTCTATCTTCTATCTTCTATCTTATATCTTCTATCTTCTATCTTCT
>JAXCLO010000170.1:109527843-109640151 GCA_035583995.1 Arremon aurantiirostris | reverse complement strand
CTTTCTTCTATTCTTTTAGTATAGTTTTAATATAATATATATCATAAAATAATAAATCAAGCCTTCTGAAACATGGACTCAACATTCTCATCTCTTCCCTCATCCTAAGACCCCTGTGAACACCACCACATATAGCAACCATTTTATCTTTGTCAAGGACATTCATCTTAAACTTATTTTAAGCCTTCAGAAAATGTATCTTATTTTCTGTCTTTTCTCAGACAGAAGGATACAAATATAATTTGTAGAATTTGAGGTATATTTTCACAGCTTAATAAATTAATCAATATGTAGAAACAGCCCCCACATTTAATCAGGACCTCCTGCAAAAGATTATTATCAAAATTGTATGAGTCATCAGGTTGTTCCTTGATAATTATTGGTTAATACAACAATGAAATAAGATAAAGGTTTTCTGTAAGATACACTGTCATATTGGCAGTGGAACAGTAAAACTTCAGATAAACTGAAGATATGAGATAACATTTTCCAGTGAATTATTAAGGAAATACATATAAAAATTAAGTATAAGTGTAACAGAGCAAAAGGCAACTCCTGAGAACTTGACATGCAAATGGCCAAAGAAGAGAAATCAAGGAGAAACTGCTGTTTGGCCATTGCAAGTTGCTGATTTTTGTCAGAGAAGGTTGTTCAGGATGAATCTGAACAGTTCCAAAACTCTTCTTGTCAGAGAGGCTTGGAAGTCCAAACTTTGTTCACTCAAGGAATGCATACTCTGATTTAGACACTGACTTTGGAAACAAGGAAAAAGAGAAGGGATAGAACATTCTTCTTGAAGCCTAGGGGAGTTTAACTGGAAATATATTTTAGTGTAATTTCTGAGCTGATATTTTTTTTATTTCCTGATGTCCAAGGGATGGAAGGCCAAGGACTAACTAGGTAGAATCCAGAAACCCCACAAAGCTACACAAATAAAAATGACATTTTATAAAAATGTAACCGAGTAGGTTCCAAACTGACTTTATGTATCTTATTCTGGTTATACACTGGCTCACTCTTATGTATGGTAAGCATTTTCAGTGCAGCATTCAGACACCCAGAGTGGTCACACTGAATATCACATTCATTCAGTTTGGTGGGTTCCATTTGTCCCTAAATTTCCCCAGGTTTCTTTTTTTTTTTTTTCATCACTTTCTTTGAAGTTGTGTGTGCATTTTCCAAGTGACTTATCCCAAGTGGTTCTGATTCAGTTCAGGTCAGTGTGACCTGGCAACAGCTGCCTTTTCACTGTCACTAGAAAAGTTGGATGCCCCATCCCTGGAAGTGTTTAAGATCAGGCTGAAAGAGGCTTGGAACAACCTGGGATAGTGGAAGGTGTCACTGCCCATGGCAGGGATTGGAATGAGATGATCTTTAAAATCCCTTGCAACTCAAACTATTCAGTGACTACGAACGTTTTTGGGAGGACAACTGTGGTGTTAAGCAGAGGAAAGCAATGTAACTTGATATTCTCTGAGCTTTATGGAGAAAAGATATTCCTGTTTATCTCTCTGTGTGTGCATATAAACAGATCCTCAGGGGAGAGCTCACAAAGGGTAATTTTGGCCTGAAGAGGAGGATAACTGAGCTGACCTCTAGACAGGAAAAAGAGAGAGAGAGACAGTTGGTCCTTCAGGGAATGACTAAGGAAAACCCTTTCCAGAATTTATTTCTTTCCTGGCACAACAGAACCAAGTGCTGTAGGCTACCATCAGCCTTTGGTGCCACCACCCTTAGAGGTTTTGCTGCTAGCCTAAGAACTGGGTTAACTGGACCTTTCACAGGATGGACTTTTACTTGGAAAGTGTAAGTCATAACTCATTAAACCTTTGGCCATGTGAAAATTTACATGAACCATTAAAGCCAATGAAATTACTCACAGTGTATCACATCAGAGTCCTGCCTGCCATCTTATTTTTTCCTAGTTTGGAAAACTTTTATGTATAAGCTTAGCTTGAGGCACAACAGACAGCAGAATTAGTTTATAACTAATGTATAGATAATTGGATGATTTGTTAGTAACAAATAATACAGTCTAGGAGAATAACTTTGTCAACATATCTTGCTTTGGGAAGGGTTTTTTCAGGTCCAAGAGAGGATTTCTGTCCAGCTATAGGAATGCTGGAGAACAGCCCAGAGTCCAGAGCTGAGGTGTTCGCTTGGGACAGGGGGCACCCAGGTTGTCTTTGCACTGCCTGATTCAGCCCAGGTGTTGAATTCTTCTTCCCATGTTCCAACTAATTCTTCTTCCCATGTTCTAACGAACTAACATGGGAATTCTTCTTCCCATGTTCCAGCCCAGGTGTTGAATTCTTCTTCCCGTATTCCTTGGTTGACCTAAGGTTGGATGCTTCCCTCTGGAAACTGAAAAAGTCTTCAATTACTTCAAAAGGAAAAGAAAGGAGATTGGACTATACAGCAACTTAATGAGGAATACATTCAGATTTACACTTTTTATTAAAGTATCAAGACTTTTATCAAGATTTTTTTTAATCAAGACTATTATCAAGACTTCTATATTAAAGTATCAAGACAAGCTTGAGAAAGATATTTTTGGAAAGACATCCTGCATAAAAGTACCTTTTCAGATCTTCACTAGGAAAACACTGTGTTCTAGATTTTGTATTCTCTCTGGTACCTTCTATTTGGTAATTTTCCATTAACTTTGAAGCATGGTTCAAGCACATATTTCTTGTCAGTATATTGATTTATAATTTATCAATATGCAAATTCAAATTAGTACTAACCGGTTTTACACTCAAGAACTACATATTTATTGTGAGTTATCCTAGTAGATCAAATTTTCATGCCACATTTTGATATGAAGACATACATCAGAAGTATCAGTTCTAATAGGAAGTAGGTAGCTTAAAAAATTCCCATCTTTTTCCCATCATAAGATGAGAAAATAGCTTCCAAGTATGTTCATTAAAGTGATGCTGTTGCCTCAAAAAGGGTAACTTGCTGTCAGTAACACTGAGGAATCTGTGGTGTGTTTAATAGAGAAAGAAGTTAATCTGTCTTTTAAAAATAAATCACAAATGGATGAAATGATTATTAAGCAGCAATGTCCTCTGCAAAGATTTTTTTTTTTCCAATGTAATGGAAAAAGAAAAAACAATACTGGCAGCTTATTTGTATGATTCTTCCTGCTCTCTTTAAACTGCAGCAGTGCATTTAAAAAAATTTAATTCCAATAATGCGTTTTGTTCTTTTAAGTCCTCAGTCTCAGATAGAAATGGACGGAGAGGAACAGAGGTTTAGTTGGAGTAACCTCTAGCTTGGTTTTGTTTGGCTTGGCAATTAAATGTAATATTTCACTTACGACATTCAGCTTCCTGCAATATGGTTAACAAGATCTCTAATTCCATTTTATAAAGCAATGTAAGTAAAACATTATTATCATAAGCAAGATGATAACTCACCACAGCCTGGTAGCTTTCCATAGCATGAAACTTTTGTTCAAAAAGTTTCTGGAGGAAAACCAGAGTATTCCTGGTGAAGGACCTCATTTTTATTTATTTATTTACTTTTAAAGGACAACACCTTATAGTTATTGGACAAGAACATACACTCCAAAGTAAATTGACATGCACAGGAAGTGCCACCTGAACATGAAGAAGAACTTCTTTCCTGTGCAGTGACCAAGCACTGAACAGATTGTCCAGGGAGGCTGTGGAGTCTCCTCACTGGGGATATTCCAGAACTTTCTGGGCACAATCCTGTGCCCTGTGCTCTGGGATGGCCCTGCTGAGCAGGGAGGTTGGACAAAATGAAAGACCCACTCTGGTCCCTTCCAACATTATCCATTCTGCCATTTGATGATTCTGTAACACATAAAGTTTTCACCATCGTTAGTCATTCAATCCCCAAGAAAACAACTTTCCCTCAAAAAAAATGCCCACAACAAACTGAAAACTTTGGTCCTCAGTTGAGATCCTTTGGTGAGGATAATAAGGAAAGGCCAGCTGACAAGGCAGAAATGGCATCAAATTGGATGCCATTGGAGAACTCTTGGAGTACTCAGACTCCGAGCTGATCCCCTTCTTGTTCTCAGCCTTTCCAGCCCCACTGAAGCAGTTCCTATTAATGACTTTTCCTATAAAAGCCACAGGGGAGGGTTTTCTGCCCATGCCTCTCTTCCATCTCACACATTCATCTTTACTGAGATCTTAGAGCGCTCTCCAGAGATAATGAACTTTACTTTGGAGATCTTTTAGTAAAATGAGTCTCCACTTTTTAGATTTGTAAATAAATGAGAGAATTTGGATGTTTTTCTGCCTAACTGCTGAGCTACTCAGAATGAAGACCCAGTGAGAATCAAATAAAAATGAAGGTAGGGAATTCTCCAGGGAACAGCCATGAAAGAGAGATTTAGGCAACATTGGATGATGATTGAGGGAACCAAAAGGATGATAGGTGTGGGTTCCATAAGGTTTGAAATGTATTGAGCTGCTCCAGAGAAGGACAACAGAGTTGAAGTGTCTGGAGCACAAGCCTGATGAGGAGCAGCTCACGAATTTAATCCAATTTAATCTAGAGAAAAGAAGAATCACTAAGGGAACCTTGTCAGTTTCTACAACTCCCTGACAGGAGGTTGTAACCAGGAGGGGATTTGTAACAAGTGATAGAACAAGAGGAAATGGCCTCAAGTTGCACCAGGGAAGGTTTGGACTGGATATTAGGAAAAGTTTTTTCACTAGAAGTGTGGCCAGGCATTGGAATAGGCTTTTTAGGGAAGCAGTGGAGTCACCACCCTGAAAGTTTCCAAATATGTGTAAACGTGGCACTTGGTGACATGATTTATTGGGGGGTTGGCAGTGGTGGGTTAATGGTTGGACTTGATCACAGAGTTCTTTTCCAAGCCCAATGATTTTGATTCTAAGTCCACCTTGGCTCTATTTTGACTGTAGCACTTGCTAGACAATAAAGAAGGAAGGAGGAAAAAATAATAGAGTGAGAATTTTAACACAAGTTCAAGAAAATAATTTTCAGCCAGAAGAGTATCTTTGTAACCTCTCTGCAGTCAAACACTTTCTCAAGAGTAAATACCCTGTCTTGGTGAGCAGCCTGCCTGAAATGCGGACCCCCTGAAACACTCAGACATCTGAATCCTGAGCAATCCTACAGCCTTCAGCTAAGACACTCCATATTTACCCTGATTAACCGCGATTATGCTCTGCCTCTACAAAAATAAGCAGACAGAAATCTGTTAGAGCATAAGGCTACAAATTCTGTGTTCATGTGCAATTCTGAGTGGATCATTAAGGTCGAGAGGCTGAAGCTGAATATATGTGCACAGGTTTAAGGCTCTGGGCATCAACTGTTATTTATGCTTGTGTTTAGCACATAGACTAATGCTGCACTCGTGTCTCTGAACGTTAAAGCAGTGCATTGGAATATTGAGCTGATAAATCAGCCTGCAAATGCAGCCTGAGAAATATTTGTATTGCAAGGGACAACTCTGCTGGATTCTGTCCTACAAATTGAGGTGTTTTATAAGAAAAATGGTCCATATTTGTTGGACTGTGCAAATCAACAGAGTTCTGTGGTGTTAACAGAACTACACCAATTTCCACTGGCCCAGAATCTGACATCTTTCATAGAAAGGAATGAGTCTTCATTTACAGTTTCAGCTGGAAAAATTCATTACTTGGAAATCCTTAGGCTACATTTATTGAACAGAAATTATTGCCATAAGGGTGCTACTTTAATAACCATGTGCACAGCTCAGGAAAAAGCCTTTGCAGTTATTTTACCTTCCTGCATTTTTTGTTACTCTGATGAGTGTGTATTTCACCATATATCAGTTTAGTCTTAATTGAGATTATCTGCAGAAACTTAAGCGATTTGGATAAGGGCTGCTGTAAGCCTATGATTCATATTCTAATTTTGCCAAATGAGTAAAACAAAAAAATATACACAGAAAAGGTATGTCTTACAGCATTTTTAATGGAATTAAATGTTAAATATTGGAATTATCATTGCTTTTAATGGAAATGGCTCTTATAAAAATAACAGAACTTGCATGCTTTCATTGCTTAGATATGTCCTTGTTAAATCTTAACATATTGTTTCCCATATTTGAAAAAAAAAAATGTAAAATATGATAACGAGCTTAATTTTAACATAAAGCCTGAGAAGGGAAGACAGAACCCTGTGAAATAAAGCACTTTTAGAATCATTTGCTGGGTGCCTCTGATGTTAGATATCACATAGACTTCACTCTGAATGCCTTGAAAAACTGTTTTAGAAGGAAAATCAAATCAATATTATATCACAGCTGAAAACCTACAGTGAATCAGTAGAGTCCACCCATATTTATAATTCTTATTTTTAAATTTATTAGCAAAAGAAAATATATAATCTTTACAGCTGGATTAAACGGGTTAACTGCATTGAGAACTTTTTTCTTGCTCATGTTTTGTTTCTTGTAGTTTCATTGTTAGTAGGATGCATGTTATTTTGTGCATGAGAACAATGAAAGGCTAAAGTAAAACTTTAATTTTGCTTTTGGGAATAACACTGTTAGAAACCCAGAAGTCCAGTTTTCTCTTCTAATCTGTTCCCTTTTCATTCTATTTTTGTTTCTTTATGTATGTATGTGCTTGATAGAGATGTATGTTAGATTCAGATTTATTCAGTTCTACTATAACACGGTTCTCTTAGAAAAAAGCTTAATAATAAAACAACCCTTCCAATCTGTTCTGGTTCAAGTACATAAATAGAAGAAAAAAAATGAGCTGATTTTATGTACATACCTATCTGCAACTTATTTTTTGAGAAACCATATCACACTGTACCCTATAGAGGACTGGCTCTGTAAAAATGTTGCACACACAATCCTACAGTGCTGGACATATTTTGCAGTTTGCAAGCTGTCACACCACAGATAAATGCCACAAAATCCTACACCCCATCTTTGAAGTTTTAGTTTTATTTAGATTACACAGTGAGAATAATTCTTGTAGGGAAATATCCAATGCTGGATGCACGCCCTGCAATTTTTTTCTATGTAAAATGCCACCTTCTATGTTTAAATGACTGGGTTAATATACTAATTTATTGTTGTGATAACTCTTGGAATTACTTTTAAAAACAATAAAAAATTGCCTTTTAAAAAACTTGCTGCCTCCAGTCTCTTGAGTGTGATTCTGAACACAGCAACATCAGACCAGACTGGAGATTTCATGTTACTTTCTGCATTTCAAGCCTTAATATTAAACACTTTTCCTTGCCTAGTATTAGTTTCATATGTTAATATCATTTTTTATTAACATAATACAAATATCACTTGCAGTACTACATCCTTCATTGCTAGCGGCTTTCATATCAAATGTCACAGCAAATTTTATTTTCCCTAATAGATTACGACTTGTACATTGTATTAGTGAAAGTGAACATTATTACAGGATGACACTAAAATTAAAGAACATATTGTACAACAGCACTAACACTCTACTAAATTCCCTACTCCTTCTGACCTGCTCTCTATCCCATTCCACCCCACAAAATGCTATCAGAAGTTCTGTGAGATATTTTAGTGCTTCTTCGGAGAAAACTTCACCTTTCAAGAACCTCGCTATATCCATTGTCAAAATATCACATTATACAATTCACTGGAAGTGAACTTATTGCTAAATACCCATTAGGTTCCCAGGAGATGCCTTACATTAATTGTTTAGTGAAAGCACCCTTAGGCTATCGCTGGGGAAGAACATTAAATGCATAAAAAGAGAAGTTGACAGAGATCCCTGTAGAACAAGATACATCTCCTGGCTTAAAACTTCTCCAGGAAGAATCCTGCTAGTCGCTGCTCAAAATGGTCATTTTGGGGTTATTTTTTGACTCATGCTCCTGCCAGCACAGATAGAATTAATCTGAAAGGAAAGTGAATGCTGCATCAGCAGAGAGTCTTTATAAAGTGGTTTTGAAAAGCCAAGCTGGGGGTGGTAAACAAGGAGGAAAAAAAAAAGGGGGGTTGTTGGGCATTGTTTTGGATCTGAGGTGTCTGCCTGGCTTGTGGAGATAAGAACAAGGAAAAAAAGTTGGAGAGCAGAGAAAGTGCAGAACTAATGCTACAGATGAAAGGGAAACTAAGAAGAAAAGAAAGATGGCCAGGAGAGAGAAGAGGGGAAATGAAAGAGAAAGGAGGGATGGGATGCTCGAATGAGCAATGATTTCAGAAAGGTTGCAGCTAAAATGTCAGAGAGCTGTTCACCAGCGAGAAGTCCAGTTCAGAAGGGAAGGGGAATGATTTTAGCAGCCAGGCACATCCTATTCTGTCTGCTGTGTCCTTCCTGCCATGTCCCCTGAACGCTTTTCTTTTTTCTAATATGGACAGCTGATTGATCTCCTCTTGATTACACATTTAATATAATTTAATCTATTTTACTGTAGCTTGTGTTTAAATCACCTCTGGAACACACCTATACTACGATCTGACTTTTCTTACCTCAGAAAATTACATTTTGGGGTTTGGTACTGTTGCCAAAGCACCACAAGAGGGGGCACTAGTTAAACAAGACGCAAGAATGGAATTTTTACTTTTCCCAGATTTTTTTTTCCTTTTGTCACTCATAAATACAGGGAAAAAAATCTCTTTCCCTCCTGCACTAGAGTATGATGCTTTTATTATGTTGAGAATAGGTATTCCTATTGGGATAATTAATGGAAGAGTAGCTACCATAAAGATTTATTGTAAAAAGGGACACAGAAGACTGACCGTCATCAAAAGTAATTAGCAAAATAAAATTAAGCTTTTGTTCACATCTCCCTTAAGAAAAACCTACGAGGGAAATCAAATCTTCTTTATTTTGGGCTGAGTTTTCACATCATTTTGTAACCAACGTTTGAAAACACAAAGCTCT
Source organism: Arremon aurantiirostris (assembly GCA_035583995.1). Lineage (NCBI taxonomy): Eukaryota > Metazoa > Chordata > Aves > Passeriformes > Passerellidae > Arremon > Arremon aurantiirostris. The sequence continues at coordinate 109,631,281 of JAXCLO010000170.1, read as the reverse complement.
TGGATATTGAGATGTGCGTCTATTTTGAACTGCCAGTGCCTCACAGTCTGTTTTGTTTTTTGTTTGTAAAAAGGGTCACAAATTATGTGAATCCAAGTTTTACTTCTATTTGGCACTCATTTTGTGCCAGTGCAAATGCCTGCAAGGTTGTAGAAATCAAGGGTGTGTACTCTATATTAGCTGCCAATCTGAGGGACTTGTGTGTCTGTATTAAACATGTAATCACCCCAATCTGCTCAGGATTTTTCTCCAAACAGTCCAAGAAGGTAGGAAGCATCTTCATGTCTAATTTTGCATTTGGGGTGCTAAGGCAACCAAGGTCTAAAATCACAGAGAGCTTCAATTCCCCCTGAAATCACTGGAATTCAGACTATCCATAAACGCAAGTACATAAATAAGAAGATAAGGTATTTTGCCCCAAACTGCTGGAGAGATCAAGAAACGGAAATGAGAGATCCACAGTCCTAAACTGGAAGATTAAATTCTGTCCCTGAAAGCAAAATATCTGTCCCTAAACTGCCTCTATTCTAATTTGTGCCAGCTTTGTCAAAGTGCAGCTCCCCAGGTTCATGACTGCACTCTCACATTCCCAAACAATGGATGCATTTTGTAGTTTTCTTTCTAATAGAACATGTGAGGAGACTTAAACCCTATTTTTCTAGCTCTTTCAAGATTCTATGACTTTTCTGCACTAAAGTTGCCAAATCTGGTTAAATACAGCACTTCAAAATTAATTACATCACAGCAAACTCCCTGGGGCATGTTCCCACAAGTTCACCCATGTTAAAGACTTGGGGTAAGTGAGGACAGCAGCTCAGGAAAGGGGGTGTTCTGTTTTCAGGTACTGGACTTTGTCCACAGCCTGGCCAGCACAGAAATATTAAGCACCACTAACCAATTTCTATTTTGGTTTACTGTGGAAAACCAACAGGTTATGGAATGGGAAGCCAACCCACATGATGCATCCCATCTCCAGCCATGCTGGGCACATTGATGAACCCTTTTCAGTGCCTGTACTGAGGAGTCTCATCCATTTCTCATGACTGGATTAAAATAAGTTTGCAAAAATGGCAAGGATCTCTCAGAAAGAGGCACTAAGCTGACGAAAAGGAAAGGTGAGAGTTTTAATTTTTAGCTTAGATCTTAATTTCATCTCAACATAGAATAGTTCAAGAGATTGTTTCACAGTCAGCTTGAGTTTAATTTACTGCTCATTGCAATGGAAAGGATTAGTTTCCTTTCTCATTCACCTTGAGTTAAGCTTGTTGTACATCACACAGGGAGGACATCAGCCTGTTTGAAAGAGTCCAGAGTAGACCTTTAAACAGATCAGAGGGGTGGAGCAGCTCTGGCAATGAGGAAAGGCTGAGAGAATTGGGATTGTTCAGCCTGGAAAAGAGAAAAATTTGTGGTGACCTAATTTTGGCTTTCCAGTACCTGAAGGGACCCCACAAGAAAGATGGAGAGAAACCATTTACAAGGGCCTGAAGTGAATGGGCAAGGGGGAATGACTTCAAATTGAAAGAGAACAGATTTAGATTAGCTATTGGAAAAAATTCTTCTCTGTGATGGTGGGGAGGCCCCAGCACAGGGTGCCCAGAGAAGATGTGGCTGCCCCATCCCTGGAAGTGTCCAAGGCCAGGATGGATGAGGCTTGGAGCAACCTGGGATAATGGAAAGTGTCCCTGCCCACAGCAGAGGGTGGGATTGGATGATTTTTAAGATCCCTGCCAACCCAAAGTCTTTTCTGTTTCTATGATTCTAGAAAATATATCTGCGTTAGTCAATCATATTACACAATTTCTTACAATTGTCCTTTGGAAAAGCACATGAGGTTTAAATCTAGAATCATCAGAATCGTCAGCTGGAATATGGAGTACAGCTCTTCCTTCTAGGAGTGCACAGGGTACCACCATTCCTGCCCTTGCAGCCAATCCCATAAGCACCAGTGTGTATGTTGGCACTTCTGGAATGACTGATTTGACAAATCAGTCATCAAGGTGCTGTCAGATGAAATTTCTATAAGGACTTGATTCTATATCAGAAAAGGCTACAGTACATTTGTCATGACAAACTGCATTGTCCAGCGGACAAATTTTTTTAGCAGTGCCGGCAAAGCCAGCTGACTAGCTTTGTTTCAAGCCAGGGAGCACCACTCGGTCAGATCCATGGCCTGTGGAAGAGTCATAAGAAAATCCACATGGAAGAGTTGCATCACGGAAAATGGTGCAACCATTTGGAGTGAAAACCATCTCTGTGAAAAGGAGTGGATGTGATCATGCAAAGAAGACTTTGGCATGGGTAAGAAAAAGAGTGTTACTATGATATTAGAGTAAAGACATTATTGGTGTAAAATGCAGTCTAGAGGTGCAGCTTATTTTGTGGCTGATATCCTGGATGATTTCCCAGGGTATAAAATACAGGAATTCACATAAGAGCAAAAGTCCACTTTATTTGCTGTCCTCCCTCTAATAAGTTTCACAGGAACAAACAGAGAAATGAGCCATTGTCCCTGACTTGTCTGTCAAGATTCTGGGATGTCTCTGGCCTGGAGTGTTGACAGACAAGTTATAATTATTAATTTAATTTATTTTTTTCCATTAATTCATCTAATCACTTTTCAAATCCACTCAGCATTTAGACTTCAGAGCACACTGCAATGAGGATTTCCAGTTTATGGCAAATGCAATGGGTTCTTCTTGTTTAAAACTCATTACCAGGGAATTTTGTTTCCTGCCATCTAGATCTGCATGTTTGAAGAAATAATAAGTCTTTTCTGTTCACTTTCTCTACACCAGTCATAATTTTATCTACCTTTGGCATGTGAGAGGGGACAGCTCAGGATGGGTTTATGTTTATTCCTTCTCTCTTCTGTGGTATAACATGTTTGTTTCTGAATTCCAACATTCAATAGCCTGGACTAAAACAATCCCAGCTGGCCTAGGCTGCTGTCTGAAATCCTCTGCAGATGGACACTGCAGGCTGAGAGATCCTAAGGATTAAATCCTGTTGAATCTATAGAATTGGTCTCACTGCCTACACACAGAGGGAAGGTGCAAAAGACACTCCTGTATAAAAAAGACACCTCAGATCCACTGGATTTTTGTAGCTCATTCAAATTTGTGACTCTCAATTTGCATAACTGTGGCTGGAGAAGGAGTCACACTTCAGTCTCTGGGAAAACTCACGGGTTTGGAAACAGGGAAGGAAAAGCAAAACTGCACTGTGAGGAATCATTCTCACCTCCTGAAGCAGGGACAAGAAAATGCTTGAGGGTAGGAAATGTGGGGGAAAGGAAAGTTATGATGTTAAAGATGGTGACTGGAGTATTTCTAAGTCAGTCACAATTTAGTGTGTCTGCGATAAATTTGGAAATCTGATGTCTGTGTGAGAAAAGTCACCTGAGAATGTCTTTATAGTCCAGAGAAAGAAAGTTGCTTTCCCACAAATCACACCTTAGAGAGTGTCTACTTAATCTGTGGAAATTCTGGGTTTACCCACTACTCCTCCTTGGAGGGAATTTGTCCAACACCTCCCTGTTTGTCCCATCAAAAGCAAGGGAACCCCAGGTAGGGAGGAGGCAGGAGGAGGTGTGATAACATTTTGAGTATAATCCAGCCTGAGAGGTGTGCTCTAAGAGCATCTACTGAAGCAAGATCCTCAAATGAGACAGATGGAAGGCAGTTAACTTATGGATCCCAAAAGCCATATAGGTATTAACTTGTTGATTTCCATCAAGACTGAGACATCTTGTGGCACCACCATGATTGGGCAGTGAGAAAAATTACTGCAGAATATTGGGAAAATGGTCCAATTAATTTAATTTTTTTTTCCTCTAGGGGTATAGGCACCTGAATTTCCTACACATCACCAGCAGAAGCTCCTTCCTTCCATCTACTTTTCCTCTTTCTCTTCAGGTAAGAGCTTAACCCCAGTAGTAACCACTGTGTTTGTTCTTCTGGGAGATTGCTATCAGTTTTAGACCAAAAAGAGTATTTAAATTATTCTAAATTTTTTGAGGAAACTAAGAAATGCAATTTCCATGCTGTGATGTCTCTTTTTTTCCTCGTCTTAATAAGTAATCTAATGATTACTTATTACTCTGTGCAGAAAGAAAAGAGCCAGGATCCTAAACAGCCTTTCCATCATTTCATGGGACTGCCCCAACCAGGAGTATTTGCAGAGGGGATCATCCCCATTTCTGAAGGTTATTACTGAACACTTGAGAATTAAAATGTCCCCAAGCCCTAAGGTGCCCCAAAGCCTGACTCCTAGAAAAGGGACAGAAATGAGGTGATGGACCCTTCTCCCAGGAGTGTCCCATGTCTGTGACCATGACATAATTTTTATTTTATGGGATTATTGCTCTGAGAACTAGAACTGTTGCCATTAGTACATAAATATTTTTAGAGAGAACAATCCTTACTCTATTAAACACTTATTTTAACTTAGGTAGGGGTAATTGAACTCCTAACTGGAGCACAGGTATTTTGGATTTTTCCTAATACACCATGAAAATCTTAATGACCACGGAGTTTTTGGACCAGTCTGGTGGTTTCATACTGACTTATCAGTAAATATAAAGCTTGGATAAATGAGAGGTTCTTCTTCATCAGCCATAGTTCCAGCTGTACTATTTTGATCACCTCCACACCACACAGACCATCTGTCACTTCCTACTGCCAGGATATATTTCTACTTTAGGGTTAAAACATGTAAAGGTAGAAGATTAAAAATGGACATTGTTCTGGCATTTGAAAGGGTGGGAGTTTATCATGTCAAGATGCATTATCTCAATTTCCAGCCATGTAGCGATAAATGTTTTTGACTCATTCTTCTCTGATGGAATTTCCTCCTCTGCAATGTGGAGAGCTCACATCTTCACAATATTGACTTAAACTAGACCCACTGAGTCACCTCTAATTTTTGTGAAGGTATTTTTTTTTTCAGAGAAAGACTGAAAATAAGAGGAATAGAAAAGGACTCTGCTCTAAATTGGCTTTAAGACCATGGTTTGATCAAAAGTCAAACCAGTCTAAGTCCATGCAACTAATTAAAGGAAAATTTCCTTCAGGAAAAATTCTAGAGCAATTACATTTCCTTTCCCTGAATTGCCAGTTTTGTGGCTGAATGATCAGGTGGATCTGAAAGACACTGGATGAAAGCTACGGTGTTTTTAGACCTCTTTTCCATTCAGAACTATTTTCTTGATATCCTGATTCTGATATTTCTGGAGGTGTGCGGTGTCACAGTGAAGACTTAAGATCTGGTGACTAGGATGGGACTTTCCCCTTTGAAAACAGCCTTAGATTGCCCTAAATCCACTGCGAAAATAAGCCTTTTGTCCAGGGCAGTGAAGTTTGTCTTAGTTCCTAATGAGGCTGAAAGAGACACTTCCCTGGGATTTAACTAATGTGTATAGGTCTGTGATGGAGATCAGGCTCTTCAGGATTTAAACACTAAAGACTGATCTAGCAAACAAAAAAGGAACACTTAGAGCCATATTTACAAGGAACTTCGCAAAGTATCCATTTGTTTTCATTGAAAAGCCCCCTTGTTTACACTTTGGAGGACCCATTTTTTCTATGGTAATTCTTGTTATTTGTGTGTGAACTAACTTTTACTATTGAACAACCACGTAAAGTGATCCTGGGAGAGCCAGACTGGCATATATCACAGGATTGAGACCAGTGTACCCCATTCCCATCTGGATGGGATGGGGTACACTTCTTTCATCCAGAAAACACCATCATTCTAGGCCTATCTTCCAACAGTCAGTGCTTCCAGTTTCTACGGCCACAATTCCAGATCTTGTTCTCCAAGATCGCTGGTCCCTTGGACAACAGGGTGAAGATTCATCTCACCAAATTCAAGCAATTGCAGCACAGAAATAATAACCTGTGGGGCTCATTATAGTGTCTCTGAGTAATAAGTGGAAAGAAATAAGCTCTCTGGGTTGTTACAGGTTTCATCTTGACTCAGGTGTCTAAAATGGGCCATGTGAATCAAAGGAGAGAACCAGACTGCACACTGCTACCAAGTATGTTTTCTGTCTTTTATCTGCACTAAAAACATCCTGGCTCCGCAGTGCTGAGATCAGTAGAAGCTTTTAAGATTCAATCTGCTGCATAAAGAAAAAGAGAGAGGGAGGAAACAGTTGGGTTTATGTGGTATTACATACATTTGCCTCCATTTTCATATTGATTGTATATATAAAAAAGGGGAAAAGTAAATAAACATGAGGAGGATAATGTCCCAAACTGAGTTTTATCACAAGTGCCTCCTGCTGGGATTGGAGAGGAAAACTTTTCCTTGAGGGGACAGAATAATATCATTTTAGTTATGGCCATATTCTTCATTTGGAACCTCCTCATCAGTATGTCAATGCATGTTATTCACTGCTTGGAGAGACAATAAAATCAGAGGGCCCATCTTTAGCAAGGAACACGGATGTTCCCAGCGTTTACACTACAGAGACCTTGGCCCTTAATAAAACCTACATCCAGTAGCGAAGTTATCAAATGGAGTTGTGCTCATTTTCTTTTATACCCAAGGAAGGGGCACAATATATCTTTACCAGCAGCTGGGAAATTAATGCTACAACTAAAATGACATTCCGCGTCTCAATGAATGATTTCCTGTGGGCTTCGGATAGTGGCTGTGACGGGGAGAGGTGTGATAATGGATCTAAGTCCATAATGCATTTATCCCCAGGTGCACTTGCTCAATCTGTTCACTGTGCAGATTTTTTTTTGGGGGCTTACTGGGACTTTTAGAGTTTTATTTTGCTGCACTGAGGCAAATGGTTAGGATTTAAAAATGTCGGAAAGGGAAGGTTTCTCTGCTTGTGAGGAACCGGTTTTCTTTGCAGCTTTCACAAAAGAAATAAATTATGTTTTTCAACAGCAGTGGAAAACAGAACTGTGCTACCATTTCTTTTAAAATACGGAAATTGAGGCACACCACAGGAAATCTTCATAGGCAGATGATGGTGGCTAAATCCCAGCTTCTTTCCTGTGCCATTCCTCTCTTGCAATGGGAGCAGCACTGCAAGAAACACTTTTCCTTCCACAGCACAAGTGCAAGTCATTTCTAAGCATGTTCTGTATTAAGGTTCACTTACATTAATAATTGAAAAAGTGCTACTATATGATTAATAAATATGATAAGCATGTTACAGTCCCAAGTAAAATTTCTCATAAGAGGACACGAAGAGCTGCAACAGCTCTTTTAGGCAGTAAGTTTTATGTCAGGAGTTTACTCCACCAGACTATTAAGGAATCTGTATTGAGGAATTAAGTACTTTTGCAAATAGCTCCTTAAAAATGGAACTGGAATGCAGTGAAATAAAATGAGCAGAAGGACAGAATAATGTCTTGGAGTGAAATAGAGAGAATATTCATTACATACAACCAGCTGGGGGAATATTATAGGTTGGAGATGACTGTGGGGAAAAAAAAATGAGGTGTCTCAAGGTTTATTTTTGTCTTTCTTAAGGGAGAAGACTCACCTGTTTTTCTTTTGTGATATATAAGGAAGATTATTGCTAATGCCGTGTAGACCGCCACTTGACTACTTATCTCTTCAGTGATTTTAGTAAATAATGTTAGTGCACTGTTATCATGAATGCATACAAATTAGATACCATCTAACCCCACTCCTGGAAGTGCCCAAGTCCAGGTTGGATGGGGCTTGGAGCAACCTGAGCTAGTGGAATGTGTCCATGTCCACGGCAGGGGGCTGAAATGAAATGACCTTTAGGGGCTCTCTCAACCCAAGTCATTCTATGATTCTGTGACTCTGTATGGCAAAACTATTACTATTGTATATTTTTAGTGCTATTGTACCTCTGAAAATTGGGATATGAAATTTCTGGGCAGGGGGAGCTTGAGTTATTCTGGAAAGCCCTGTACATGAGCACCACATCTACACATTTTTTTAACACTTCCAGAGATGATCCTGAGACAGTTTGTTTCGAAGTCTGACCATCTTTTCCGGGAAGAATTTTTTCCTAATTTCCAATCTAAATTCCCCCTGGCACTTCTTGATGCCATTTCTGCCATTTGTCATTGTCTCATCACTTGTTACTTGAGAGAAGAGACTGACTCCCATCTGGCTACGATCTCCTTTCAGGGAGTTGTAGAGGGCAGTAAGGTTCCTCCTCAGCCTCATTTTCTCCAGGCTAAGCACCTCCAGCTCCATCAGCCACAAGGATTTGTACATCAGGTCCCAGCCTACCAGGCTGCCTTGGTCCTGGCCTGTGCTGTCTCACTTGCTAACAAAAAATCCCCTCTGCCTCAAAATCCCACCATGGTCCCGGTGCTTCCCAGCAGGAGACTGTGGAGTTGCTCTAGGTGAGCATATGCTAAACAGGTAAAACCAAAAGCTTCTTCAGGAATTTAGGAATAAATTCTTTACTGTGAGAGTGGTGAGGGCCTGGCACGGGCTGCCCAGAGAAGCTGTGGCTGCCCCATTCCTGGAAGTGTCTTAGGTCGGGCTGGGTGAGGCTTGGAGCACCCTGGGATAGTGGAAGGTGTCCCTGCCTGTGGCAGGGGGTTGGAATGAGATGATCTTTAAAACATTCTATGGATCTTTGATGACTTCTGAACTCCCCAAATGTCATGGATTTGCTTGGGAAAATGCATTGTAAAGGGCAAATGTACAGGAGAGTTCCTTGTTGCTCTAAGTACAGTCTGAGGAATGCTTTGTAACTCCAAAAATCCAGGAAAGGGAACAGCATGTGTTTCTACCCCTAAACCTGTAGGAAAAAAAAAAAAAAGGTTTCTATGGGGGAAAAAGAATCCTCAATTATCCAACACAAGACAACTTTCCAAATCCAGCTCACCTAAGCTATTTTTTTTTTCCTCTCCTTCTATGAGCAAAACGAATGCTGCAAGCAGGCACGGTGCTAATGGTCTTTTTTCCCCGTCTCTTCCCCTTGCTCCCCTAACCGAAGGCAGAACTGCCGAGACTTCAGGACCCTCTTCATGCTATCACTTCACAGGCTGCAAGGTGACAGCTTCGCCAGGGACTAATGCAGGGCGACATAATTGAATGTGGCCTGCAGCAAAGCAGCTGCCTGGAGCCACTGTTGATTGTAGCTGTCATCAGGTGGAGTTTGCTGCCGAAAAATACGGTCCGGAGGAATGCGGCTCTGGCACGCAGCTCCGCGCTGATGGCTTATTTACTCCTGCCCCTCCAACAGGTCTGTGGTTAATAATTGTCACCATCACACTCTTGAGTGAGCACAGATGCTCAAGCTCGGGATCATCAATAATCTTCCTGGTAACCTGGCCTTGGAAATTAAACAATGGCCCCGGTATTCCCATTTACTGGGGGTATATTGTGTGTTTCAGCGTGTCAACCTCCTCTTTTATTTCTTTATTTTTTTTCTTTATGGAGAGCCTTAAATGATTTTAAAGATATTTCCTATGCCTGTTTATTTAACTGTCACAGGATGTGGGAGAAATATAATCTGCTAAATTAGGCATGAAAAACTGTACACAAGAAGAAGGCTCCCTGATTTCTGCCTTGAAAAAGAAGTGACTTTAATTACAAATTCAGATGAAGAAGCAATCACATCTTCCATTTATCCAGCTTTTTTCATTTCAAAGGATCTCACCACACTGAACAAGCAATAGGTTTAATCTTTTCTCCTTTATTTGGAGATTGTGAAGTGCAGAAGGAGTATGATAATATTTCATATGAACAAGCCTGCAGGATCTCTCTCGTGGATGCAGTAAGTAATGTGTACCTCAGATAACTGATCTTTGCTACTTAAATCCTGCCTAAACTCTTAGTGGAAAAATAAACAAGCCCCAAGATAAAATTGATCTACTTTTTTTATTACTGTTATTCCTAACAGACTATAAATTGTTTATGCAGTATTTAAATCCAGTATACAAAATATAGCATGCACAGTACCATACACCAAATAGAATATTTAAAACATTTAGGATACCATATTTAAATTTAAATATAAAATACAACCTTGGACTGCATTAAAGTACATAGAGACTTATGAAGACAATCCTCTGCTCTCAATTTATTATGTAGTTGTACTGATAAAATATTCCTCAAGTTTAAAAAGAATAATTTCACTTTAAATACTTGCCATTTGCATTTTAAAAACAAATCATATTGGTGTCAGTGGCTTTTAGACATCCAATTCTTCCACATCAGTTGGCAACTAAGGAAGTTCAGGTACATTAAAGAACTCAAAGTGGGTTGATTAATGAAAAAGCAGATGGGATATTGGAGAAAAGAAATGAAAAGAGGAATTGTCAGCCTGCACCTACTGGATGCTTTGATTTGGTTGCCTTTCTGTTTGTACCTGCTTGGATTCCTAGGATTTTATCTTGCTGGGGATGATGGCAAGGAGCTGGCTGCATCTGCAGTACCTCATTGCACACAAATCCCTTGCTGGGACTGGTGCATCACTTTGGATGAGCTTCACGAGGCTCTGCCCAGCCTGTTGCACCCAGACCAGCCTCACTGCAAGCTCAGGAGGTCCCAAAAGGCTCCACAACCCTGAGTTTAGCTAGCAGACAACTCTTCCTGGTTCTGGGCCTTATTTGGGTTTTGATGACTGGGTTTGCAAACAGTCCATTTCCCAGCTCTGCTATGGTGGGGGTAAATGACATGGCAGTTAGACTTGGTATTAAAATTATTAGGTTTGTTGATTCTAGTTTCCAGCTATGGCTACATTATGGATGTTCCTTTGATTTGGGGCTAAAGGAACTGGGAACATTTTCTTCTTTGTCCTGGTCCTGAACATCTCTTGCACAGCTGCAAATAAAAACCAATTTGGGTATGAAACTGATGCACAATAAAAAATGTCTCCAACGTGCTTATCCAGTCTGTGAACATCCTGAATGAAAGCTGTGGCTTTTTCAGATTGTCCTTATGGTGGTTTCCCAGCCATGTAACTTTAATGACTTCAGCAGAGTTGCTGCTGATAGATGCCCTCACGAGGAATCAGAAACAGAAGAGATCACTCTTCTGCAGGGCTCCTCTGCTGCAGACAGCAACAAAAGGTATTTCTTTCCAGACCTCAGCTACCTAAGTCAGTTGTGAAATATTTTTCCCCTTCCTTGACAGAACTGGATCTGCTGTTTATGAAAAGCAAGTGAAATATTTCTCCCCCTCCTTGTCAGAACTGGATCTGCTGTTTTTTGAAAAGCAAGGATTAATTATACAAGGTTTAGCCACAAACATCTGTTTTTTCTTCTTTAAATAAACATGTCCCTTCATCTGCTACTGAGGGTTCTTGGGGAAGGGAAAAGCTGTGCACTGCAGAATATCACCATGGGTTAACACGAGCGGTCTGATCATCTTGTCAGGGATGACTCCGTACCTTACCCAAAACACAAGCAAGCAATATTCTCATAAACAGCAAAAAAAAAGAAAAAGTATTTTTAGTTGGAGATCATGATGTCAGCTCAGTTGTCTGCTTGTATTTAGATTTTGGGAGCTTGCAAGAGAATTAAAACCACTTGTTTCTTTTCTTTCTCTCTCTCTTTCTCTTTTTTCCCTCCCTTTCTTTCTTTTCTCTCTCCTTTTTTTTTTCTTTCTCCTTTTTTTTTTTTTTTTTTTTTTTAACTTGTCACTGCAATAAAGTTGGCTGTGGCTCTGGGGAGTCCTCTGTAAAGTACAACGCCCTGGGCTATGGGAGATGGAGCCCTCAATAACTGATATGAAAGGTCCTTAATTAAGCACTTAGCATTTCAAGGCAGTTATCACGGGTAGCCCACAGACCGAGCTGGCAGTCCGTCACCACCGATAGGCCACCTACATGACTAACATGAGTTGAGTCGAGTCTTTTGTACTTGAGGCGAGGAGCCCCGAGGCACAGGCTGATCTGGTGACCCTCCCAGATCCACTTTCCCTGCCGGAAGGAACTGGATATCGGATGTGACAACACTGCAGACGGGAACGTGGGTTTTTTATTTTCCCCCCCTGAAGAGCAGGGATTGAGGAGAAAGTTAGAATGACAGTGGCACTTTCTTGGCTCTGTGCGTTGGTATGAATATGACCAAACCAAATGAATGAATAATTATGAATGTATTATGAAAACAGAAGGGAAAATCCTGTTGCTGTTGTGCATTCAATTATTTCACCGATTGGGACGTTAACTAAGAGGAAAGCGCTCGTCCCCCAGCACCACTCTCCTTCCTATTCTCTTTGTAATCCACTGGACATGAGAATATAAGTGATTCAGGGGAAGTTTATCTTTGTATTAAGGAGAGGGGAAAGACTGCGGTGGCATTAAAATGGAAAGGGTTAATGAAATGAACTATAGATTAAATTGTAAAGCAATCAAAGAAAACCAAACACTTTATAGCAGACAACCATCTTCTGGTGTTTGGGTCTGTGTCAAGCCATGGATGTGGAAAATTAAAGCCATACTGAGAAGGGAAATGAACCATGTCTAATACATCCCCAGCAATAAAATGTTTTCACTAGGACTGTAAAACTGTGGCTTACATTAGGAAAAAGAAAATCAAACTATATGTCAATTCCACATCATGGGACATGAAGTGTCCACAAAAATTTATATTACTATTTAGAAGTGTTTCATTCTGGTGTTTTATTGTGATTGGATGCGCCCTTCTCAGTATCTTTTGACTGGTATGAAAATGATTTGAACTACTTTTTTAGCATTTATTTTACATCTATTACCTGTTCTATTACTTTTTATTATTTTATTGTGCTTGTGTAGAGGATTTTGCACAGTTTTCATTATAATGTAACATTAAGTCAATTTATTTGTGTATTACATGCTGTATAATTGCACCTTTTTTTGTGGAACAATTTGGGTTTCATTATCCAACAAATCAGCAGTGTTACATTTTGAAAAGCTCTTGTTAGAAATCAAGTGCATTTTCCAAGTAAGACAACAGAGGTCAAGTTTGCACCAAAAAGGGAGCAGAAGATTCTGTGCCTAAAACACTTGCACAGATGAGAAGGGTCATGGGCGAAAGAGAAATCCTCATTTCTTGGAGAAATTATCTGTTTTCTATAATACAGATCAAGGGAGAAGAGTGTTTTCAAGAAGGGAAAGTAGTATGGAGCAAGGTGGTCTGACACAGAAAAAGTTTGAAGGAGACTAGATCAAGGCAAAACCAAATGGGTGCAGGGAACATGTCAAACAGAACAGCATTTTTTGTTTAAAATTCTTCCATATCATTCTGTTCCTTAATTTACAAGTGCCATAAAGAGTCTAACTAAAGTAGGCAAAGCAGAGTGTACATCTGTTTCTGCAGATCTGCTCTGCTATCATTTATCAGGCTGAAACCTTTCATAAGAGGTGACAGAGCAGCGACTGCAGCTCTCTCAAAGGTGAACTGACAGCCCCTCTGAAAAAGAAATTCAAAATAACATTTTAAATAGCACACCAGCAATGAGAAGAGATGTGAAGATACAAACCTTCACTTTTATTTAACCAGCAAAAGTTGCTATGTGAATCCCTCAGTTCTTTGGTAGTTACAGCTTCAGTCACAAAAGTTAAAATTAGCGTGCAAGTAAATAAACAGACAGGTTGTACCCTGAAATGCTGAAGTTATGAGGAAACCTTTACCACTCCAAGTCTCCTATGTCATTTGACTGTCCTGACACAATGGATCCTCCAGTTTTCAGAGTTCCATAATTTCAGAGAATCATGGAATCTCTAATGTTGGAAAAGACCTCTGGAATTATCCAGTCCAGCTGTCAGCCCAGCACCACCACCATATTCACCACTAAGCCATACGTGCTTGAATACTTGCTTGGGATGGTAATTCCACCACTTCCCTGGGCAAACTGTTCTAAATTTCATGCATCTTTTTATTTTCTGTTTATCAGGGCCTTTTTATTAAAAATATTGTATTTACAGATGAAGATGTACATATTAGATTTATGTGTTTTTATAGTGTTGAGCACAAGCCATCTACAGTGTCACTTGAACTTCCATGATCAGTGAGCCCTCCAGGACTACCAGTCATGAAGGAAACAATGAAAATAATCTGCTTTTAGTGTTTTAAATGTTGTCAGTTTTTATGTGGCATTGAATTCCCCTGAACTGAAACGTATACAGAAAAAAAGAAATGAAATGTTATCCTGCAAATGCAATTTTGTTTTCTCATATTGAAACTATTTTGCTGTTGATAGATTTATTCCTAAAAATATTGTCCTGACAGACCTTATGCTCTGTACAGAAATTCCTTAAGGAAGATGTGAGTAAAAGCAAAACAAATTTAGATGCTTTTTCAAATGTAACACTTTTTCAACAAATTGTCATGTTCACTCTTGAGCTATGGTTTAAAGTCTTCACCTGCTTCATGGTAGCAGATGAATCAGAGAGAAAAAAAAAGGGGAATATTTCAATTACTAGTAACACCTTTTAACTCAGTCATTTAATTCTCTTCCATCACAACTGGCTCAGAAACTGTACTACAGAAATCCTTGTTTATTCTTGCCTTCCACCACAACCACACATCCATTCACAATGTGTTTCAACACCTCTTAAAGATAAAGCAAAGGATAGCAGCAGAACATTGTGGAAAACTGCCCAGGCATGAACATTTTTTTTTTTTTTACATTTCTGATGTCTATCATTCAGGCTCTGGTCTTTTTGTGAGTGTACAGCTGCTGTATGTTTGAATATTCTACCACTCAATGCTCCAATATTAAAAGCATCACATATTTAACACCCAGAATTACTCAGGTGATTTGAACAGCTTTATAGATGTAGTTTTTCACATTTCATGAGACTTATTCTAGGGATGTGATCATCCCCCTGTACTTGGCATTGATGAGGCTGCATGTCAAATATCATATTTGGTTTTGGGCTCCTTGCTGCAAGTAAGACACTGAGATGCTGGAGCATGTCCAGAGAAGGTCAATAGAGATAATTTCCAACCTATGTGAATCTGTGATACTATGACATGGAGTTTCCCCACTTCTACAGTAATTTGCTTTATTTTTGGTGAGTATTAACGTCCTTTATGAGCTGAGAAGATCCCAACATCATCCACATAGTAGTAAGTTCCATACCCAACTCCAGTACAATGCTAATAAATGCTTGTATGTGTGTCTGAAAAATATAATCAACTCCTGTTTCCAGACAGAGGTCAGTGAAAACCTTTACTTCTTTCTGGTAGATGGTCACACATTGTAATCAGTGGAGTAATGAACTCCATCACTTCAAAACATATTGCCATAAATGGAGTTAACAGCTGAGTGGGTGACAATCCACTGCGAAGAGTTTTGTCTCAGTTACTCAGTTTCTCACAAACTTTGAAATCCAGCAATGAAATCCAAGAGTCAGTAACCCTGAGGATTTTGGCTTTTTCTTTTCCTTGACTCAATTTCCACGTATAAAAGGGTAATGGAGTTTTTCTGTGGCTGCTCTTGAATTGTCATTATATTTTACTGTTCAACTGTGATCCTAAGGAAGGAGAAAGTTTGGGGGTATTTTTAGAGGGCAAATGTCTTTTCATTGGCAAGTTATTTCAGAGACAAAAAATTGCTTCAAAATGTATTTTTGTTATTCTTTTTAACACTTTTAAATGCTTACAAATGCATCCTAAGTTCCATGGAAATTTTAATTGATTCCAATCAACAGGAATAACCGAGAACCTCAGAAGAGAAGAGCAATCCACCAAAAATGTTCTAGAAGAGTGGAACAAAAACCCACATGTTCAGCTCGGAGTGAATAGTCTGGCATCTAAGAATCCAGATAATTTCTAGAGAGTTTATCTCTTGTCTGGAAATAAAATAAAATATGAAAATTTTCCAGTGTGACCAGTAGAAAAAATTGTCCTAGCACTGCAATGATAAGAATAAACTTTAACTTGAACTTCTAAATGGGAGACACAAATCACAATAATAAAATGAGAAGAGGGAATAACTTGCCTAACTTCTGTCCCCAGTGCTGGACAAAAATGTGGAAATATCCTTAAATGACAGAACCCAACATTTCTCAATTGTTGTCAAAGTAACAAGTCTGTCATATAACAACTCCCAGAAAGTGCAATCTCCTTTATTTTTTAATAATCTTGGTTCATGAAACATTCCTTTTGCTTTCTCCACACCTTGAGTAAGTATTTATGACCATAAATGCTCAGACTCTTTAATGGGCATTTGTACTAGATGCACTGGAATTACCCCAGAGATCTCCCATTATCTTTACCAGCATTTTTCTTCCATGTTCATCCATTTCTGCTCTATATTTATCTCTGAAAAGCATCTTGAGCTCCAAAGAAGTGTTTGATAATAAGAATTCATAAGCAATGACTTATGCATAAGCAACGACCTATTTACATGCAATTGATTCTGTGGGGAGAAGGAGGCTGAACGTAAGATGACAAACTGCACGACACATTGAAGACCCTTTTAATTTACATACCTAATCTGGGCATGGATTCTGCTCACTCAAATTCAGTTCATTCCCTCTTTACTGTCTCTTGCCCTGCTCTAGGAAACAACTGCTCTCAAAAAGTCCTTAACTGGGCACAGCCCATATCTAGTAAATCATAGAACCTTCATTCCTATGAAGGCAGGGCATTCCTTTCCTTACACAGGGCATCTGCAGTGGAGTAGGATTTTTTTGGTAGTTGTATTTAAAAGAAGAAAAAGTAATGATAGAAATGTTTCTGAATGAAAAAAAGGATTTAAGGTTAGGTTAGATGCACTGCACAGTCTTTGGCTAAAAGTTCAGGTGTGCCTGTAGCAGCAACTAAATCAACAAACCCCATGTTTCCTCTGCCCCATATTCCCCAGTTTCTCATTAGTTGGTTACAAATGTTGCTGAAGGTGAAGAAGAGAATAGCCGAAAACTCCTATGACAAAGGAAATAAGTGTAACAAAAGCTCAAATAAAGAAGAAGTGGGTTTTCTCAATGCAGGGTTTTATAATTATGATTATTTTATTTTATTGTTTGCTGGGAAGAGTCAGAGTTTTGAACAGCACTGGCACGTAGCTATTTCCTCTCTTGTGAGAAAGATGGGAGATGACATGTCAGAGCAATTCTTTGTCAGAAATATACATCTGCATGAAGAGAGTAGAGTTAAAAATTTAATCTGCAAAGCTATTTAGAGAGTGGATAGGCCTTGACAGGCCTCCCAAATGTATTAAAAGAACAAGAACAGCAGAGTTATGGAAAAAAAAAGCTGTTGCAAGCAAACAGAATGAAACTAAGCTTTCTTGACAGAATCAGTTTGCCAAATGACTTTAAAATTGCACTATGTCTTGTAGTTTTTTCTTAAATAGACTTTAATTTAGATGTGTAAAGCAGAAGAAACTTGCTTAACTTCAGAGACCCACACAGCTTTTCCTTCAAAAAAGGGAAAGAAAGGGACCCTGACAGTGCTGTTTAGTCAGGTCAGGAGGCTGATGAAGGAGGGATGGATGGTGGTGGGGATGAGTAGCAGCTCCAGACTCCAGAGAGCTGACTTCAGCTCTTGCCTAAACACAGACTCTGTGTGTGACTTTATGGAAGTAATTTGATCTTACTGGACCCAAATAGAAAAATATTGTGAGATTTGGGTTCCTGTGTCACTGTAGTGCACATGGCAATGCTTCCCTTTTTGCCACGTGCCTCCCTGCCTGTGAAAATAGCACATGCTACATTCTTTATTGGCTTTTTCTGCATATGGAACAAGCTTTTGAGTCAGGGCAGCTAAATGTAGGTGGCAGTCATATTGCCTAAATATTTTTTTTTTAATTAGACATCTTTCCAACTCACTCTTGAATTTCTCTACAGTCAAGGGTCAGCATATCCAGAGACCAGTTGGTTCTATGTATTTTAGAACAGGATGAATCCCACTCTGAAAAGCCCTTTGTTTCTCCTTTGCCTGTAGGAGAAAAATTGATGACTGATGTAGACTTCTACATGGCTAAAAATGGGAATCTTTTACATAGTTAAAGACAACAATTTCTTTAACAGTCGAGGACTCAGCACCAGAAGGTCTCTAGGAGTTATATTCAAGTAAACAATAGAGAGCAGTCAAGTCTCAGATATTTGACAGCCAGTCCTGTTCCCTTGAAGCCAAACCTGTACCTCCCATTTTTACAGCCCAGAACTGCAGCAATGTTTGCACAGTTCTGGACATCTCAGGCTTGATATGATCACATGGAGCTGCTGGCTGGACTGGAGCCTTCAGGGCTGTCCTGCAGAGAAGGGATTTGCTTCATGGCATGGACAAAGGGGAGAACAGTTCCAACAGATGTTGATTCCTTGGCTTCCCTTCCTGTGTCATATACCTGCCTGACAACATTACTGGAAGCATAAGATTTCGAGTACCAAGGAAAAGAGCATTTCACAGTTGTAATAAGAGCAACTCTTGGCCACATGTAACTACTGACCATGAAAAATGAAGTCCATATGCTGCCGAATGACCTCAGAAGACCTTTCGGAAAACATTTTGCTGCTATGAAGTTATGTTGCTTTCAAAGTAGCTTGTAGATTGAAAAACAAACAGATAGAAAAATTCCATAGAATCACAGAATGGTTTGGGTTGGAAGGGACCCTCAAGAACATCTCATTCCAACCCCCTGCCATGGGCAGGGACACTTCTACTAGACTGGGTTGCTCCAATTCCCATCCAGCCTGGCCTTGGACACTTCCAGGGATGGGGCAGCCACAGCTTCTCTGGGGAAAGTCCAGAAGTTGAATTCTAACACTCCTCTGCTAAGACAATTCTCTTTCTTAGGAGACAATGAGAACATTTAGCGCATGGTGGGTCCTGTTCTCCAGTTATTACCAAACTTTGGAGATTTTACTTATATTGAATTCTGCTATTGATAAAAGAATGGGAGAAATAAGTGGAATGTATATATGCACTTTCCTTTCCATGATCATTCTGATCTTGTCTATTTAAAATAAATATTATCACTATATAAAATAGTGCAGTTTAATAATCCAGATTGTTTTAGTAGATTTAATAATATTAGTGGAATATAATAAGCAACTAATGATTTAATAGAAAAGAATAGGCAAAATGATATGATTGGAAATAAAATTAATAAAAAGCATTTTCATAATTTAACAATGAAATTTTAGAGTTAAAAAGTTTGGAATTAAAAAGGGGTGTTTATTACCCCTTAATAATATTTTTACTTCAAAAACTTTGATTTCTGGTTCAGATACAGCTTTGGACTCTATTCTGCTTAGAACATCTCTTTTCCAGATGCCCAAAGTACCTGGAGAATATATTTAGCTTCCTGCACTACTGTGATACCATAATACAGTCAAAATTATAAGAACACATTGTATAAAAATAATATCAAGATTCCCTGAAGAGAAAGGTAAGGGAAAAATAAATGGATTGCATAAGCAGGGGTAGAACATAAAAAGAGGAGTAATTGGAAAGAAAACCCAGACCTGAACCTTAAGTACAAATAACAGGAATGTAGAGTATTATTTGTGGTTGTAGCAATGATAGAGAGATTTAAAGGAAAAGCTGGAAGGATTTTGCATGTGATACTTCTTAGCAAGCACTGGAACCCTTGGATTTGGTGTCTGAGTATAATAATCAGAGGACTTGGAGGCTTAGTATTTGTCTTCACCATGGTGCTGGGTAAATTTTTAATTTCTTGGAGGCAAGGTTTTCTTAGGTAACTTGTGAAATACTCTCTCTCAGTCTGTAGTTTAACAGCAGAGCTAAGAAGTCATTTTTAAATTTTTTTTTTTTTTTTTTTTTTTGCCTCTAGAGGGTGGTTAATCTCATTCTGAGGAAAAAAAATCCCAGCTATATCATATAATTCACAGCTGGAAGCACCTATTTGTTTCCTTTGAGCATAATGGAGATCTGGGTGATGATACCTGGCTTAGACAAATGATACAGTTGAACTGAATTGTTTCCTTTATTCCACACTGAATCCTGTCTCAGATGAGTGCATCTAAGGCCAGTGACTCCTAGCTGTTGTGACCTTATGCCTCTTTTCTTTGAAAATTAAATAGTGTTATCTAACCAAGGGAGTCTCTTAAGGATGCTCATGTCAGGGTGTGTGCACATATTCCTAAGTGTGTAAATAAATAAACAAACCAGGTTTTAAGAAAAACTTGTCTTGGAACAGATAAACTATTTAACTTTCATGGATTTATCACTGAAGCTACTGAGTATGAAAAATGTGAAAAAAAATGGATATAACCAAAATATCAATGCATGGAGCTTTCATACAAACAAGAACTTTGAGTAAAAGAAGCTTGCCTTTGATTTTAAATGTTTCCTAGGCATCCATATGTCAGTTGTTATTACTTTTTATGTAGCTGGAATGCTGGTTATGGTGCTGCAACAGCAGAACCAGAAGGAATTTATAGTTCTTCTCATACTGAATTTCTCCACAGTCTACAGGATCTAGCTGCTGTGCACTCATACAATCTTTATTTCCCCAAATTTTTCATTCTTTTGTTTCAGCACAAAACCCAGAAGTGGAAATACAGCAGGATATGGGAACCAGACAGAATATTTGGAGCAAAATGTAATAACTCATGGTGCAATTTACACCATACATTTTAGTATAAATTTTGCAGACATGTGGAATAGTGGCATATGTTAGAAAGTCTTCAGATAATAAATTATCATTCAAAAAGTAGCATCAAATCTTGATGAGAGTTTGATTAAGTTAATCTTAGAAAGTAAATCACTAAACCAATACAAAAATGGTGATGACTAATTTTAAACAGCACCATCTACAAATAAGCACTCTGCCTCCCATTCTATCCACCCAATCCATTACCCAAGCTTATGTTTCTCTAGGAGACCTAAAGTTATTATAAATCATGTTTGGATGCAACATTTCATGGTTACAGAAACTCATACACTGAATGCCTTTGTAGGACTTTAGGATGCAAAATATCCTCGGGCCTTAGATCCTATTGAGGAGTAATAACATATCCCTTGCATTTAGAAGCCTATGAAAGGCATAATTTTTATTCCCAGTCTCAGCCTTTAGGTGTCAGATTAATAGGGTGTAGAAGATTTAAAAGTGGCATCCTGAGGCCCTGAAAGCAGGATTCATCTAACCTAATTTTAGCCATCTAAAATTTAGTGGCTTGGTTTAATAGCCCACATATGCTGTGGTTCCAAGTGCCATCTGAGTGTAGGGAGTTGCAGCTGGAGTCCAGGTGGAATACTTTGGGCTATCCCAGATGGCACTAAATGGTCATGTTCAGCCAGCTGACTATTCAATGTCTGCTTCACATTAATGACCTAGGGTTTGGTTTGGTACAAGATTAACACAATGAAATGTGGGTGTTCACATTTTAGGTCCTTGATCAGAATGGGAATTTGGTCAACATA
Organism: Arremon aurantiirostris; assembly: GCA_035583995.1. NCBI lineage: Eukaryota > Metazoa > Chordata > Aves > Passeriformes > Passerellidae > Arremon > Arremon aurantiirostris. The sequence goes on along the minus strand of JAXCLO010000170.1, from coordinate 109,609,997 downwards.
GTTCAGTTGCCTAAAAAAGTCCATCTAATCACATTTGAGATCATAGAACCATTGAATTGTTTAGGTTGGAAAGATCTCTGAGATCATCAGATCTAACTGTTAATGGTCAAGAGCATAACCTAAAAATTGGATTTACTTCACTGCTTAGAGAACAAAGGAATTTCTTAGAGAGCAGAGGATGACTGAGGTTATCTCCCATTATATTGTTTTTCCAGATCATGGATCTCCTGTAAGTCCTGGACTAGACCCACCAGGGCTGTGCAGATGTCTCAGATAGCCCAGGGCAATGTTTAGGTGGTTATGCAGGAGAAACTATCTCCAAGAAGTCTTTGGGAGCTTTTCTGCTGGTTAAATGTAGGTGTCTATTGACTGAAAAGGGAAATTACATAGGAAGTAATTCCTGTGACTTGTGTCACTTGATGTAATGCAGGAAGAATTCTGACTTCACAGCTCCTGTTGGGATGAATGCAGATGAGAGCCACAAAAATGATTAGAGGGATGGAACATCTCTCTAATAATGAAAGTCTGAAAGAATTGAGTATTAGAAAAAATTCTTCCCTGTGAGGGTGGGGAGGCCCTGGCACAGGGCCAGAGAAGCTGTGGCTGCCCCTGGATCCCTGGAAGTGTCCAAGGCCGGGTTGGATGGAGCTCGGAGCAGTCTGGGATGGTGGAAGCTGCCCCTGCCCATGGCAGAGGGGGTGGAATAAGATGATCTTTAAGGTCTTTTCCAACCCAAACCATTCCATGATTCTGTGATTCTATGATTTATGGAACTTGTACTTTTATAGAGCTAGACATCAGTTTCTTTATATGTGACAATTTCCCAGCCTCTGTTCATACCTTTTTGAGTGCACTTAACCAGGATTATTAGAAAAGAGTAAACTTTATCAATTATTTTTTTTTAGAGAAGTCCAAGTATACATTTTCACCCCATTTTTCTTATATTATCTAAGTAGGAAATGAGTAGTGACCTCTTTTGGAGATGATTCCTCAGTTTTTCTAGCAAAGTCATTCTAACTTTGGACCAATGTCAACAATCACTGAAAGAAAAGGACAAGATCATCAATTCAGAATAAGAAGCATATTCAGCACATTAATCTTTGTGTGTGTGTTTATGCTCATGAGTTATGCACAAACAGATTTAAGTTTTGAGCAAAACTTTGTGCCCTATTTCTGCTGTACAATGGGCCAGCAGAGCCACAAGATCCTTGCTAAGAGGAACTGATATTTGTACAATGTTTCTGTTTTTCTTCCAAGTATTTTGCTTTACAGTGTCAGAATTAAACATCTCCAAGTTCAAACACAACATTTTAGCATTGTCTCAGCACAGAGGTTAATCTGCGTTGAGAGAATGAGTTTATGTTTTCTAATTAACTCTGCAGAAGGTGTTTGAATATCTTAGTGACTTGGGCAACTGTGACCAAGTTTTCTAGACCAAGAGGTAAACATGAAGTTTTTACACTCAGGAACTCCTAAATTCAGATTTCATAGGTGATACAAAGAAGGTATAACTATATATAATTAACCATAGATGACTGTCCCCCCAAAAAAAAGATGAGAAAATAAATTGCACACTTTGAGTCACTAGGGAGAGAAAGAAAGAAAATATTTGACAGTTGGAAATCACAGATGTTTTTCCTGTCCATTGCATCAATTCTTCCAGGAACATGACGTTGGGCATCAAAACCAGCTCCTTTCAGCATATAGTTCATCTTATTATTAATACTTGGCCAAACTTCCACCTAAAAAGAACAGCAATTTTATTCTCATTTAATATAATTTTTTCTCTCTTTGCAAGTGTTTTTCCTGAATCTCTCTGGCCTGATAACAAGAATCTGCCATTAAGCTCAGATCTTGGTCAGCCTCCACATTTGGGGGTTTAAATCTGATTCACTCCTAGAAGAATCAATTCACTGCAGCACAAGGTCTGCTTTATTATACCCTGTACTTACCAATCCCTGATGTTCCTGACTCTGAACACAAGCTGAGGGATTGTATTAAAAACTTTCATGCCCCTAAAGTTAGATTCAGAATCTCCACTGATTCAGTTATGCAAAAATTGCTAATTACTTTAAGCCTAAAGCCAAGACCAGGGTTTTCTAAATCTTTCATAATGCACTTAACTATAACATAACCACTCATATCCAGTCATGTGTTGATGTAAATTTATCCACTACCTTTTCTGCTTCCTTTTATCTTGGTTGGAGACAGGCTCTATCCCAAGCCTGTCCAAAATATTAAAGCTAAGTCTATGCAACATTTTTATGTTTTTAAACATTTAATACAAGGTAAGTTATGCCAATTTTTAAAATATTCATTAGTGTGTGTCTTTAATTGAAAGAATATTTTGGTAAGGATTTATTTAGTTTGAGGCTGGGGCTTTTTTTCTCCTTTTTTTTTTTTTGCCATGTTAGCTTTGAGAAAACAGGTCACCTCTGCAGATATATTGCAGCAAATCTGATTTATGGTCAAACCCTACAGAAAAGGAATCTCTATGAAATATTCACTTTGATTCAACTGCAGTGGGGAAATGTAAAAATAGAGAAAGCTCATGACATGATATATGAAAATAATTCATTCTGCTGTATATAAAAAATGAGGGGATCCGGCAGCATCAATGATTCATCCTCTGCTAATACAAATTCAAAGTAGAGGAAATGCTGAATTTTGTAAAACAACAGGCTGACAAGAGTTAAGCTGCCAACTATTGTTTTGGATCATCATTTCCTGAGAAACTGGGAAGATGATTATTGTTTTTTTCACCTGCTGCAGCTTCCTAGCACTCTATTAGCCTGCACAAAGGGCTTTCTATCTCCTTCACACCATCCACAGACTTATAAAGATTGTGAACAGCTGGTGAATGTTTTGTTACTGTTTTCGGTGCAGGTCACTCTTTTTATTTTTTAAAGCATACCCGTTCCTATTATGCTGGTGAAATATTCTCGATCAACACACTGGGTCCTGAGCTGGTGTAAATCAGCAGAGCTCCACTGAAGCTGAGAAAATTATGTGGATTTACACCAGCTGGGAATCTGGCCCACAGATCCTGACAAGCAAATAATTCACAGTGAATTATTTATAGCGTGAGTTTCACATGATTTTCTGCTTATGGAAACCTTTGGTTTATTTTGCATTCTATGCAAAGTTGCTTCAGAATGTTTCCTTTGGCAAAGAATCCTCTGCATTGAGAAGTCTCAGCTTACAGGTGATGGGTGTGTTATTCAGAGTGTGTTGTTGTGAGTTTGGGTAAAGACCTATGAGTTTTTCATTGTACTTGCTATTAGCGATATAAACATTTAAAAAATAGTGTTAGCATTATTTAATGGTTTATTTTTCTTTCTTGAATTGAAGATCTAGAACCCCAAAGAAAGTTCTTTCATGCAGTCCATTGGTAATGAAGATCCTTGACAGCAATGGAAGCAGATACATCTCCAGGTTAGGTGGAAGAGTGTTTCAGTGGCTTCAGTACAAGATACATTTACAATCCCTTCCTCACTTGCAGAAACCCTTTTCACCGACTCAAGTAAGTCACTTTAGCTTCTTTATACCATATTTTCCCTATGTGCAGAATTTTGGAGTAATTAATATATCTTTAAGTTTCCAAAATCTCTATATTTATTGTGATGAAACCAAAAGGATTTTCATACACTTCATGGATAACTTATATTGCATATTTATTGACACATCTTGGAATGGGAGGGAGTCACCTAATTATTTCTACAAGGAATTCCTCTCAGCTTCTCTGAAACATTTATCACCTTTCACTACTTGGGCCTGAAATAGCATTTATTTATTTATCTATTTACTGACAAATTAATTAGCCTTTGCAGTACTTAATGTAATTCCCCTTTTCTCTGAGCACCAAAGACACTGCCAATCTTAAACTTTAGCTTAAATTTTAATTTTTTAAATTTTAGCTTAAAGCAACTCAGTGTTGCTTTACAGTTAACCCACTATTTTGAGGTGTTGCTCGAATGAGGCTAATCAAAATAATTTTTTTAGGATTATTTCAGCAAAAGGTTTTTAGGGTCATTCACAACTCTCTTTCCAAGAAAAGATTCAGAAGGCAATTTTTCTTACAACCAGCAGGACAAATAAATGATTTTAAGAGAAACATTAGCAACCCTCTGTTGGCATCACCCCCATTAAACACACATAACTCAATATATTTATTATTTCTCACTGCACAACATTCATCCTCTGCTGTCCCTTTTTTCTTCGGAGCAGCACTGCTGCACATCACCGGGGTGAGAAGTGCTACAATTTTTAATTTCAATACAATGTGGTGCCTGGGAGCAGCTTTCATTGCGGGAAGTTCAGAAGGCAATAATTGTTGTGTGCATGGCACGCCAGCCTGATCAATGAGCTCTGAAGCCTGTGTGGCCAGCTCTGCCCAGCCCCACCATTTGCAACCTAATTAGCAGCTGCTCAGAGATGGGAAACAGGTGCAGATCCGGGCCCAGGCCAGGGAAGTCTGCCTATAATTAACAAGGAAAAAAGGGTCAGATATTGGGAAGAATATCAAATCTTGGTCCACTGGGGCTATCATGCTGGCCTCAAAGGCATAGTCACCTGAGATCTTAGGCATGCTAATGTAAATTATGCAAGCTTTCAAACAACATGGCTGCATAATCAGTTGGCAGGGAAGAAATGACTGGCTGGTTTTGTGTGGTTTAGTCTGAGCGCTTAAAAAAGAAATAGAAAGGATTTCAGTGTTCTCACTGTGTTGCTTTTTTGTTTTGCAAATAACAGTGGTTTGCTGTTGAATAAACAGAGGAGAAAACGCCTGACTTGTCTGCTGTTAGTAGTAATGTGCAGGCATATATTTTAGCTCTGACATTTTATTTAATCATGAAACTGAGTGAGCACTTATATATGCAGAAAAATTGGTTCTGAATTAACAAGGATAACCCTGGTTAACACTTGTATGGGCCTCTCTTAGCTGGAACTTGAAGACTTCTTAATATCAGCACTGCTTTCTGTATGTGTTTGTATAACTTGTGAAGAACCAAATTGCTTCTCTTGGATGCTAAAAAAAGAGGTGTTTGATGGCTGGTTGATTCTGGCCATGGTGATGGCACTCAGGGCATCAACTGGGGTTCCAGATCCCATTGGGCCAAGCAGGATATTTACATGAGAGAAAAAGGAAGGCATTTTACATCAGAAGAAAAAGATAGGAAACTACCCCAAGGTAGTTAAAATGTATTGATGACTTGACAGAACTTTCTGGATGCCAACAGGTACTTCAAAGGAAGGACTGTGTCCCCATGAGGTGAGGCATAATCCTTCCATTTGCCCTTTGAAGTTTATCTGATTAACTTCAGTTCTGTAGCAGAACAGAGGCAAATCACACACATTTATACTAATAAGTCCATTACAGAACAGATCTAACTGAGATGTTATTATGTCATTATATACACACACTTACCCATACACATATTCATGACCATTTTTTGAAACATGGATACACGGAAACCAAACTAAAAGCAAAATGAGAAGGAAGGCAAAGGACTTCTTAGTTTCTTTCATTGTAAAATTTCTGCACACATCATATTTTAATGCCTACTTTTAGTAAAAGATCAGCCAGAGAGTAATACCTGTACCTGTTTTTCACTGATGCTTAAAGAATAAGCACTGCCTCCTAGCAACTTACAGTATCTAAAAATACATTTTAGACTTACTCAAAAATATAAGAAATGTGTGAAAATCTCATATCAGGAAGTATGATCATTTTTGACAAAATTGTTTTTTGTGGAATGGGAGGGAATTAGACCCTGCTGAAAGTAGAAGTATTTTGTGACTAGAATAGCTGTGAAATAATTTTAGATTTTTTGGATTTTAGCTCTTTGATTGCTCAAATTTCCAGTTTCCAAACATTAGACAATGTCTGATTTCTTGCTCTTCTTTAACAGGGGAAATATAGAATTATAGAATGGCTTATGGTGGAAGAGACAATAAAAATTGTCCCCCCCTGCCATGACCTGGGACAACTTCCACTATCCTAGGCTGCTCCAAGCCCCATCCAGCCTGGCCTTGAACGCTTCCAGGGATCAGGGGCATCCATAGCTTCTCTGGGCACCCTGTGCCAGGGCCTCAGTGCCCTCACAGGGAAGAATTTCTAAGAATCTTCATTGTTTGATATTTTTGCATTGTGGTAGAAGATAATAGCAGAAGTAATGAAAACAGCTTAAGTTTTTAGAAGACTAAGGATACTCCTGTGCTTCCAAGGCTTACTAGACCAGAATGTTTCTCAAAGCAAATGAATTTCCAGGATTTTTCTGTCAGTGTGGGAAATGATCCCCTGGGCGTGAGTCATTGACCTGCCTGTGCAATAGACAGCCAGAGAGAGGAGCCACAAAAAGAACTGGAAATTTAAGAGCCTCTGAGGTTAAGCAACAAATCCACATCCACAAAATAAAGAATGGAAGTCTGCCAATGTCATGTAAAGAGACACTGGGTTCTGGAGGGAGCTGGAAGTTTACAACTCTGAATTTTTGTGTATGTGATTAGTTACAAGAGTGACAACTGTAAAAGGTGGCTTATTCTAGAGATCTGGAGCATGTGTGGCAAGCAGACCTGCTTCACCAAAGGGGTGTCACTGTATTCACAGTATCCTTCTGGTTTCTGTGCTTTCATGGACTTGATGTGTTTTCTCAGAATTTTTTCATTCTGGTGAATCTGGCAGAGAATCATTTTACTCTGAAGTTGTTGACTGACTCTACTTGGTCTAGACATTAGCTTTGGTCAACAGATGGGGAATTGAGCCAATGTCGGCCTAAAACACCTGCCCAAGATCGTGTGAGAAACACAAGCTGAGCTGAAAAAGTGTGCAAGGGCTGCATATAGTTTATTTTTTCCTTCCACTAACAGCAATATCCATGCAGCTTAAAAGCAGAAACCAGTGAAAAACATATGTCTGTTTTTTGACTCAGTAGCATTGTGATCATACAAGAGGCTCTATTTAAGTTTCTCTTTTAAGAAGTTAGAACCCAAAGAATTTAGGAAAAAATAAAAAGATATTTATAAATATTTTATTTGCATTTCATTTGTTTAATTTTTTTTTTATTTGTAGAAGAAATTCAGGAATAAATTTGCAGAACTGCCTCATTTTTACATGCTGGTTTTATGATTATGTATATAAGTCCAGAAATAGAACAGCCAACCACATTTTTAGTGATCATTTACCCAGCATTGTGTGTGATACTACAGAATGTTATCGTGGAATCGTAATATCATTACAGTTGGAAAACACCTCTAAATCCAAGAGCTGAAGTTTAGTGATGCTGCATAAGAAGCCCAAATACATCCATATTTATTTTTTTCTTAAAATACAATTCTTCTCCTTTGTTCCTCTGTTTTTCTCACCCTCATAGCTGCAGTGGTGGGAGCTGTGTTGTGCCTCTCAGTGGTCCAGGCTGCAGTATAATGTACAATGCCTGACAAAGTCCCACAAAGCAGAATACAAATCTCTCCATGTCATACTGGAAAAGGAAAGCAATGTGAAATTTCTTCAGTATCAATAACTTTTGCTTCTTCTGAGGAGACGATTTCAAGGAAAGAGAGAACTTTATAGCTGGAGATAATTTGGGGATGGGATGTATGACTGTCATTTGAATTTGGCAGCCTGAATTCCCAGGATGATTTTTTTTGATTATTCTTGTTCAAAAATTTCAGTGCTGATTCTAGAACGACACCCTTTATGCCTAACATACAAAGTAAAGGAAATATTTATATATATTCTGCATATGTGAAGCTACATATACACACACACACACATTTTCAAATCTCAAGTGACTTGAAGTGATTAATTAATCATTGCAGTACCCCTGGGACAGGAATATTATCTCCAATTTAGAAGCAGTGAAATGGATGAAAACAGTTTGAGTGATTTATTCAGAGTAAGAAGCCAGCAGAGTAAAGAAACTGATTCTGACTCATTTCTAACTCTTTGCATGATCTACATATTTCTGTAGGATACTGAGCTCAGTATTGGAACCCTGAATCCAAACACCCTTGAACTTCATGATTATTCACATTGAATTGACTTCCAACTCTTTAGAAGGGTTTATACTAAAAAAAATTGGCTGTTTTTTGTCACCAACTCAGCTAGAGAATAAAAACTTTCAGCATTTACCATTGGGTTCTAATTCTAACCATGCATTTCAGAGTACCAGCAGGTATGTACACACAAATAATTACTTCTTGGTCTAATGAAAGCTTTCAGCACCCTTTACTAACATTATTTATTTATTAACCTTAGACTATCATAGCTAAACTAATCATAGTCTTGTAATGTATAGGAGAAAATATAATTGGAGTCATTGGAGTTATGATCAAAGGAGATAAGGGAAACCTTGACATTTTTAATGGGATTAAACTGAAGGTACTAAAATAAACCACTTTTGCTACAGAACATAGCCCATGCTTAGTAGGAACAGAGATTTTCAGTGTTTCTTCTCACCCATGGAGGAGATTTCCTGCCTGAAAATGCATCCCTACAGTATTTTTAATATATTTTTCCCCCTGCTACTGTCATTAACCCTGTCTAGCCACCATCACAAGCACCAGACAAGGCAATCCAATGCTGAGACACTGAATTATTGCCAACCCATTTGTGCCATCTGCTGCACAAGTGTCTGTTGATGGAAGGGGTGGTGGGGCACCTGGTGACCACGATGTCAAAACAAGATTAGTAAGGGCAGGCAGGGAACAGCAAAAGGGCTGCACAAACAAAACAGTGAGGCAGGCAAGAGACTGGGATAAGCAGAAACTCCAAGGCAAGCAAAACTGATGCTCTTCTGCTTGGTTACTTTGAGAATCCCAACCACATGCATTGAGGTGGCCTTTTCCGACATGGGAGTAAAGGGGAATTTAGCTGCTTATAGGACACAGAAGTGGTGCAGTAGCATTGCTGCCACTGGAAAGCACTGAGAAAAAGAGGGCAAAGGATAAATAAATGAGGAAGGGAGCTGTGGGATCAGGTTTGATCACCATCTGCCTGAAGGGATGGGGAAGGAAGGGAGGATGGAGTGTTGCTGTGAGAAGGGGTCTGTGCTCCCGTGTTTCACAGCTTTGGTGTAGAAATATCTTAACAATATATTTCCATCATCTGTAGGCAGCCTGTTTTCCTCTTGTGCTTATAAGAAGTAAAGTGGCATCACCTATATAAATATAAAAATATTTAAATTTTTTTTTGGTCATAAACCACTAATAGAATAAAATGCTCACCCTAAAATCTGTCCATTCCTACCCTCAGTGAATATTCTCACCCTGTACTTCTGCCTGTGCAACAGACTGTTGAAAGCTTCTAAACTTAAAAATACCTCCCATCACTAAAAAAAAACATTTATTTTTATTTACCAGGTTTTGTGACTTTATAAGGAACTGCAACCATCTTCAGTGGGCCTGTTAGTTACCTGCTCTTTTTCTTTTTTCCTCCATAAAGATCTCTCATACCATGCTCTTTCAGAATTCAGGACAGACACCACTGAGTGGAACTGGTTTTTCGATTACTTTTAAACATATTTTTAAATAATTTGGTATAAACTCCATATGGGGTGCACTTTCTTTTTCTGTTTCTTTCTCTCTCTCTCTTAGTCTCTCTCTGAAATGACACGGATTTGTAGCACAAACTTTGAATTGATGTGATTCGGTGAGGTTCATTGCTGGAGGCAATGTTATGCAATAGCTGAAAATCTTACAAATTTCAGATGGCAAACATTCTTTCGTGGCCTTTAAGGTCTTTTTGTGTGGATTGTTTTACATCTATGAATTGCAAGATGTAAGTTTCACATTTTCTAATTGGCTTCCTAAAAAGTCTTATTTTTCTTCTTGTTGCTTTCCTACTAATATTCTGAACATAAACATGGAATACAAATACATTACTTATTACAAGTGTTATTTTCTTTTTTATATTCAAGTCTGCTTCACATGTTCAGTTGTAACAATAATTTGCATCTGGATGACTAAAATACTGTGAAAGAATTGAGTAGCATAGATCTGCACACCCCAAGTTAGAAAACAAAAAGCCCAATAGGAAGTTTCTTACAAGCCATTTACCCAACCTCTAGGAAGAAGAGTTTCTAAGGATCCAGATAGCTGGAGAATTGAAGATCTGTAGTGTCCACAATCAGTATCAGGAGTCTTTGGACCATAACTTTATCTCAAAAGTCTCTGCATTTTTATTTTTTCCCCTCTTGCAGTCTTTTAATAATTTTAAAGAATTCTGTGAACATTTATTTTTCTTGGACCAGTTTCAGAGGTCATTCATAGAACCATAGAATCCTAGAATACTTGTATTGGAAGGGACCCACAAGGGTCATTGTAATCCTGCTCCTGGCCTTGCACAGAACAGCCCTGAGAATCTCACCCTGTGCCTCAGAGCTTTGCCCAAGAGCTTCTTGAACTCTGCAGGAACAGCTACATCTCTTTCCTCCAACTTAATTTAATCTTTCTCATCTTTTCAGTCTCTGACCATTCTTACATTCTTGGTAGAACTAAGGTTTTCTTTCACTCTCCTCTAGACCCACTTGCTATTTTAATTGACATACATTCTCCAACTGAAGCCACGAAGTACAGTGAATTATTTGATTCATTTTAGAAATCTTTATACCTGCCAGCCTGATATTTAACTCTGAAAAAGAATGACAGAGAAGAGTCACTGTTCCTGCAGTAGGCAGGTATTTTTGGAAAAGTGCTGACTGCTCAAACATCTCCTATTCTGTGCTAATTCATTTTATACTGTGTAACTCTAGAATTTTGTACTTAGACTTAAAGAATTAAATCTACTTGTGATGATAATTTTGGCTTTTAATTATTTTCCTGTGGTACACTTGCAGACCATTTAACTGGAGTAATTCACAAAAATCAATAGTCTCTCTCTCTATTAAGAAGTAATTAAACTTCTTAATAACAACATTAAGCCATACCTCTCATAGAATATTTAAGTTGGCAAAGACCTCTAAGATCACCAAATCCAACCATTAACCACTAAACCATATCCCTAAGTGTCACATCCACGTGCCTTTTGAACTCTTCCATGGATCATGATTAGACCACTTTCTTGGGCAGGCTGTTCCAATGCCTGACCACAGTTTCAGTGAAGAATATTTTTCCCCAAAATTTCATCTAAACTTCCCCTAGTGCAACTTGAGGCTCTTTCCATGCATCCTGCCCATCTTTCCATTGGTTACCTTGGAGAAGAGACCAAATGCACCTGGCTACAATCTTCTTTCAGAATACTTCTGGGATGCAAGATGTTACATTAGGTATCTATAGCAAAATTATCCTTTATTATATTTATTTTATATATATATATGTATATATATATATATATATTTTTTTTTTTTTTTGCCTCAATCTGACCTTAGCACATTTCAGTGACAACATTATGAAACTGGAGACAAATTGTATCAACTGAGTATTTCCCTGAGGAAAATTCATTTTTTCTGGTTGAAATTTCTTCTGCTCACTTGTCAGAGGAATCCAGAATCTGCAAAAATTAAAACTCACAAACCATTATTGCATGAATTTATTGTTAGAGATGGAACTATGCCACAATTAAAAAAGGACAAATGTTCAAGTCAGAATTAAAAAGCTGTTATAAACTGGTGGTAATTAAGTCAACAGATTGATAAGATTGGGATTGAAATTTCATGGTTGTTGGGAATTTTAACTAATCTTTTGTCTTTGTCATTTTACATTTAGAGGTTTAAGATTAGGTGTGTCAAATGCTCTTTGTTCCCTGTGCATTTGCAATGCCTTGTAAGAGATAATTTTTTTTTTCATGTGAGGGGATCATTTATTTGCTGAACTTTGAAGAGGAATCATATTTTGTAATACTACTCTCCTGTGCTATTTGTCTATATTGTTTTTGCTTCAGACTTTCCCAAGCTTCTTGCATTTGTTTTCTAGAAAGAGTTACTTTTTTTATTTTCTGAAATCCTTCTGTTGAAAAGTCAATACAAAAAAACAGAGGTTTTAGTTGACCTCATCATGGAATTTTTTTCTCTCAGTCAGAACACATAATTTCACAATGCCTCCAAATACACACAGAATCACATAGAATCACCAGGTTGGAAGAGACCTTCAAAATCATTGAGTCCAACTCAGCCTCAACAGCTCAACTAAATCATAGCACTGAGTGCCACATCCAGTCTTTGTTTAAATACATCCAGGTATGGTGACTCCAGCACCTCCCCAGACAGATAGTTCTTGTACTTTATCACCCTTTCTGTAAAAAACTTTTTCCTTGAGACGGTGTCCTCTCGTTCTGTCAGTGCTGCCTGGAGAAAGAGACCAACCCCACCTGGCTGCAACTACCCTTCAAGAAGTTGTAGGGAGTTATAAGGTCACCTCTGAGTCTCCTTTTCTCCAGGCTAAACAACCCCAGCTCCCTCAGGTGTTCCTCACAGGGTTTGTGTTCCAAGACCCTCTCCAGCCTTGTTGCCTCCTCTGGACACATTCAAGCGTCTCAACATCCTTCCTAAACTGAGGGCCCAGAACTGGACACATCTACACCTGGGCTTGAGGTGGAAGAAAATACCTGACTAACAGTGATAGAACATTTTCAGATTGTGAAATAGTTTGTATTGAGAGAGTTCCATAGCAGAAAAATATTGACATCCTTATTTTATGAAGTTAAAGAAGCGTGCTTTTTTCTGGTGATGATGAAGATCTATTATGCCTTTTCCTACATCTTTTGGATAAGACAATAAATTAAGGTTCTGGCCATATCTTCCATTGCACTTTCAATAGTTTATGTAGCTGTGTATGTCTCCACCTGCCTCCCTGGCAGTAAACAGATGTGGTTTTCAGTCCTTCAGTGCTAGAGTTCCTTTAGCTCCACCAGCCCTCCATTAAAATATATGTGACTGTAATTTGCCCACACAAGGACCTACTTTAGTTTCTCCTGGAAAAATACTCATTTTTGTTTCTCAAGCTGAGCCATGATGTGTTTCAGCTCTATTTGTCAAGCAGAGGTTGTTTTCTACCCAAGACAGAGTGGCAAATATAATTCAGGATTTACAAACACTGCACAGTAAGGTTGACCTTTCACTTGTATGGAAGTTAACTAATTAACCACTCACTAGGAAAATAATATGAGCTCCAAATAATTTTCTGTAAAATTAGAAAACTTTATACCAGTGCTTGAAAGTGTCTGAGAGGTAATGCAAGTAGTGGTTCATCCCTAGGTCATACCTAGATTGTCTATGAGGGACAAAAGTAATTCATCTGAATATGAGATTCATAAAATAATAACTCTCTTTGTATCTGTGACAAATCTTTGTTGATTTCAGAGCATCTGGGTAACTTTATCATATAGGCAGACGCTCATGTAATCTGGAATATTGTCTTATTTTCATAATAGCAAAGTTTGCCTTAGGGTTTACTGTTAATTAATCATGTCCAAATATTAACTGACATCCGTTCTTGGGTGTGAGCAAAACTCCCCCCCAGGGCACCTCCTCTGTGAAAAATTTAACATTTCCATTTAGAAAGTGAAAAGGATGAAATGCTCTAAGAATTAGGGCAGCTGTATACAAGAGGAAAACCAGCTCACATTAACTGGGGGAAGATAGGGAAAGACCAGTTGTCTCCTGGGAACCAGCTGAGGGAGAAGTCATCAGCTTTGGCAGAGTTTGCATGAAAGAAGGAGAAAGGAAGAAAGAGTAAGGAGCTGCCATCTTCCCCTGGGATCACACTGGTGTAAGTCCAAATGGAGTCCAAAAAAAGCAGGAGATGCAATCTTTGATCAGCATTACATTAATTTTACATTCTTGGTGATCTGTGTAGACTTTATGGAGTTGCTACAGACTTACAGCAGAGCAAACGAGGACAGACCTAAATCTAGAGAGAAAATTCTATTTGTTAGCAGAATAATTTGGGTGAGCATATCCATACAGGATCTTACCATAAAAAACCTCCAAGGGTCCTTCAACCTCTTGGGAATGGTGTGAAAATTAACAATGAGTGTTTGAACTATTTTTCATTTACTCATGGAAAAACTGAAATATTCAAAAGTGGCAATCCTGTGGAATGAGATGACTATAATGTACATGTAAAAACAACGCACATCAAGACAACCATGTAAAGGTGAGTTGAAGTCTGTGTACAAAGAGATTTTACTCCCAGTGTTTCTTAACCCCTCTGTACATATAAAGTAGAAAAAAAATCACCTAGAAATGGTGATTCCTTCCCATCACAGTCTAGTTTTCAGAATGATTCTGATTTTTTTCCATCAGTCCCTGGTCCTTAAACATAAAGGTAGACAATGAGTTAAAATTATGTGGTTTGTTGAAAGCTGTAGTAAAACCTGGAATCCATTTACTCACATAGTGTAAGATACTCTAGATAAACATATGTTACTCCATGCTTCCTGCTTGAAAATTTTGCTGTTCAAGCCCATTTTACTTTGAGGCACAGATGGGTTGCAACTTGCTTATATTTCCATATTTGGCCATTGAATGAGCCAAGAATAGTATGAGCATCACCATTTCCAGCTCTCACTTGCAATTTTCCCTCTTTATATTTTCCAATGGTAATTACAGTAAGTTTGGGAGAGTCTTTTTTCCCTCAAAGGTATATTGAGAGTTGTTTGAATTATTTTTTTTTCTTTGGTGACTACAATGGTCTTGGAAATGTTCAAGGCCAAGTTGGATGGGGTCTCAAGACACTTGATCTAGTGGGTGGTATCCCTGCCTGTGGCATGAGATCGGACCTTGAAGATTCTTTATGGTTCCCTCCAACACAAGTCATTCTCTGATTCAACCATTGTTCAAATTACCCATTACAATTAGATCACATCTACAATACTGTGTCCTGTTCTGGCCAAAGGAGACAGAACATGGCTTTGCATGACAGGATGAGGACAGCCAAAGGACATAAGCTGGAACAGAATTTCATAAAAGATTTAAAGAGAAACTTCCACCAGGGGAGCACTCAAACACTGGGAGGTGTTGCTCAAAGTGGTTGTACATCTTCACTCCTCAGAGGTTTTGAGCAACCACATGGGTCAAGCCCACAGCTACAGCTCTCTGTGCTTTGAGTAGAAGGTTTAATCAGAGACTTCTGAGGCCCCTTCCAGACTGCATTAATCTGGTCCCAGACAGCTTTGCATTTATTAATAGAATCATAGAAACACAGAATGGTTTGGATTAGAAAGGACCTTAAAGACCATCCCATTGCAACCCCCCCTGCCATGGGCAGGGACACTTTCCACTTGACCAGGTTGGTCCAAGCCCCATCCAACTTTGTCTGGACACTTCCAGGGATGGGACAGCCACAGCCTCTCCCAGCAACCTGTGCCTCAACACTCTCACAGTAAAGAGTTTTTTCCTGATACCCGTTCTAAAGCCACTCTCTGTCAGTTTGAAGCCATTTCTCTTTACCTTGTCATTCTTGTTATTTGTCTCTTTCCCTCTCTCTCTCTCTTTCTTGGCTTCCCTCCAAGTACTGGAAGACCACAATTAGATGACCATGAAACTTCCTCTTTTTCCAGACAGAAGAATCCCAATTTTCTCAGCTTTAACGTGTAGGAGAGGCTCTCCATCAGTCTAATCATCTTAGTGACCTCTTCTGGACTCACATATTATATGACTCTGCAGCCACATTAAAGATATATTTTGAATCCTGCTGCACTGTTTGCACACACATTTTTTTTGTCTTTCTCAAAGAATCCCTTGCCTTGCACTTCTGCAACACTCCTTTGATCTCACATTAAAAATTGCTGATGTTTCTTGTGTTTTCTTGTAGTACATTGATAAATTCTCCCATGACCCATGGCTAAGAAGTCATTCCTAGATGACACTTCAGTCTCTCTTGAAATCTTTGCTGAGTTGCTTTCTTGCTCTTGCAAAATGCATTCAACATCACAGATACACGACAGATAAGTGAACGTTCTGGCAGATTCCAACCTCAGGAAAACAAACCATTTTAAGTCTAAATTTGTATCAAGCTATCCCTTCCTGTATGTACATATTTTGACACCTTCGTCAACACAATTTCACTGTGCTTTTGTGGAGTATCTATATATTTCTTGAAATCTCTTAAAGCAGATAAGCAAAATTCAGGCACTTCTCCCAGTTTATTGAGTTTTCACAGCTCCATTTATAGTTTAGTTACTTCAGAGTGTTCTGGAACAAAAGCTGGAGATAAGAACTGAGAGGTTTTGAAAAGTTGAAGGAGAAGCAAGTGTGGTTTTGTTTGCATAAATGAATGTAAGTGTATATGAATGTATGTTTCTTTACACAGCCTCCTTCTCTTTTGCAGACCCTAGAATTTTTTATATTGTCAAGTTTTGTGCTGCAAGCCCAAGTTTGGCTTGAATTACAGCAACTCAGGTTGGGAGGTTTTCAGTTTTACTCCTTGGAGTTTGCACTAACAAGCCACAACTTTTAGAAAATATGGTAGAGAATCAGAGCATGGCATGTGGATGTGGCACTTGGGGACATGGCTTGGTGGTGACCTTCACAGCACTGGGCGAATTGTTGGACTTGATGCTCTTAAAAGTCTTTTCCAATCTAAACAATTCTATGACTTTATATTTTATTGTTGTAGCAGGAAAAAGGTGATGTCCCATAAATATCCATTTTACTGATGTATATTGGCACTGATTTCTTTTCAACAGAAAACTGTGTAGTTTTTGCAGCTTTCATGTGCCAATGAGGTATTCAGTGCAACATTCATGTCTGAGATCCACTGCTGCCCAGGACACTAGAAGGATATAAAGAAATAAGGAATTTCACATGGGAATCCAGGAGGCAACACAACTACATCTGTATTGGTAAACTGAAGAGCCAGTTGCAGCTTTTGGCTCATAGGCCAAATGGCAGAATGCTACCATACTATCAAATTCTTTTAATCTTTGAAATATAATAGAAAACCTTCTAATTCCTTTTGGAAATGATCCATGGCCTGTGTTGATTGAGAAACTATAATTAAATATTTTACAGCATTGTGCTAGTTTACCTGGGTAAAAAAGTGTTTCAGGCATTACACTGCAAAAATAATTCAATAAAGTTACAGTGCCTGTTTCAGGAGCTGATAGATTCAAATTACCAAAACTGACAAAATTCAGATGCTGATACCCAAGAAAAACTGGAAAAAAGCTGTCTTAATAATAAGACTAATGAGGAATATGCTACTGGAGAATTACTCTTCCCAAATTGTAGCTGTGGTTATAAAAGCTCATAAATTTTTGTTAGTCCCTTGTTCAGTCACTGGGGTGTATATCAGAAAATCATGGCTGGAAGCAAATTGATATAAAATTAGACAGGCTTCCACTACCACTGTAACATATTTCTGAAGATAATGAGGACTTAGGAGCCAAGTCCCTTAAGTGTTTGCCATTTCTCTGTGTTAATTCATTGCACATTTTGTAGATTTGAACAGAAAAAAAAAAAAGGAGGAATT
Source organism: Arremon aurantiirostris (assembly GCA_035583995.1). Lineage (NCBI taxonomy): Eukaryota > Metazoa > Chordata > Aves > Passeriformes > Passerellidae > Arremon > Arremon aurantiirostris. The sequence continues at coordinate 109,592,585 of JAXCLO010000170.1, read as the reverse complement.
TTTTAAAAATTAAACTTTTTAGAAATAAGAGAAGAAAATTAGGAAAAACTGGATTAAAAAACCTGGGAATTCTTCAGATTCCATAGAAGTGTATGCTGTCTTGCAGCTGTTTTTATATAAGTTGGTTTTTTTTTTTTTTTTCATTTGGTTTTGGAGTTTTTTACAACTTCCAGCAATTCTGTTTGCAATATAAAATATTAAATTTTGTCACAGGGGTCAAAGTCAATCCCTTTGCTAGTTAGCTTGTTTGGAAGGAAGAATAACATCTTGTTTGGAATCTACAGAGCTTTTCCCTGAGTCACTTTGGATCCAGGTCTTGCATTTCTCGTGTGTGAGCAGAATCTTGTACCTGTGTTACATAACCAGGACCTCTGCAGACCTCTGCACAGAAAATTTCAGGAGCCTATAGAAATTTCAGTTCTGGATGGTGCAAAATAAATGAAATGTCACACAGCTTCTGAGAAAGGGGAATTTTTAATTGTTCTTTGCTTTATGTCATCCTTTTTTGATAAGAGGTTGCAGACTATCAGCAACTTCTGCTGTAGGAGTTGCAGCAAGGGCTGGTTATAATCTTGTTTATCAAGTGCCACAAGAGGGGAATAAATCAGCTTCAACATGGCTTCTCATATGTGACTGTTGGTTGCATGTCTAAGTGAAAACTAGAGGATAATGAAGAATCCAACAGCAGACCAACAAGGGTGAGTTTGTTAACCTGCTCTGCATTTTCTCCACTTCATGTCTCTGCTGTTTTTCCCGTTCTTCCACACATACAGGTTGGATCAGACATGAAAATCTGAGTGCCTACTGAGACCAAAACTAAACCTTTGCAAATAGTGATAATTGGAATCAGAAAAGCCTTTTTTAGCATCTTTGTACTGAAAAGAAACATCCCTGTTATCACTAAAGGAAAGAATAGGTGGTGGGAGCATTATAAAAAAGTGTTTCTTTGGCAAAGGAAAAAGCCATAACTCTTGCTATCAATTGCTTTACCAAAACAAATAGCAAAGCAGTTAGAAACAGAGTTTACTGTATGGATAAGGATAATAGGTAGGAAAAGTGAAGAACAGACCAATAAGAATAATTATATGTTACAGTAAAAACCACAAGAAAGAAATGGGAATGAGTCATGTGCAGAGGTACTGTACAAATTAACCCAGCTTCCAAAGTGCTGTATTGATTTTAAAATAGGAGTTGAGAGAAGAATAATTAGCAGCAAAAGGGGAAAAGGAAAAAAAAATCAAGTTAGGGATGTACTTTTCCAAACCTGGGGCAGATATTTTCAAAGGTGCTGAAATTAATGTGATCTCAGTAGATAATTCCCCTAGCTAGTTTTGAACTTTTTCATAGAGATGCTTACTATTGGGTAGCTAGATCCATAATTAGGCCCTTAAACCAAAGAAAATTAGTTTTCAGAGAAGTTGACCTCTTCTTAAAGTTATTCAGAGTTCAGCACTTTTGAAGATCAGGTCACTTTGATTTAGGTCTTGGGTCCATGGCCTGGGTATCTTCACCTGAAGGGTCTCTTGAGCAAATGTCGCAGGGTTACAACCTCCATGTCTACCCAGGACTGCAAAATGAAAGGCAGGTAATGCAGGTAGGAGCTTGGTAGGACAGAGCTGTGTCCTTGCTGGCTCAATGTGAGACAGTTGCAGGAAGGACACCTGATTCCCAAAAACCCGCACAGCTTCACTCAGTGTTTTTCTGATATCAGTCCATGGTGCACGAGTGGAATGAGAGGCAGTCACGAGGCTGAATTTGCAAGTGACTAGTCCATAATTCAAATTATTTGTTTAATTTCCTCAGACTCCTGAGTCAAGGCTGTCCAAGAACATCTCCTTACTTCAAATCAAGGGAAGAAACTCTGCTGAAAACTGATGAGCTATTCTGACACCCTGGGGAGGAATTAATGATTAGACCATGCTTGAGGGTTCAATTTCTTTGCTGTACAGAAAATAAAAAACAAAACTTCCATACGGTTGCCATCCTCAGAGGATTTCCTTGGTCTCTCTCTGTTGCTACCATACAGGCAAAATACTGGGGTTTGTTCCCATGACAGACAAGGAGACTTTAGCCACCTCTGGTTCTAGTCTGGTCTAACCCAGTCTTTTTCACCATCACCGAACTATTAAGGAGTAGACCTCTAAGATTGCCTTGGCAAAACAGCTTCCAAGAAGATTTAAAAGAGGTTCAGCACAACTTCTGGGCTTACTAAGCCTTGTAGATAGATATAGGTTGGTTCTGTGGTTATTTAACGGATATAATTCCAAATGTCAAGACACACGTTTTACAACTGTCAGTGCTTGTGTGGCTTTCAGGTAGTGACAATACACTGTTGGAACCAGGGAGGGAATTAACATCACCTTTAAGCTCCCTCAAAGCCATTTTGCTACCATTTTCATTCCTAGTAAAATTGAAATGGGTTTGCCATGAGCCCACATATTAAACCTTCCATTTTTCTCTTTCCTTTTTGTTCAACTTCTTTCTTTCTTCTTTATGCACCTTCTTTTTTTGCCAAGATCTGTTCCTTTTTCCTCCCTTCCTCTACTCTGGTCATTTCTTTTTCCCTTGGCTGCAAGAATCAGTCAATAGAAGGGTCAACAGTCTGTTTTGTGGCTTTGATGCTGCATTCTAAAATTATGAAAGCTGAGCAAGAAAAGAAATCAGTTATATTAGATCATAGTTAATTACCTGAACAGACTGCTGCTCTTCTTAGCTACATTCTGCATCTGAGACAAATATAACGATGTGACTCTGTTCCATAACACATGAGAGAAGTGGTGGGGTGAGATCTGGGAACCTGTCCATCAAAAAACAACAGAAAGAAGATTTCATTTTCCATAGTTTTTGCTTTAATGGCTTCACACATAGACTGGAAAGGGCTGCAGGGAGCACTGTGACTGTTTCCCCTGACCTCTTGCATTACACAAGCCACTGAGCTGAGCAAATCAATCTCTGCAGCTGGCCCCTAACTTGGGTTGAGTTTGTATGAAATCCCAACAGCTTTGCTCCTGGGGCAGAGCATCAGTACTGTGTTTATTCCACACTTTTTGGGAAGATATCTAGGCTAGTGTTGGTTTTAGCTTAACAAGAAAATGTCTCCAGTGTTTCTCCATAGTCAGTGAAGAGAAACACTTTGACTCTTCCAGCAAGGTACTCAGGGCATCCAGAGTTTGGCCCTTGCCATGAATCTTAACATTAAGTAATTTTTTTCCTGTTTCTGACTACCAAGGGAGCTTGTGGAGATAAGCATTTCTAGAAAGAATTCAACCTGTTTGAATAACACCCTCTTGTGTCCTATTGACAAAGGCTTCATCTGCAAATTGATCCCTTTTTATTCACTTTTAAGCAGATGTTCTTTAAGGGAAGAGCCAACTCATTTTTGAGTGAGGGCATTATTTTCAAATTACAATATTACTGTTTATTACAATATTACTGTTGTCTATTACAATGACATAACAGCAAGTAAAACTTACAAGAGAGTGAACATTATCCCTTGGAATTACTCATTAAACAGCAATATCCACATGTCTGTTAATGGGATTAAGCTAGTGGTTCCTGGTGGGTACTTATTACAACAGAATTCAAGCAGTTAAAGCAACATTGGTGCTTTCACATGTCAAACATTTGTATAAGAATTTGAGATTTATTAGTGGAGTTGATGGAATTCTTTAAGGAAGCCACAAGGGAGCAATCTGTCCAAGCAATGGAGAACACAGAACAAGTTCACCAGCAGAAGACTTTGATAGAAAAATCAAAGGGAGTCCCCCTGGACACCCTTGTGTCCCTCTGGACACCCTTGTGCATCCAGTTGCTGACATAGGCAATACATTACTCAAATGCTAAACGCCAATTTTTTAATGTCATAAAAATAAACTATACAGACATCATTAATTTTCCAAATAAAAAAGTCAAAGGAGTAATATTTTTCCACATTACCCATACATATTCATCTTTCTGCAGAAATAGTGGTCCCGGCCCATTCTGACGGTCATAAAATTGTCTGGACCTCTTATTAATAAAGGAGTTTAATTCTAGGATCACACTGAAATTCCAGTGCAGGTAATTGCATTTTGCATGTCTTACCCTCCCTCAGCCCCTTCAGCTGCCTTCAGTTCCTCTTCAAGTTGTGTCAGGGTATTGTCAAATATGTTTAATAACTGACACTTTCCATATCTGAAGTGTCTCCATTTTCTGTCTGATGAGGAGGTGAGTTCCCACTTTGTTTCCCTAGCTGGCTTTCTTGCCAGCTGTGTCAGGAAGTTCTCTTCCACACACTCCAGGAGCCTCCTGGGCTGTTTCCTCTCTGCTGTATTGCATTTCCAGCAGACATCTGGTAAGTACCCCACGAGGACAAGGGCTGGAGATTGTGAGACTTTGCTTTGCTGTTTGTAGAATATTTCATCTCTTCATCCTGGATGGGTGGTTTGTAGCAGATTGCCAGCAGAACATTGGCCTTGTTGGCCTTCCCCCACCTCTTGTCCCTAAACATTAAACCCTAACATCACCAACAAAAAGCTTCAGATAATCAAAACTCTCCCTGAAATTCAAGGTTACCCCATTGCCTCTTCCTCCTTGGCAATCCCTTCTGAAGGGTTTATAGCATCCATTGAAGGACTTCAGCTGTGCCAGTCACCCCAACATGTTTCCATGATGGAATTTACATCTGATTTTCCTTGCTGCACATCTTCCAGACCCTCCTGCTTGCTGCCCAAGCTGTGTGCACTGACAGAGATGGTCTTCATTTGGAGTAGTGATTTTACCACATTTTATGGGGAAAAGCCCTAATCCCTATGTGACAATTCTCAGATGTCTCCAGTTTCTAACATGTCAACAGGCCTGGTGTCTTTGCTGCCACATGGATCTCCACCCCCCACCTCCAGTGAGAGAGCAGACTGAAGAACTTTGCTAGCACACCACCCCACAGCCATTGGCAAGTCCCCCCCCCAGGTTTATGTTCAGTTGTTTTGTATTTGTCCCTTTCCACCTTCAAATGCAGTAAAAGCTCTTTCAGTGACCCCTGTTAATTCCTGTGCAAAAGAACTTTTCTCCTTTTGACACAGCTGTATCTCTCTGATGCCAGCAGGCCTAGTGCCATGTAGACTCATCCATAACCAAAACCCCCCAAATTCTGCTGGTGACACCAGCTGGAGACTTGCTGGCTCTCCCTGTTCCTTCCCTCATCATTCCTTACATCTGGAGGGGTAGAGAAGAATGCTACTTGTTCTTCTGATCCCGTAACCAGTTGTCCCAGCACCCTGAAGTGTCTCTGGATTGTCATTGCAACTTCTATTGCTGTTAGCTTGAAAAATCAGTCATGGATAATAATCTGAGGGTTGTACCAGGAAGTTTTCTTTTCACTGCTTTAACCTGGTTTCCCTGGAGACTTCCCTAGAAAGTCTGGCCTGCACATTGGGCCTGTCGTGGGGCCTCACCTCCACAGGGGAGTCTCCCACAACAATGAGACATCTTAGCAGGGTATAGGCTGATTAACCTCAGTAACATCTCCTAATTCAGTGAACCACTGCCCTCATTTATGGTTTGTTTCCTCTTGCACAGCCTGGCCCTGTTACCCAGGGGCATCTGGGGAGGTGGGGCACTCACAGGGATACTCCTGCTACGCCAGCCAGGGACTGGCCACCATTTCACCCTCTCTCTTAAGTCACTGTTCAGCCAGGTGGAGAGAGGGCAGAAACCCTTCACATCCTGGATTATCCTGTCCTGTCTGCAGGACTCCCCAACCTACTCACCTCCAGCTGCCTCTCTGCCTCCCCCGCTTCAGAACATCCCCCTGTGCATCACGCTGAGCTCTCTGCTGCTAATTAAACCTGCTCACCTCAGCTCCTCCCTTCAGTAATTATCATCAAGTGCTCAGAAAACAAAAACAAAAAACACCCCCAAAACAAACCTCTTGACCAAAAGGAAATAAAAAAAAGTATCAGAAGGTATTAGAAGAAACCCCTTCACACCAGATTTTTCATGTGCGTGTGAGCCTGTTTAGCTCTATTCAGTTTTTTTTGTTTGAATTGTATAAAACTGTTGAAACAAAATAATTTATTAGCTCAGTTTTATTTGCAAGGAAGGTTCAGTTGCCCTTTATATTATTGTTATATCTCAAGACAATGTTTCTTTACTTATGAGCAGATGTTTGAAATCCTCCAGGAGATTTTTGTAAGACTATGGAAATGAACTTGGCATGGGTACCGGTCTCCCAGGTGGAGCGGGTGAACACAAACCTTCTTAGAAGTCTCAGATCAAGGCTAGTCAGAAAGAGCAACAGAGCCCAGCCACCAAAAGCCTAGTGCTTTGGTGACTGACAGGTACAGGCTCTTTCTGAAGCATAAAAAGGAATGCTAAATGATCTCACTGACAGAATAAATCTTCTATTTGTTTGGTCTGGACCAGATGTGCTAAAGGCTGATGTGGAAATGTCTGCTGATGCCAATCTCAGTTTAAATCACAATTTGGCAGCAGGGCTTTTTTCACCCCCTCTCTGCTCTCCCCCATCCTCTATTTTTTTTTTTTAATTTAAAGTTGCAAGGCCACTCAATGTTCCTTAAAAAGTTTCAGCAATGATACAATAAATTGGATGTGGCCTCACTTGTTTTACACAGGACTGTGAGGAGCAGCCTTTTAGGTTTTTACTGCCTGAATAGCACAGAAACCACTGGAAAGAGTTTCAGGAAAAACTCTTTAAGGCACCAGGCACTGAGGCCTCTGCCCCATCCTAATATCATCTGTCCACATCTCATTATGCAAACTTGGGTGTCTCTCTAAAATATGGTCCAACAGGAATGACTGAGAGAGGTTTCACTCAGTTAGTTTGACAGACCCGTCATGATTTGGGGATCCATCCTTGTCATACAGAGTATTAAAAAAAAAATCTGGTTAAACTTGAGACAATGAAGCACTTTAAAACCTTTAATATTTTTATTATTAAATAAAAATGATCTTTGCTCCCCTCCACGCCTGGCGTAATTTTCTGCAAAAATAAAATAAAATAAAATAAATTAATTGGAAAACAACATTTCACAGACCCCTAGAATGGTTTGGGTTGGAAGGGACCTTAAAGATTAATTAGTTTCAACCCTCTGCCACAGGCAGGGACACGTTCCACTAGAGCATGCTTTGAGCCCCATCCAGCTTGTCCTTATTTATTTTGTCACAGAATATGTGGTCAAAATGTTCCAATTTTTCTTTATAAATGAAATTTTCCTAGAGGTTTATTGGAGGACACTCAAACATCAGGTAAGGAATAAAAAAAAATTTAAAAAAAGAATAGAAATATAATTGTTACAATGAGATATAGTAGATATTATTATCTATTGTGTGATAAAAAAAGACACAAGAACCTCTGGTTTCACTGAAATCTTGGACAAGATTGAGCAAGTTTGACACACTTGAAGAGAAAGTCTCTGGCTGAAAGACATTACAGTTTTCTGTTAGAACCAAACATATGGAGAAACAATTGAAATGCATTGAAAGAGAAGGACATGCATGGTCAAATTTTGCTGTCTGTAAAACCCAATAAAATACATTATTTGAATTACCAGATTTTTCAGACTTTGTCAATATATGGTGGAAACACTTCCAGATTGTAATTTTTTGGTCAGAAAAAAAAAAGCCACTGCGTTTCACAATAGAGCAGACACACTCACCAACTGTGCAGGTGTCCAAGGGGTTTGTTGTTCTGTGCCAGATTTTTACAGAAAACTGTATATCCAAGTCCTCAAATTGTATTTTAATTGACAGAAGAATGTGGGTAACCTTCCCAAATAAATCAGGTTTTTCATTCTCAGTGGTCAGACCATTTGCTTTGTGGCCAAATGAAGTCAATTCTTTGGTCAAAATGTGCTGCAGGAGGAATTTTTGGGGACAAAAACTGCAAAATTAAACAGGTCAGTGCAGCAGAGATGGAGGATACAACACTAAGCTCAGACAGGATCCACCTCTCTTACACCACGAGTTAGTGTAATTTTTGGTAGAATTTGAAAATTCTGTGGGATGAGCAAGGTGCCTCTAGCTGGTGAACATAATGCCAACAATAAGGATTGTTAGGAAAGATTACAGTAAGAATTGACCAAGCAGCAGCAGTCAACATCTAGTTCCAATATCCTCATTTAAATATATTTTTAAGGAGCATCCTAAATATTTTTCAGTTTGTCAGGATATAAAAACACTTATCATCCTAACAATCATTTTAATATCAGTTCCCTGTTTCTGTACCAGCTTTCCATTGGTGACTACAGGGCCCCAAACACAGCCAGCAGAGATGTTTCTGACAGACTGGCAGACTCCAGAGCTTGTATTGCAGATCTGTTATATATATATATATATATATATTTTAGGAGCATCCTAAATACTTTTCAGTTTGCCAGGATGAAAAAACATGTATCATCCTAACAATCATTTTATTATCAGTTCCCTGTTTCTGTACCAGCTCTCCATTGGTGACCACAGGTACCCAGACACAGCCAGCAGAGCTGTTTCTGACAGACTGGTCAGACTCCAGAGCTCATATTGCAGATCTGTTGGTGAGCCAAGGACTGAATGTGCTTTAGAAATTCTTGTTGGCTTTTACTGTTCTTGAAACAAGGTGTGGAGAAAATCTTACTAATGGCATCTTTGTTCACACGGAGATGCAGAATCCAAAATTCACCGATTCTTTATTCTCTCCTCTTCTGCACCTGCAGGAGACGCTGGGCCAGGTCATGGGACACTGACACGCAGCCAGTGGCAACCTTCCCATTGTTATAATTGCTATAACGGAGGGAAATAAAGGTTGATCCTGTGAAATTACCTAGACCTTACTCATAGACTTTTCTTCAAAGCCATCTGCACTCTGACTGCTGAAGCAGTCTATTGTTTTGTGGGTCTGTTAGATGTGTCCTTGCTCCAGGAAAAGCTGACAGCAACAATAGCAAAAAATAGGAGTGAATATCAAGTATACCCTGTAATGCATATTTCATCAGAGCTCAGCAGCTCTTCCTCTGACTCAAAATAAATTCGCTTCTTTCACTCTGACTCCCAAAATATAAACACAACACAAAGTCTTTCTAAAACACAATCATCAAAAGTGTGAGTCCACCTTCTCAGGAGTGCTGTAACTTCACAGTACTGTTTGCTTAACTGGAAATCCCAAATTATATCCACAGTTAATGGAGAAGCTGCTATTTTAAATATCTGGTTCCATTTCTTTGAATACCAAGATTGACTTTTTCTCCAATTAATGTGGTGAAAACATGCTTTCTGTTCTTATTTAAGGTGTCAAAGTGTCAGATCGTTTCTTTACAGCTCAAACAGGAGACACATGTTTACAAAAAAATAAAATAGAATAGTTCAGTCAGAGCTGCAGTTAATAATTTCAGAAATGATACAACAAGATAGAATTACTATTGTATTAAGGTATAACATGACATAATTATGACAGGCCTTGACATGTGCTGGGCATGATTGTCAATCACACAGCAGTTGCTGAATCTTCACCAAATCAGTTTGAATACAAGAAATCAAAATACAGTTTAAACCGGACAAATTCAGGTTGAGCAAAAGACTGATGTGTTTTAATAATGAGAGGAATTAACCTTTGCAGCAAGAATTTGGATGGATATTTTAGCTCAGGTAAATTTAGATGAAGGTTTTAATTTTTTTTTTTACTAAATAAGGAGTTCATTTAAGCACAGGGATATTCAATGTTATCCAAACTAGACAAACAGTAATTTCTTCTAATTGACACAAAATCTACTGTTAATGCTTCTTCCCTAAAGCTGTCAAATATATTTGTTGAAGAAAGGTAGTTGCTATCAGCCCTCCTTTAGGATAATTAACCACTGTTTTACAGCTTCTACCTGCATGTGATTTATAGAGACCTGCTTTGCAGTGAGTGATGACACAGTCATGGCATCTCACCCAAGTTTAACTGTCTAATTATTACATGTGTTGTCTTCTCTATCTATTTCTGGGGGTAGTAATTTAATTACTAAGACATAAACAGCAGTGGAACTATGGATGGCCATTAACAAGCTGTTTGTAAAACTAGATGGTCCTTCCAAAATGGATTTTAATTAGCTGACTGGCTTTGCATTGATAAGCTCTCAGACATTCCATAATTGTATCTCATGAGCTTTCTCAAATAGAATTAGCACTTTCACAAATTTTATTCAAGCTTGGCAGGAGAATTTCAGACTATTACAGCATGAACAGTCCTAGAGGTAGAATCTTTTTCTCCTTCATAGTTAATCTAGAAACTTTCAGGCTAAGTGCATTTTCCAATTCTATGGTATTGGAGGAAAAGTGTAAGGCTTTATAGCCAAAGGGGCTATAAGTCAGAGTTATTTGAAGGATTAATATGCCAGAGGCCATCATCTTTCAATATTGCAAAATGAGTTAATGGCTTTCATTGCATAGACTATAAAACCACAAGGGATCCTACTAAATTTTGACCTTCTGTCTATCATTGGGCACTCAGTGTTACCCAATATCATACCCTGGATTTGAGTTAGTCAAAGAATTTAAATTTCAGGGTTTGTCAGGTGTGTGTCATTGGCAGAGAAAAGGAGAAGCCAAGGTGTGGCCAAAACCTGAGGTTGCAAAGCATGAAAATCAATTGGATATCTTTTTCCTACTGCACATTTGAAGATAAATTGCACCCTAATTGCACCTTAGCAGTAAAAGGCAACCTACTGCATCCACAAAATCCAGGTCCTTTTCTGTCAGACCTAAGTGGAAATTTCTTTCATGAATGCAGTGAGTGCTCTGACTATGAAAGAGAAAAATTGCCTGTGCCACCTTGGAGCACTGAGCACCACTATCATGGATGTCTCTGAGGAAAAGGGAGAAAAAGAAACCAGCCAACCCCAAATATATCTGGTTAATGGTGTACTCAGGAAAAAAACACTCCTGGAGCCCTTCAGGCAACTGAGGCACGACACAGAATTGTTATCTTTTGTCATGAAAGCATTTTGAATGTGTCAGGAGCGTTTTATCTGCTTAGCATGCTGTGAAAGAGAAGTCTGAGACCGTGCATGAGTGAGGGTTGATCCTTCCCATCCTTCTCCAAGATCCTTCTAGGACATGGCTGAGTTCCAGTTTGCAGGACATGGTGAGTAAAGACTGTGTGAACACCTACTGGGTCAGGTTTCTTCCAGACAGAAAGAAGCTTTGATTTTCAGAGGATAGGAGAGAAAAAAGGAGAAACAGATAATTGGTTGTGGGGCTTTTTTCCAGAAAGTTCTTGGTGTCAGGGTCATGAGGGTGATAGGGCAGGGGCAGGGACAGGCCTTGGAGCGGCCTGGGATAGTGGAGGGTGTCCCTGACATGGCAGGGGGTGGAACAAAATGATCTTTAAGGTCCCTTCTAACCCAAAGCATTCTGTGATTTTGTGATTCTATGCAATCAAATTTGGCCCCACTCTGATGGGGGGACTGGACCAAGTGAGTTGCTACAAAGGTTGTGTCTAATCTGTCTTATCCTGTGGCTCTTGTAAAATCCCTAAAAAAATAATTAGCTACAGAAACTGCACAAGTGAACAGCACAAATGAACAGCTGATGTCTGAAACCACAACAGAATGCAATTCTCCCTGTCCTGTTTCTTTTCTCTGTCTTTATTAGCAGGGACTGGTCTCTCAGAATGGAATTATTTCTCAGGAGCTCGTCTGTTCCTTCTGTGCCAAGAACAAAGGAAAAAAAAATTTAAAATGAGTGTGATGTGAACAGGATCATTGCAAAGTAAAATGTTTTTCAAAGTTCCCCAGGAGGTATCACTAGTTTTTTAGATCCATCTGGAATTCAATCATTGTTACTTGCCAGCTGCTGCTGGGACCTTCGAGTTGTTTCTCCTCTCCTGGACACAACATGTAGTGGGAGCAGTTTTTGCTGCTGATATAACTCTGAGGGACAGCCACATAAGCTGGGAATGCAGGCAGCTTTTTGGTTCTGCTTTTTGAACTGGACCAGATTTATTAAGTACTGTCTTGTCTGCTTACAGCTGGGGTAATTGGAGGGTACAATTTCTGAAATTCCACACGGAATACAGCCAGCAGAAGAATTCCTTTGCTGCACAATCCTGACAGTTTTATTTAAAGTTACAGGCTCAGTTTGGAGGGCACATATGATAGGATTTATATTCTATATTTTATGCCCTGAAAGACAGCCTCTAAAAGTATGCAAATTTCTCTCCAAAATAAGCACATTTAACTTAAAATAAATAATGAGAACTTATGAACTCTAGATACTAGTCCTCACTATCTACCAAATTGACCCTGATATAAAACCAGCAAGAATCAAGCAAAATTATTTCTACTCACCTGTTTAAGCACCACAAAATATTTTGCTGCCCCTTGCAGGGTTTAAATTTGGATTACTGGCATGCTCTGTGTCCCTCACTGCCAGGAGACAAGAACTGCAACTGCAACCTTCTGCAGGTGCTGAGCTTGAGCCCTGCAATGACTCCTCACTGCTTGTGGTCACTTGTATTCCTCAGCAGTGGAGAGTTTGACACATCACATTCCCAGAAAAGTGCCTTATTCTTTCTTAAGTTTTCTGAACAGTTATTTGAATCACATCTCCCAGATATTTGAAGAGTTTTGTGAACACTCTTCAGTTTAGTTTCCTCAGACACCTGCAAGCTTAAGGTAAAGAGAAACAACAAAAAATCCAACTTAAAGCAACTGTTTGGGAAACAACTTTTAAGATGCTTGTCAATGACAAGGGTTGGAAAGTGAGTAGACATAAATTTTTAGAAGAAAAATCAATGGACCCCTAAGGTGTATTTCCCTGGGTGTCTTGGAGCTAGTCCTGCTTTGCACCCCATATTGATGCCTCGGAGGTTTGGCCTTTTAGTATCACACAAATCTAAAAGAAATGTGATAACACTGAACATGACAATGTGTTGCTAAAAACAAGCTGCCAAGCAGCTTAAAAAAGCTGTCAGACTACCTGTCAATAAATGTGCATTGTTTGGTGAAGTGGATCCCAGCTGCAAATTCTAGGAGATGAGAGGGTGTTGCACGCCCCACAAAGTTTCTCTTTGTCCCTGCAGGGTGTCAGGACACTGAGGATACAAACAGACTGAGGGCACCCAAAGGAAGGTCTCAGTAACATTGCTGACCTTTCTGGTGCATATTCAACCAGGCAGCATCTCAAAATTTCTGTCAAATAATGAACCAATATGTTAATAACAGGATGAAGCCTTTTGCCCCTGCGTTATTGGTCTGAACCTAGCCAGGTAACAGATTTTGAGATGGGAACTTATTATGTGATTGTCATTTGGCCAAAACAATAAAAGTTAAAGGATATTCAGATCCAGGATTTCATTCTGTGCCATTGTTAAATCAAGGATGACTTCAGGGAGGTGAGGCAGGCTTTGCCAAAGAGGTTCATCATGATGTGATCAAAAAGCAAATTCATACTCCCACAGCATTTTGCATATTGTTGGCACTACTATTGCATCCAAGCTCTGTTGTACAGGGTAACCACTCAAATATTTAATTCTGGGTAGATTTCTTTCAGAATGTGCTTTCTCTTGTAATATCAGGATTATGGTATTCATTGAACCACAGAATCACTACTTTTGGAAAAGGGTTTTGAGATTATTTGGTCCACCCTTTGACCCAACATTACCATGTCAACCAGCCCAGAGCACTTTGTGTCATGTCCAGTCATTTCTTGGAAACCTCCAGGGATGGGGACTCCACCATCTCCCTGGGCAGCCCCTTCCAATGCCTGACCACTTTTTCAGTAAAGAAATTCCTCGTGATGTCCAATCTAAACTTCCCCTGGTACAGCTTGAGAACCTCTTCTCTTGTCCTACCTGGTTCCTTGCCAGCAGAGCCCAACTCCCCCTGGCTGTCCCCTCCTGGCAGGGAGCTTTGCAGAGCCAGAAGGTCCCCCCTGAGCTTCTTTTTCTCCAGGCTGAGCCCCCCCAGCTCCTTCAGCATCTCCTGGTGCTCCAGACCCCTTCCAGTTCTGTTCCCTTCCCTGGACACTCTCCAGCACCCCAATGGCTTTCCTGAATTGACAGCCCCAGAACTGGACCAGAATATGGGGTCCATATTATCCCAGATAATATGGACCCCATTTTATCACTCTCCATCCCAGTAGACATCATTAGCTCAGTTAAATCTGCACTGAATAGTTTACTAAAGTGCAGAATAAATGCAACTGAGCTTTTTCCATACTCACATCTGCCATAAAACTCATAATTCAGTGAAAATAGACATATCCACTGGAGGAAGTTTAAATAATATGGTTTTCATATCTTAAATAAGAACAAAGACAGACTGGCCATAAAACAGTTGAAAATCTTAGTAGTGTCTACATATAAATAAATATGCTCAAAATATTTTCAGTGAGTTGACAGAATTTGCATCTGATTGATATCAAAAAGCTTCAGTTTTCTTTTCTTAACAGTACAAAGAAAAGAAACATCTAAAGCAAAGCATATTGGGCCTGTAAGTTTTTGGTAAAGATGTGAGAAACTTGAGATTTGTCTAAATCATTTGGAATCAAATGGAAAAACATATGTCCCTGTGTAAGAGACAGAGGAACACTTCAGAGGCTACTCCGAGGACAATGTCTTGCTTGAGACTGACTTGGTCTGTCCTCACTGAGATGGAGATATAAACAAGAACAAAAATCAGAAAAGGAATGACTGAAGTACTAAATATTATGCATAAAAAAAACAAACCAAAACAAAACAAAAAACTGAATAAGAGAACATGGGAAGGATGTAAATATTTTGACATATAAAAAAATAAATGAACTGAGCACAAATGTTCTTTTTCTTGGAATTTCTTCTCCTTTTAATCATATTTTTTTGTCCTTTAATCTCTCTGTTATATTTCTTCTCATTGGTACAACTTGTGGAGAAGAAGGAAAGCCATCTTTCCAAAATAATGTGACTTTTTCATGGGAATTACTGTGTGGATCAGCATCAGGCACCATTCCTGGTACAAAAACGGGATCATAAAGTCGTAGATTGGTTTGGGTTGGAAACAACCTTCAGGATCATCCATTTCCAACCCCTCTGCCGTAAGCAGGGACAACTTCTGCTCGGAACCCAAGCCGGGCCTTGAGCACTTTTAGTGACTGGGCATCCACAACTTGATATTCTTGATGAAACAGGACTTTTCCACCTTCTCAGTGTTCTCTGTCACCTCTTGCCATGACAGTCCTGCAGGTACTGGTGGTCATTTTCATCCACCAAACTTTCCACAAACTTTCCCCTGGAGTTTCAGTGGGTAGGATGGAAAGAGTGAGGAGGGAAGAGAGCTGAGATTCCTGTGCTGAGTGCTATCCAGCTACAAGATCCCTCTTTAGAGTTGCCCAGACGTGGTGGGCTTTTTGTCATCTGCGCGTTTCTCTGTGAGCTGACAACTGAACCTCTGTCTAAACACAACGCACGGCAAATGGCGAGGCAGAGAAGTGACAGCTCAGTATGAAGTCTCAGTGCTCAGATTTTTTCATTTTCTATTCAAATCACTGTTTACAAGCTTCTCATGCAACAGTTCCAGGATGCAAAATGGCATTCACTGTCCTCTCTCTCATTTGGCTTGGCAGAATAAAGGTCACGAGCGAGTCTGTCAGACCGAACGCCACATCTTCTGCTGGCTGTGACAAACAAAGAGCTAATCTGATGCTGTAGGCTCTGTCACCTCTATCAAATCTCATTTTTGTCTTCAGTTTGTTGGCAGTTTCAAATGGCTGCTTTTCAAAAGGTTCTCTCCTGAATATGTGAATTTGGGGCCTTATATCTTTTTCTCCTGAGATGTTGACAGGCCGCTTAGAGCATGGACTAATGATCAAATCTCCTTTTCCAGTATATCATGTTTTTGCACCAGTCTGGTTTGGAGGGGGTTTTTCCACATATATACTTATTTAAACAGACTCAGTTCAATGTTTCAGGGATTTTTTTTTGTTTTGTCTTTTTTTTCCTTCTCCTTTTTCCTTTGTAACACAAAAATGTGAAATTAAAAGAGTCAGTTTTAACTTTGGTGTTGCAACACAGTTCCTTTCAACACGCCTCCATCCCATGAGTATCCTGTCACCTTAATTTCTGTTTAGAGAAAG
Organism: Arremon aurantiirostris; assembly: GCA_035583995.1. Classification (NCBI taxonomy): domain Eukaryota; kingdom Metazoa; phylum Chordata; class Aves; order Passeriformes; family Passerellidae; genus Arremon; species Arremon aurantiirostris. Next base: position 109,576,520 of record JAXCLO010000170.1, on the reverse strand, counting down.
ACAGGTTTGTAGCACTCTTCTTAGTAATTCATCTCTGAAATAAGGTTGACTTGGGGCCTCGTGTCTATCTTGAAGTATAATAGTGTCATTTACTGTTAAAAGTGGCATCAAGAGATCCTTTCTTTTGTCACATTTGCAGTGTCTCCATAGAACCAGATATTTTTCTAAAGCTTGTGAGACTGGGCCCTGATCCTGCTAGTGATTTTTGCAAGGGAAACATTCTGAACCTGTGGCCTTTTACACCATGGCTTTTACAGCCAAGAAGGACAATTTTTACAGCATCCTGTGGCTTTTGATACTTGATAAAACCAGTGCTTACTTGGGAAACTGTATTTTTTCCCTTTCATTCTGTTTGGTCCCTCTGTCTTGAGACTTAGTTTATTTTTTATTATTTTTGTTTGGTTTGTTCTGTTTTGTGATGTTTTATTTCACAGAACCATAGAAACACAGAATGGCTGAGGTTGGAAGGAACTTTAAAGATCATTTCATGCCAATCCCCTCCCATGGGCAGGGACATGTTCCCACTAGACCAGGTTGCTCCAAGACACCTCCAACTTGATCTTGAATGCTTCCAGGGATGGGGAGTCCACAGCCTCTATTAGATTAGTTTTGTTTAGTTTGTTGTACATTTTTTAATTCGGATATTTTAATTTGTGTGTGACAGATACTTCCTTGATCCCATTAACACCATTGTCACCCTCCAAATCACAATGTCACCAGTCATACTTCTGTTACAAATTTGATTGCCTCTGATTTTTTTCTCTAAAACAGGATATTGTGTAAATCAGAGGAAGACTGACATATTTATGAAATCTGCCATTGATACACTATCTTTCCTTTCAGCTACAACATTTAGTGGATTTAGTCTGGGTTATATCCCTGTCACTCTCCCAGTAAATTCCTATTTTTAATGTACAGGTGAACCCAAGATGATTCCTGTGGTTCAGTGGGTCCTTGACTTTGTCACTAAGGAATACCACCATGGGAAACAACATTAAAAATGTTGGATCTTCACTCTTCCCCACATCACACACAGACACAGCAGTGTTAAAACACATCTTTCTCATTACTGGTGCACAGCTGACAGTTCACAGCTGAGTTTGCTGCAGGAACATCATTTTATTTCTCTGCATCTTTGTCATAATTACCAACATTCAGAATCAAGAGTGTCAGACTTTACAAAATCAGCCTTTTCCTGTCATTTAACTTCTCCCTCAGAACTTGTGTAGAAACCTCATTTTTGCTGTCAAGGTTCCTGTCACACAAGGAGAGGCAGTGTTTCAGGAGTCCTGGTTGTTTGTTGCCTCCAACTAAAGGGGCAGCTTTTCTTTTTTTTTCAAGGTCTTCCCACCCTTTATTTCAAGGATTTCCTGAGATACACAGGACAATTTTTGTCCTGCTTTGCATTTGGTTTTCTGCTCTGAAATACTACTCCTTGAGAAACTCACTAAGTCCAATCTTTCTATTTATGCAGTGCTTTCAAGTTCACCCTAAAATTAAATTAGATAAACAATGTGGGTCCTCTTTTTTTTGCAGACAACCTTGTGCTTGTTTGCCATGCCTTTCCCTTGCAGCTCCTAGACAGCTCAAGTTGCAGAATTTGAACCAAAAAACTCTCTCCTCTTCTAAGATAATAAAACTTTCTCTTGGATGACCATTGTTGGTACAGGGTGATAATGAGTAGATTTACATGTGCATGTACACAGGCACGCACCCCACAGGGAAATAAATTACACTTGGTGTAACCACACACACCTCAGCTTGTTAAACAAATTCTTGTACCTCCTCAGACCTGTGTTTGCTTCATACTGTTTTAGTTCTCATTTACACTATGGATATTTCATATTCTTCTGTCACTATGAACATAAATTTCAGGTACCAATTGCTCCAATGCAATTGTTGAACAATAATAGAAATTGCTCAACTATGCTTCCAGCACAGGATGAAGTGAGTACAGTGGAAATGGCAGGCAAGGCCATTTATTTTTCTTTATAGTCAAGCTGGCTCACTCATCCTTAGTTTAAGTGATAGTTCAAGCTGTGAAAGAGTTGTTAGGACACTCATCATTTTTATTACATAGGAAATGGTGCCTTTGGTTAATTGGATTTGGAAAATTTGCTGAGCATTCAGGTGAACCTCCATGAATCCCAGTGATATTGTGATAGCCCACAAATCTCTGTCAACTGTTGACATTCTAACTAAGCCTTTCATTTTCTGGAGTTTTGAGCCCAGAATTGTGAAAAAAACCCCAACCTTTCCATGAAGCCTATTTGGACTTGATTACTGTAATATATTTTACAGGGAGAATGCTGAGATACTGTCACAAATACATGTTCATAAAATACATAACAAGATTGATTTGCTTTTTAGATTAACACAGTAAAAGTCCTTCTCTTAATACTCTGAGTGGCAAAAGAGAACACTTGTAGGTGACTCAGCTGTACATCAAATAATCAGCTTTCAGTAGTCTCATTCAAGAGCTGCCATCCTCTCTATGTGTACTGTTCTTGAATTCGTCCCTTTGAATCCCCTTTGCCACTTAGTAAAAAAAAAATAAAGAAACTGAAAAAATCCAACAATAAAAAACACAGAGGAAAGAAAATGAAAGGAGAAAGTAAAATATTAAAAAAAGAAAGAAAATAAGAAATTACTGCAGAACTTGATTTTCCAGTATATCCTTCCAAGATTTTTTTCTAGAAGCCTCAAAAGGCTTTTAGAACAGTGTTTCAGTTGTTTTCAGGGGGTTTTGGATGAAGACTTTAGGGACCATTGATCAAAAAAAGTGCAGATGTGACACTTGGGGACATGGTTTAGTGTTGGACTTGACTGTCCTGGGGGACCAATTGAACTCAATGGCCCTAGAGATCTTCTCCAGCCTTAATTCTCTGGCTGTAACAGTGGCTCACAAAACAGCAGACAGGAGTCTCTCTTTCCTTCTCTCACAATAATGAAAAACAGTCCTAGCAAATTATAAAAACCTTCTACAACTTCCCAACTATTCCAACCTTGGAAAAAGAAGCTGTAACTTCCTAATGAGGCAAACAAAAACAAAAGAAGCATAGGTGAATGAAATTCTCCTCATTTTAACATACCTGATTATTAGTGTATGACTGAGCTCTCTACCCTATAAAAATGACATCCTCCACAAGACAACTGGGATAGTTTAAGCTACCTTAAATCACTCAACCTGCAATACATCTGAAATGTTAATTAAGCAAGTTTTTTATCCTCACCTCTGCTCTGCTGGCTTTAGTGAAAGCTTGTCTGCCAGGGAAACTCTCTACAGGTACCGCCAATTCTGTTTGAAGCTGGTGATCTGGGTTTGGCTCATAACATTCACAGTAGATTTACCTGAAAGATCAATAAAAGCATGTTCAAAGCAAGATTGGCTTCATAGAGCCCAGGATTTTATTAATTTATATAAACTTCCTAGAACTTTTGTGATAAAGAAAAAGGGGAAAGCTTGAAAATATTCACAGTATTGTACAGCAGGGTAAGGAAAATGGTATGGCAAAGTTGTGGAATTAGTTTATTTTTTTTCAAAAAACAGCCCTCAGATATCCACAGATGAAATTTTCAAATATAGGTGGAGTTTTCTCATATGGCATCTCAATAAGTCCTCATTTTCAGGGGCTTCTTAGCCTTTCTTTAAATTATCTCAAATTATACAAAGCACCCCAAAATACCTCTCACAGTATCCCTCCCTCAAAAATTGTTATTATGCAAATTCTTGGCTGAAAATGATCTCCTCTGTCAGTGGTAACATGAGATAGAGCTTTGTAATGGAAGAATTCTGAAGGCAATTCTCATCCCCAACCATTAAATGAAATAGGATTTCTCAGTGTGGTACATGTGATTTCTCCTTTATTTTTTTCATGCTGTATAGTTTAGTAGAATATAAAATCAGAATTTAAAAAGCAATCAAGCAGCCAGCAAGACTTTGATCTTTAAAATGCTGGAATTATCTTTAATCAGAGGAGATTTATAAGTAGTGGTTGAATTAAAGGTGGAATTACTGTCTGGCTTTGTTCGTTTAAGTTTTGCTGCTCTTCCCACTAACAAAATTTTGTCTCAAATGTCTCCTGTATCCTTTGAGGGGGATTTGTAATAGGCAGTCTTCAACTAGGATTGGGTTAATCTTCCAGATCTTTTAGTGGCAGCACTGTGAGTAAGCAAAGTACTGTGAGCTTGGAGATACTTATCAGTGAAAGAATATTTGGAATTCTGGGAATGTGTTTTCCCAAGTCCATGTTGAACTTCCTCAAAGAGCAAAAGAGATTAAGCCTGGATGGAGAATTCCTTGCTTTTTATCTATGCTCCAAGGGAAAAGAAGGCTATTATCTTTTGAAATACCACTTCTGGTTTTACTTGTTCTCATACCCTTAATGATTCTTATAATGGAGGAGGACTTGTTGTTTTTGGTTGTTTTTGTTGTTGTTTTTTAAGTGGAATAAAAATGTTGAAGTGCTTAAAATAGGTTAAAAGCTTTGCAGACAATGATGTTTCCTTTACAGGTCTGATGGGCAATTTGGAGCTTGTGAGTGTGTTCCCTTCCAGGAGAGGAAAAAGAGAGGAAAAAGGGTGTGCAAAGCCCATGGACTCAGATATCACCAGAGCCCTCACCTACAGCTAAGCTCTCTCGTGTCTTCTCTTGTTACCCAGGTCAGGTTTGTCACTTCAGCAAGGACACATTCAGTCAGAAATTATTTATTTCCATCCACCAAGTAAGAAAACTGGTTCTTATATGTGTATGTCTTTACAGGCAGCCATCTCGACACTAAAAATACAGTTGGAAAATTTTTGATGCACTTTGTCAAATTTTGGAAGAGTTATTCCTAACCCCATCTGAGAAATTTAATATAATTTCAGCAGAAATACCAAAAAAATCTCAAAATCATGGAATGACACGTATAAACAGAGCCTCCCTGCCTTTTTCCCCAAACTAATATTGATGGGCAGTGCCCTCTCCATTCCCCACAGAAGGATCAGTTTAATATATTTTCTTGTAGTATTTGCTGGCATAGTTCTCATAGCACTGAAAATCTCTGTAGTCTCTGAGTTCAAACTCAATACAGCAAAGGTTGGAAGTAATTTTTTCCTCAATTTATTGATATCACCATGACATGAAAGAACCAATAATGACCAAGGAAAGCTGGCTGTGTAGATGAGTAGCTGGAGGACAGTCTTCCATGAACTTCATTGCCTTTACAGATTCTTCATCACCTTCCACCCAGTCCATCCTGAAAGCAAAAAAAAAAGAAAAAAAACGTTTCTTTGTGGGGTGAAGTTATACCAAGAGGAACTGCTTTAAGAAAGTTTTCAGGGAAGCCAATTAGCCTGTGAAGTCAGAGATGTGATGTGGAGAAGGGAACATTGAGACAGGAGGTTACATTTCCCTTTCATTTGTTCGTTTCTCTTTTTCAGTTTCCAAAGAAGGTGCCAGGTGTTTGTTCACTTTCCAACCCCTGAGAACCAAGCTTCGAACCTAATCCACTGAGCCCTTTGCTAACTCAACCCTGCTGGATTTATCCTGCCTTACTTAGCACAAGCTTTCTGGATATTTTGACTGCTTCAGATGACTATGGCTGTAATTCTTTGTGAAGCTTTGCTGCATCATTGCAAAGAATAATAAGACCCTAAATACAGAATGAAAAAAAAAAACCCACAAAAAAAAAACACTAGAAAAACCACAAAAAAAAATAAAAAGAAGGAAAGAAGAAAGGAAGAAAACCCCACACCCCTCATCTGTGAATAAAAGCTTTTATAAGCAGCAGTAACATTTTGTGCTGCCTGAGTGTTCCTTCTGACAGCGTAACACTGGAAAAATAAGTATTCCCATTGCCCCTTTGCAAGGAAAGGTCTAACTGAGGCACAGAGAAGAGCAGTTTAAACATTTCTTGGTTTTCCTTTTATTTGTGGGTACCTGGGATTGATGCTCTTGTAGCTGCAAATAGGGCACTGCAACCCACAGATGCAATTTTCACAGAGAGAGACCCAGGAAAAACACTCTTAATAGACATCCAAAGGAAAGGGATAGCTAAAGGTCCCTTAAGGAAACACAGAGACACATTATGACTGAATTTTGATAAAGGTGTGAGTCATTCAAACTTCTACTTCTGCACAAGAAAAGAAGGAAAATCACTATGAGCTTCCTATGCCTGCTGCTTTGGATGAACAGTAATCTTTATAACTTATAGAAATACACTAATTGACTCTTAATATACCTATAATATTCATAGTACAGTGTGCTGGAAGATGGGGCTGAGAAAACAAGAGCAATACAGGAAAAGAAAGGTGAAGACAAAAGAATGACATTTTGCAGCTCACTGGTTCTGTGGGTCTGGAAAGGGAAAGAGGCTGGAAGGAACATTTTCCAGCCACCAAAGATGTCATGTGGCAGAAATTACTGGAGAGGACAGACTGACTCCACCAAGTTTTGTAGTTTAGAATAAACTATAAAATGGGTGTAGTAGTTTTAGAATAAACTACTTGGGTTCATACCATGATTCATGTCTAATTCTCATTCTTTGATGTTGGCATAAATATATACAACATATTTCTCCACATGATGGCTTGAGAAAGGGGAGAAGAAAATATTATGTATTCTATTTCTAAGCTTTTGGACACAACAGGGGGTTGAAGAAGATCAAAGGGATGGAACCCCTCTGCTCTTGAGTCAAGCTGTTCAGCCTGGAGAGAGAAGAGAAGGAGACCTTAGAGAACATTCCAGTACATACAGGAGGCCTACAAGAAAGCTGGGGAGGGACTTTTTGCAAGGGTATGTAGTGATATGACATAGGAAAATGGCTTTGAGCTGAAAGACGGTAGATTTAGGCTAGATATTAGGAAGAAATTCTTCCCTGTGAGGGTGGTGAGGCCCTGGAACAGGTTGCACAGAGAAGCTGTGTTGCTGACAATGAAAATGTGTCCAAGGCCAGGATGGATGGAGCTTGGAGCAAGATGAACTTTAAGGTCTCTTCCAAGCCAGCCCATTTTATGATTCCTTGATCCTGTGTCTGTGGTCTAAAATGTATTTCAGGGTTCTGGTGTTCACTTTGGGCTATGTGGTGACCCCATTGTCTCTCCCTTGCCTGCATATTGCTTAGATAGATTAATGCATTACAGCGACCCCCTCAGCTCCCTGTACATATAAACAGCTCCTGACCTGATCCTTCCATCCCTTTCTTACATCCCAGGCCCTATTTATCCACCAGCCAATAACACAGAAATGGATTGGGTACCATCCTGACAATCCTGTGAATATCCTGACTCTCCTAAGTGCTCCCAGCCACGTTTTTGGTCCTTGTTAAGCAGCACCCACCCAGACAGTGTCTGCACGCTGCTCAGGGGCTCACACAATACAGGAGCCATCTCCAGGCAGCAGGCGGGATGCAGCCACTCTGTTTTCAGGAGGAAGAGTGTCCAAGCATATGGGTACAAGCTGTCTCCTCCCAGCTGGCCTTACAGACAGGGAAGGAGCCCTGGCCCTTTTTGTTTAGCCATGTACAGAGGGAGAGAACTCTCGCAGCAGACAACAACTTGGGGAGCAGATGTGGTTTCTTAACGTTTAACTCATTGTCACAGTTTCTAATTAGGTGTTTACAGTTGCTGTTATGAATGCTTATAGTTGACTGTATCCCTGTTGTGAAATGAAAATAAATGTCTCATTTTACACAGAAAATATTCAGAGGGACATTTCCAGGTGCTTCATTATCTGTGGTTATGTTTCTGTGGATGTGCATCACTGCCCTCTTAATTGTCTATATTTCTCACAATCGTGTTAGTCCTTAAACACTTTGTATTTTTTATTGTGCTTACATGTATCAAAATGAAATGATTGTCTTTCTTTCAACCTTTTCCAGGAAACTGTTTATTTTCTTTGTTTTCACACTTTCCCGCTGTCCTCCCACCCTCGTATAAATCTTCCCGTGCAACAAAATAGTTGACATAAGTATAACTGCTATACATAATTGATGTGTTCTCTGTTTAATAAATAAAGTGTCTGTCATATAGGGGGCAAGTTTTCTGGTTTTTATATTGTCTGGATGAGTGGTATTTTTAGCTTCTGCCCAGAGGGATGGAAAATTTGATAATTTCTGGAGAAGAAATTGTTCCTTTGAAAAGTAAATTCTGGTTAAATATATCTCTGATTTCTCCCTTCAAAATAAACAATATGAATGATCCCTTAAAAACACATATCTGTTATATGTTAGACTTTCAGAATTGTCAGACTTGATCCACTGTTTGTTTCACAGTGGCAAACAATGCCAGTGGAAAAAAAAATGAAAGAGAGAAAGTTTTCCTGCTGTTAATGAGACAGAGGTGACTGTAAACAATAGATGCCTTATAGCTATTCTCAAACAGGAATCAAAGCTGTAATTAAATATAAAACACTGTCAATGATAGGCTCTTTAATGTAACATTTCTCAGTTGCTCTTCCTCTATGAAATAGCTTCACTTAGACAAAAGCTGAGAGTGACTGAAACAAAAGAAGAAAGACTTGTGCCGAAAACTGATTTTTTGTTGCTCGTGACATACCAGTCCTGTAGCTTCAGCAGGAAATATTCCTGACTAGAAGTCAGAACACAGCTAATCACAGGATTTTGGTGGCATCTATGTGACTAAATGGTGCCATGTGAAGACAGTTTATTCCTGGATGGACATAGGTGTCATCTAGGCCCCGGGAAAGGACAGATCCAAACCTTTGCTGCCTGCTCTGTTCAGAACTTGGGCTGTCTGTTCCCTGAGCTCAGAGTAGGCAAGGAATAAGAGAGGAAATAACTTGGGGAAAACTGGTGAAGAGCTGAAGCTGCTTTACCTTGGCCTTTTGCAGTTGTTTTATAACACAGATGTGGCTGCTGGATGGATGGCAGCATCCTCCTAAAGCCTGAGGTCTGGAGAATGCTGCTTTATGGATATACAGAAAGGAGAACAAAGTGCAGGGAGTACTAGAAGACAGAGGCAACTCTGATACAACTCCTGCCTGAACTAATCAACAGGATACAAACACCTCTGCACAGCCCTTGATCAGCTGTGTGATGCCTCAAGCCAGAATCTGGCCTATGTGTGTAAACAAATAGGAAGCCCTGAGCAAGTACGAGGAAGTAGGGCAGAGGATTTGGTATAAAGAGCCACAGTTCTTGTGTGGTGCAGGTTAATTATCTTCTGGCATCATTTTCCATTCACAAATCAAAAGCAATTAAAGCTGATGCTATATGAACAGGTCAAAATCTAGACCATTAAATGTAGGTGTATAAACCCAGTATAGCTAATTCATCAGTTTTGGGGTGGAACAGAGTTAAATCCAAGGTGTTGTTATATAAATTAGAAAAAAAATATTTCACTTAAAATACAGGAGGAAATAGTCAAAAGAAAATTATCTATTCTCAGCTTACTCAGAACAGCTCTACCACAGGAGTGTGGGGCAGTACTGAAATGTTGCTCAGAGAAGCTGTGGCTGCCCCATCCCTGGGAATGTTCAAGGCCAGGCTGGATGGGGCTTGGAGCAGCCTGGGGTAGTGGAAGGTGTCCCTGCCCTTGGCAAGGGGCTGAAACCAGGTGTTCTTTAAAGTTCTTTCCAATTCAAAACATTCTATGACTCTGAGATCCTAAATCTGATCCTGCAGAAGGTCACCTTCTTCACCAACCCACCGCAAATGCCACCATTACTTTCAAAACAGTGGAAATAATGCAGTTTGATTTGTTAAGTTTTAAAGTGGGAATTAGGGCTTTCTGAATCTCTAATAAACTGCAAACACTGAGATTTTCCCACTCCTAAGCTACAGCGCCCCTTCTACCCTGATTCTCTAATAAACATGTATTGAGTTTATATTGCAGCTCTCTTGTGATGGAATCATAAGAAAATATTTTTTCTCCTTTACTGAGCTAGCCCATATCATTCCTTGGAATTTGATGTCATTGGAAGAGTTGTTGACAATGACAAATATGTTAACAAGTCATTAGGGAGAAACAGATGAACATGTGAAAGCAGAGACATGCACAGTCCCAGCTAAACTTCACAGACTGCAGGGCTTTATAGGAATCAAGCTTGGAGCATTCTTCTCCCAGGTGACAAGTGACAGAATGAAGTGAAATGACCTAAAGTTGCACCAGAGGAAGCTTAGATTAGATATTGGATCTTTTTCTTCATGGTAAGTAAAGCTTTAGAATAGACAGCCCTGGGAAGTGATGGAGCCACCATCCCTCAAAACATTTGAAAAACGCAAATATAACATTTGAGGACATGATTTAATGGTAAGCATGGTGGTTGTCAACAACTGGATTTGATGTTCTTGGAGGTCTTTTCCAACCTTAATGATTTTAGTGGTGACTTAGAGTTGAGAAACTGCTTCAGGGCAGAGAGAACAGCCCACAAATCTACTGTTTCATTGCACACCAGGCCTGAACCCCCCTGTGGGCACAGCAGAACCACACTGAATGAATAAGAAGCAAAGAGCCAGACTCTGCTACAATCATGAATCCAACCTTCTGAACCACTCTTACAATCTGTCAAAGGAGGCAAGGGCAACCCAGATTTTGCTATTACAGTGAAACAACACTGAATGGTCCATGTTTGTAAATACACATATGTAGGGCTTATTTATTTGCACATGTAGAACCATGTAGAACCACGTTCATGCAGAAACATGTAGAACCATTTGATTGCACAGGAAAACAGGTATAATGACAGTTTGGTTGCTGTTATCTATAATAATATGAAAATATAAAAGCATAAAAATATAACTTGTGAAAATGTTTAAGAGAAGGGAAGGATAAGTGTAGAAAGACCTCACTATCTGTAGACCTGGCGACAAGGCTTGGTTGTTGCAATTTTGATGTCTCTTGGTTCAAGTGTTCACAGACTGGGTCATAATGATCATTCCAGACTGGATCCATCGAGTGGGGGAGAAAATCCCAGGACCCAACATCTATTTGGTTTATACTCACTCAGGTTCAGGTGGGAATGCCCAGGCACCTCCTGTGGGGTGGTGAGTTTTAGCTGGATGATGAAATGCTGTGAGCCTCTGACACCTTCTAAGACAATCCAGCTGCCTATTACACAAACCCAGCTGAGTCAATTACAGCCCATTCTGGCCCATCAGCAGAGGTGAACACCTTCAGGCTTCATGTGATTGTCCCAGTGCTTCTCCATCAGGGGAGTTATCACAGCTTCAGTAGGGACAAAGAGGCAGGACCCACCTCCAGGCTTTGCCTCTTTCCTTACCTCATAACCTGAGCTGTGCTGGGTCAGTCACTGTGCACATCAGCATCTTCCCCCTGAATGTTTGAGCCATCAGCGTTCCAGTCTCTCTTCTGGCATAACTTATGGATACATTCTTCTCCTGGGACTGGCCAATAGTAGCCTCTTTGTTTTATCCCAAGTTCCAAAGTCACAGTCCAAATTCCATTGGTTGGCATATTTGGGAAGGGGTGAGCTGTGGTGGCTGCAGGTGGCTTTGCAGTTTGCTATAGTAGGAAAAAGTCCTCCAATTATTTTAGCAATATTTAAACCATTAACAATCTCTTGCAGCCACACAGCACATCAGCAGAATGGTAATGGCTAAAGTGTAGCTCTTTAAAAAAAAACAAACAAAATAGAAAGTATGAAATTAGGCAGAGGGGACAAAAGCTGTTGACTGAAGTTCAGGTTGAGTGAAAGAGAGAGAAGACGTTTCCCTAAGTTTTTTTCAGTAATCTGAAGTTTGTCTTAATTAATAGTCTATTAAATTAGGTAAAATTCCTCAAATCAAGATTGGCCTGTGATACCTTAGTCTGCCATCCACAGCTGCAACTCCAGAAAGCCAATCCTCTCCTGCTCTGGTTAAACATTCCTAGGTGCTTGTTAGCTGCCAAACCAGCACTGCCTGGGTGCATTCTGCTCTTTAAAACCAACCAGCAGCTCTTCATCGCTACCAGTGATGCTAAATGAAAATAGGACAAAGAATGAACCCACATATCCAGCTGCTTATCACTCCTCCTGATTTACTGCTGGCATGTTCTCCATCACAGCTGTGGTCTGTACCAAGAGGAAATCTACCAGAGTGAGCCTCAGCATGACTTGGAGGTAGCACATAGCATCCCATAGCTCATGGGACACCTTATGGAGCACCAAAATGCTTCAGGTTTGGCTTCCATCCTTGGATGGTATTCCAATAAATTATAGGAGGCTTGGCAGCCTCAAAGATTTCTGCATGCTTTTCTGTTGCATGCATGAACCATTTCTTGGTAGCATGCCAAGAAAACACCATTCTGATGGTGAACACTTTTGACTGAAATGAAGGAAGATATTCATACAGAGGATGACTGTACTATTGGAATCATAGAGAACCCCACACTGGGCCCCACAGTGATCCAGAGGCAAGTGTAATTCTGAGTGAACATTGCCAACATTGGCTTCAAGTCCAAAGAAAAGAGGGAGTCTAGACAGGAACAGCCCAACAACCTCAGAGAATTTTTTTTGCTTTTTTCTCTATGGTATTTATGTAGTTTCTCTCATCACAACATGGGCAATGCCTCACAAGAATTTCTGTTTGTTACCTCACAGCTTTGCTCCTGCTCACAATTCAGGCGAGGAGCTGGCACTCAGAGTTTTGTCTTGAACTCCTGTCAAGTCGACTCTTCCTTCCACTTGATCATTTTGGTGGGCCAGAGACTATATTAATGTCTTATTCCTTGGCATGCTATTGTCTACAGAATTTAGTATGTCTCAGTAATCTTGATTTAACAGGTGGCTCATAGTCCACTGACTTGCAGCCTCTTAAACAAAGTGTAGAGTGAGTGACTAAAAATTAAGTGCTTGGGGAATTGTGAATTTGTGTCCCAGACACCACCAAGTTTATGTTATTATTGTTACATACTGTGCAGTAGAGAAGAGGCTGGATGTTACGATATCAACTAAATTCACTTAGCCCAGTAATTTTCAGTGCTGCACAGTGTCTTGCCTTTAGATGCCTGTCCAGATGCCAAATCCAGATTTGATCCATCTCCTGCACCTGACAGCTCCAAGCCAGTCTTCCATATCGTAATGCACTCAAAGGGCACAATTTCCTTTGTTTAGACAACTGACATGAGCCAGAATCTACTAACAGATTCTAATAGTAATAGAATCATATAACCATAGAAAATATCAGGTTGGAATGGACCTTAAATGTCACCTAATTCCAATCTTCCTGCCGTGAGCAGTGATACCTCCTACTAGATCAAGTTGCTCAGAGCCTTGAACACTTCCAGGCATTAGACATCCCATAATAAGGAGAGTTTTGACCCTCAGTGTACCTTCAGAGAGTTAAGTTTGGAGCTGAGTTTCACTTAGTTTTCTTTAACCTTCTGATTGATAATCTACTGGGGCCACTTTAAAGTCTAGAAACTTATTTTAATTGCATCATGAAAATATAATATTTGGCACAGTATTTTGTCTACTAAATTCCCTCCACAGAATTATACTCTAACTTTTTTAGCTCTACAGTTCTTTCTCTTTTTAAAACTAAAGGACTGACTTGAACAACAGTCAGGGCCTTCAGATTCCTCAAGGACCCTTGAGTCTCTGAGCTTCACAAAAGCAAATCAACTGCTTCAGCTAAAGAAAAAAAAGCTGCCTCACTCTCGGAGACAACCTGGCAATATTTTCCCAGTGCACAATGCCACCGGTCACGTTCTTCCTAATTAATTGCCACCCCAGTAGACTGGCACCAATGTGTTTTGAAAAGTTCCCAACAACAACAGTCTCTTCTGTGATGTAGCTTAAACATGCACATTACCCTCTGTTTTGATTGATTGATGAACCTCAGCACAGTGTATATAATAATGTGCTAAATGTTACATATGCCCTTAGTGGGTAATTTCAGGAAATTATTAAAATGTGCTTCTTTTAAAAGGTTTGGTAATGTGAGTCACAGAGACGCTTGACAGACCCGATGCTGATTAGTGTGGGTGACCACAGTGTACTCGAGGCTTTGATATTCCTTGGCTTTTTCTTGGTTTCCCGGAGGCCCTTTGGACAAAGCAAGAAAGATGGCTGAGACACCCTTGGCCTTCTGGGAAACTCAGTGACATTTAAAGACTGCTGGGGCCTATTCTGTTAATATCTAAACTAATTAAAATCAAATCATAATTGTAGGAGCTTGTTCACCAGAATTCTAATCAGACTCGGAGTGGTGCACGCTGCTGTACTAGTGGCTGCCTCAGCTCTGTGAGAAGTGTTTTACCACACAGACAATTGTTCTCAGAGGTTTGTCTGGATCTTACAACCAGCTCCTTAAATAAGAAATGTCACTTCTAATGCAGGGTGAAGATTTCCTTTCAACATTTCCAGTTTCCATATACACCAAGCACATTTTGCTGCACCGTGTAATGGGGTATTTGTCAGGGTGTGGCAGGCTTGCGTGTACCCACTGAGTGAGATACCCCGCACTGAACTTCCACCTCTCACAGCCTCAGAGAAAACTGCAGCTTCCTTGTGAGGGGCAGCAGCGGGACAAGCACCCATCTCTCCTCTCTGGTGACAAGTGACCAGACTAAGGGGGACACAATAAAGCTGTTTCAGGGTGGTTTAGGTTGGATATCAGGGAAAGGTTCTCCCCCAGAGGGTTTTGGGGCACTGAACAGGCTCCCCAGGGAATGGTCACAGCCCCAAGGCTGCCAGAGCTCAGGGAGTGTTTGGACATGCTCTGGGGGATGCACAGGGTGGGATTGTTGGGGTGTCTGTGCAGGGCCAGGGGTTGGATTTGATGATCCTGGGGGGTCCCTTCCAACTCAGGACATTCTGTAATTCTATGACACAGATGGGAGAAGCTCAAGGAAAATATATCAGGACATCCCAAAACAGTATTGTAAACGATGGGGTCATAGGCTGAGCTGAATTAGAGCTGTGCCTGATGAAGTACCTGCAGCTGCTGAGGTAAATGTCTGTCAGCTCAGCTCTGGCAGGTTTTATTTTTACCATCTGTGTGTTCGGTGTCAGCGTGAACAGTGAAATACCTGTGTCAGATCAATAAGACACTCTCACTGCTGAGGAAAACAGCGTGAGAATATAACAAGTATTAAGGCATTATATAGGAAAGGCTTATTAATATTTAGCAAAACTAATCTGTTTCTCACTAGCCAAAACATGCACATCCAGCCCTTTCGGGAAGATAGCTTTGAAGATTCCCTAAGTTGAAATGAGGTTTTTCTGCGCTGTATGTAACCATTCATATTCTCTGTGGGCTAAATCTTATTCCATAATTCTGAAGTCAACCTTTGAGATTTGGGAGATCATTAGAGGGTTTGTGTATGTTTTCTTCATTCTGTTTTTCCAGATAGACCAAATGTAGTCACTTTATAGATGGGAATGTGATTTAAATAATATGACTTTGCTAACATTACATTTTGAATTTATCTTTATTAAGGCTGCATTTTAATTTCATTCCATGTATCCTCATTAAGCAACTGTTTGCTCCCTCAGGCATTTTTTCAAGCTAACTTTTAATCTACCTATTGGCACTCAAAGCTGTAAAAGTTAAAGCCTATTTGAATTTTTATTTGGAAATCTGTTAGATTTTTTTCCCCTTTATAGAACCGCAGGCATTTTGCTTTTGCTGGAGATGGTCTATTTTCCCTATATAATCTGATAAATATAAAATTAAATAACACGTACTCATCTCAGTTTGTTGTATGCAAAACCCTGTTCTTCAGAACACTATAGATTAACTACAATAGCACT
Organism: Arremon aurantiirostris; assembly: GCA_035583995.1. Taxonomy (NCBI): domain Eukaryota; kingdom Metazoa; phylum Chordata; class Aves; order Passeriformes; family Passerellidae; genus Arremon; species Arremon aurantiirostris. The sequence continues at coordinate 109,560,820 of JAXCLO010000170.1, read as the reverse complement.
TTATTTTACATCACTATTGCAGAAAGTGTCTCTGAAATCCTGTCACTGTAGCACTCAGATGCTGGATTGCCATTGAAACTAGCAGTGAGTGGGCCTAAAGGACTTACATTTTCCTTATTTCTATTGATTTTGACTTCTGAGTCATGCACACACTGCTTTAAGATGACAGGTGATGGAAGAAAGTTCAGTGAAAGTGGAAGTCACTCATGGGGAGCTGCTCTACATAATGTCACGTAATGTGATTTCTCTGGACATACAACCACGGCAACATTGCAGCGCACATAAAAATTTCTTTTTTATTATGGTACACTCAAAGAATAAATTTCTCTTCTGCTTTATACAATACCTATAAACTTTAGACCCTAACCCTCTCCTCATCCTTACACTCCCCCTCCACTGCCTGCATTTCTCCCCCTACAATCCAGTTGAAATCACTGTGTATTTACCTAGAGAAACAAAATTGATGGTCCTTGGTTTGATTTAATCCTTCACTCCCAGAGCTTACACAGCCTACAGTTACTGACTGCTCTCAAACTAAGTTATTGTTTAAAAAATATTCCTCTAGCTCAGCATCTTGTTTTGAAAAGCTGGGTGCTACCTTCAGCAAAAAAATAAATAAACCCTCTAAAGTAGGTCAGGAATCAGAACCAAAAAAGCTGCTCAAGGCAGGCTCAGATCTGTAGGTATTTGCAATTTTAACTCACTGGTTGTTCAAAACATAACTAAAGCTCCTGAGCATACAGCACAAACAATAGCAAGGAAAAATGGTTTGTATTATAGGCATCTGCATCTGTCTTAATTATTACCTGCTTGAAGACATATAAATAAAAATGTGTAGCACTTCAGTTAGATATAAATAGATATAGATTGCATAAACACAACAAGATTTCTTTTATTTTCCTTGTGCTTTTTACTGGTTTAAGTTTTAATTTCATACACTCTTTCAATTATGACTGGATTTTCTTGTAAGCAATGCTCAGAGTTTGCTGCTGCAAATGATTCTTCTGACTAAAAATAATTCTGCTGAGAGCAGTGAGATCACCTGTGCTTTTGTGGACTCTGTACTGAGACACTGCAGGCACTGAGCATGAGGAACAGCAGAGAAGGAAAATTTTCAGAGAAGAAAAATGCCCATGTTGCTGTTATTTTAAATGATAGATGTCTTTTTAATTTACTGCACTATCTTTGATAGCAAATATTGCTTCTCCGTTGCTGGATGTTTCCAACGTGGGTATATCTGACTTGTAATAAGCCAATCTCAACAGTAAAAACAGTTAAAATATTGTTGTTTGGAAGTGACTAGGGGAAGAGGCAGTAAGGAAGACACCTTTGCAAACAGGGCTCTCCTTGGGTTAGGCAGAGCTGTGCTACCTCAGAGCCCATCCCAGACTCCATTTCTTAATTTGTTGAGTGTACGCAATTTACAGGAATGGAGAAGGAGAAAAATCCAGGACCACAAAAATGCCTGCCAGCCAAGGGTATTTCTTCTCAGTTGGTCCAGAGAGTCCTCATGTTTTGGGCCAAGATGAGCTCTTTTGAGGAACAAGAAATTGTATTATCCCCCTGTACATGCTCCAGGTTGGATGGGGCCCTGAGCAACCTGGTCTAATGGAAAATACCCTTGGTCATGGGAAGATGTTGGAAAAAAACACTCTTTAAAGTCCTTTCAGCCCAAACCATTCTGTTTATCTGTGATCCTATGGAAAAGGTAACCACTTTCTCAGTGACTTATCACCAAGCACACTAAGATGTGGTAAACACCAGAATGAGTGTGACTGAGACAGCATAAATGTAAGCATGAAAAAAAGCCACACATTTACAACTCTCCTCTCAGTGCTGCACAAAGCGTGATCTGTGTCAGCCGTGTACTGAATGCAAGAGTCAGAAATGATCAGGAAAAGCATTGTTGCTATTAATAAATGCAACCAAATAGCAGAAGCAGGTTCAGACAGATGTCTCCATCTGATCTTGAATCACATGATTTTAAACCTCAGGTAGGTGGCAAATTCATCTGACCTGTACCCTGAGGAATCTAAGCTCTGACTCCCTGTAGGGCTGGAAGTTCATGAATTCAGCATAAAGACTTCTATTAGAAAGTAATTGGCTCCAAATGGAAAATTTCTACTGATATCTGCTAGACAAGGTCTGTGAGAGCCCCTGCAAGGCTGCCCAAATGCTGCCTGCAGTACCCAGGCTGAAGGCAAAACCTTATGGGATGCCATGTAGGGGTCCTGTTCATTCATCCCAGTTTGGCCTCTTGACCAATCTCAACATGTTCCTGTTATTGCTGGAACTGTGGTCAGAACCTTCCACTGTGTTCAGGCTTCAACATTGAACTGGTTTTTTTTTCCCTAATTCCTTTAAGACACATCTGCTGTTGGTTTCATAAGTACATTTAATCTGTGTGTGCCGTTATTACTTTTTACCTTCATAATTCTGATCCCAATTCTAAGACATGAATGAAAGATGGAAACAAAGATGATCTCTGATTTTAACAGTTCAAGTTTATGAATCTTGCCTCGCTAAAAGGACCAGACAAAGAATCAAAACTGACCTCGCAATTTATCCCAAACCATTACCTAATAAAACTGGATTTTTCATTACCTGGGCTAAAAGTTCCTTTACCTGTATGTAATTGCAAGTTTATTCCCCGCTTTGAATCAGCCACTGAATTCAACAGGTCACTTACGGGTTACAAATTGCACCTTGAGCCACTTTCAACTGCATCCATCTCTATTTCAGCTCTATGTTTTCAGCTCAGATAGGACAAAGAGGGAAACAGAAGTTGGGGAGATGTTCCTGACTCACTTCTCAATGCCTACTCTTGATTAAAAATCCAAGTCATGCTATGAAAAAGGGGATCCAAACTTAAGGATAAATTCTGAAAAACACAGGGCTACTTTTATAATCGTAAAATAATTTTCACACTTAATATTTCTTCCTTCTTTCTTTCCTTCCTTCCAGAAACACAAGATTGAATAACACTGTTCTGATTTATACCATATAAACACTCAGCCCTGGTTCTTAACGTCTGTGTGGGTTTCTTGAATGAAAATGGCTGAGGAATTCAGTCTCTTCTGCTGTGTTTTTGCTTTTAGCATATCAAACATTCTTATTCAGACCTGGTTTATTAGATCATCCCATTTATTATTCACCAACTGCACCGGCTTTGCTTCTGCTTTCAGTAATCTTGGTAATCTTATCTTACCAAAAGTTGGGGAAAGTCGTCTCCTTTCTGCTGTAGGCATCTGAGGGTCTTTGTTGAACCAGTGTAACAATTGGCAGCTGAGCCAATGCTGGGGTGGGTGGCACTGTGGTTGGTCATTCCCTGAAATTAGGATGTCAGCAAGACCACCAGCTTGGTCTTCCTGGACAGCTACCAGGTAAGTCTCTAAATGTGCTGCTAATTCCATAAAAAACAAGCAGGATCAGAAATATGTGATATCCCTGCATGAAGCCCAAAATGAAAAACTGTAATTTGGGTTATATTAGGAACTCAGCAGTGAAGAAGCCTGTTGAAAAAAAAAAAAAGTTGAAAAATTGCTTCTAGCACAATATTTTCTTTGAGGGAAGACTTGTAGCATTTTACAGAAAACTTACTCAAACTGTAGTGATGCAGTTTCTACCACGCTGAATAATGTCATTCCTTTATGTGGCAAACGTGCTTGTATCCCACACAAATTTGGCACCACTATCATTTCCCCAATCACATACATTTACTTATATCAGAAATGTTGAATCAGAGAGTGGAAGTAGGCTACAAAGCTCAAATTATACATTTGGAACATTCTTGCTGATATTTTAAGTTTCATGTTGTAAACACTTTTTTTAGAATCTCATATTACAGTGGAGTTGTGAGAAGAGCAGTCAGTATAACTAAAAGGTCTTATGGATTTAATTCAGTTTCACAGATTTGAGCAGAAAGAAAATAGTGTTTGCAAAAACAATTATATGTTTCTAAATCATCATGTCCAAAAGGAAACTTTCAGATTTTTCACTTGGAATGACTTAAAAAAAATAATGATCAAAAAAAGTTTTAACTTTTAATTTTTGATATGGTAACACTGTGATTTGGAGGGTGACAATGGTGCTAACTTGGTCAAGGAGGTATCAGTCACACAGAAATTAAAACACCTGAGCTAGAAATTGCTAAACAATCTAAACAAAACTAAACTGAGAGAGGTTGTGGACTCCCCATCCCTGGAAGTTTTCAAGACCAGGTTGGAAGGGGCTTGGAGCAACCTCGTCTAGTGGAAGGTGTCTCCACCCATGGCGGGGGGCAGGAACAGGATGAGGTTTAAGATCAACCCAAACCATTCTGTGATTCTGTGATTCTATGATCAAGGCATACTTTGAAAGCTTCTCTGTGCCTCCTGTAAGCAAAGACCCAGCTGGCACAACATGAAACCACAAGAACACACTGCTGACTCCTCTCCCCTGCTGCCAAATTTGCCTGACCCCATGGAGAAGAGCAATGAGAGCGAAGGAATCAGCAGGCTGGTCAAAGAAAGGTTTTGTTCTAACCTCCCACTGACACTGAGTTTCACAGGTAACAAGCAGGACTGGCCTAAGGCCAAAAATAAACTTTTTATTTGGCTCTCTCAGCAATGGAGATTTGACTCCTCCAACACAGAACTTCAGCAAACTTTCCCTGGAGCAAATGAAATTTCATTCAGATCAGGACTGGTAAAAGCAATTTTTGATGATGGGTGGGCTGACTGGGGTGCCTCATGTTGGTTTTCACTCCTAAGTCCTACCAGCAGCTAAAGAGTCATTTGGCCATATATTAACATGTTTTTAAAATGCTTAGATGTATTTAATGTCTACTTTATGCACTATGGGGGAAAATAAATAAACAAAATTCCACTTCTGTTTCTTCTCTGAAGATTTTTCTGGAACCACATGAATAAAGCTGTTGGTGTACATGTCTATGTGCTTTCTTTAATCAAAGGATAGACCGAGAACCTACTTTAAAGACTCTCTTGACTGGAATGGATTCTGCAGTCAAAAAAAACACAACATAATAATGAAGAATCTTTAATTCAAACTATGTGTCTCCTCAAGTCTGAGGGCATTTCACATCTGAATGACAAGAGTCAGCTTCAGGATGTAAGTCTCTTTCCCTACCAGAAAACTTGGTGCCTCACAGAGAAAAAAAATTAAAATCCTACAAAATTCTGAAAAATGCAAGCCAAAATTGTAATTTCAGTTTTCCTGCAGAAAATGTCATTTCCTCCCATGTTGATTCCCTCCTATCTCTAGATTTTCATCCTCAATACTATGACTCTTAGCTCTTCTTTTGCATTCTGTGACATTAAGTAAAACGTTGTTTGTGGAATCTTTTTTTCTAATTTCACTTTTCTTTCTTAAACGTGACTCTCAATAAAATAAACTCCCCAAAAACTGATTAGCTATTCTAAACCCATTTGATCATACTCCAAAGCCCAAGTGAAGCATGAAGAATAATTTTCAAGTTTTATATTTTAGAAACAATTGAATATTTCTAATCCTAGGTGTCCCGATCCCATGTGTTAGTTGTAGAATGAAGTAAATAACCTTCTTCCGTATTTGCATTTTAATTTTCTTTCAACATTTTGCAATATAGATTTTCATACAGAGAACACTTCTCTTTCTTTATAAACAGATGCCACTCTAGCTGTCATTTCAAAGATGTGTGACTGAATTTCTGAAAGTCTGAGACATGTTAAAAGTGACATGAAGAAAAGCAAACGATTTGACTATTGTTTCAAGTGTTCTTTTTTAAAATTTAAATTCAAAACGAAAAAGCCCTGAAGATATTATTCAGTAATACTAGTAACAGTATTTCTATAATGCTTTAAATTTCTAAAGTTCACATGTAGACAGTAACTAATTTAAATAGTACCCACGACTTTTAGATGCTAATGTTCACCTTGCCAAATAAATTGATTTGTTTGTGTGTGGGTGTTCTTGAGGGCTCCACACACACAGACTCTACAGTCATTTGTCAGTCTCTAATAAGAAACAGAAGTGACATCTGTCATGCATTCCAGTAAACACATTAAGCAAACACAATAGGACCCCAAAATGTTTACTCAAGTACTCTAATTAATTGTGACTTGCTGGAACAGAGTTTTCTATGAATTAAACACAAAGATCCATGCTCTCTCCTCCCCCTTGCTGTAGCTTTTTGTGCAGTGGGAAAAGATTTAAACTAAAGACTTCCCTTCTGGCTCTGCCAAGGTGCATTTTTTCCTCATAGACTTGACTCGCAGTACAAGTTGATGTGAGAGTTTGTCATGGCTGTTTTGACAGTCCGGTCATCCTAATCCAGGGACCTGGTCCCTGTGGTTTGTCAATTATCCTACTAACCCTACAGCGAGAGGAACACTCAAGGCACTGAACTGTCATCCAATAACCAAGAAATAATGTCAGCAGCCTGTAAGCAGGGATTGCAAGAGATGGGGATGATTTTGACAACAGAGAAGTGTGGATCATTTCAGCATTTATTTTATTTATAGGCATTCGTAACAAATTAATTACATCTCACTGCAAGGCTCCACTAAAACTTGCTGGATCCAGAGCTGCCTGCACACCCAGGTGATGAGCAGCACTGAGTGCAGGGATTGCAACTCGGCAGATCCAGGCAGGTTCGATTCCGAGTTTTGTTCACTCCCCTCCTGTGACCTTGAGCTTGTTACTTGACTTGGATATGTTTCAATATCCCCCTGGATAAACTGAGGATGAAAGCATGCACTCTTAAGAGCAGGCAGAGCCTTAATCAATTAATTCCTGTAAAGGACATTAAGATCATTTAGCAAAAGGTAGCATTAAAGTGCAAATTATGCTAAGGTCCTACTGGAATGAAAGACAAGTGTGTTTAAAAAGAGATTTAGATGCAGAAGGTTAGACAGCAATGAAAATCTAGGTGGAGGATCACAAGAGGCTTGATTCTGATCCAGTGTGTAACAGGATAATTTGGCTTAACTCCCCACTTAACACTAACAAAGCAGGCTCTGCCCTGGATTCTCACTTGGTATAAAGTTACACTGATCTGTGATTACACTGATTCAACCAGCTCAGAGTCCAAATTTTTGGCTCTGCAAGTCCTGATAATTAGATCCATAATCTCAATTTCTGCATTTTTTTAGTCTATTTTTTTTCTCATCACTTCTCAATCACACATTTATTCAAACCGCGTTGAAGTGAGAAAATAAAACAGAAAATTTGAAGCAACAGAGACAAGCTAAACCTCTGGAGTCATCCTGTTTCCAAGTAAGCCACGGGCACAACCAGCAGGACTGGATGATAGCATGGGTAGCAGTGATGGCCTGCTACACCTTTAGGTCTGAGTTTAGACCGGTACAGCCTCAGCACGAACTGGTTCAAATTTTCTACCCACTTGAAAGCTCTCTGGGAAAACACAGGGTATGCGATGCATGAATTTCCTTGGCTTCCAATGTGCCCCTGAACACTTCCAGGAATGACGCAGCCACAACTTCTCTGAACAACCTGTGCCTGGGCCTCTCCACCCTCACAGGGAAGAATTTCTTCATCCTATCAAACCTCTAGACTGCCCGCTGCCAGTTTAAAGCCATTCCCCCTTGCTCCATCACTGCCCTTGTGAAGGGACCCTCTCCAGCCAAGACAGTATAGGGGTGAACTCTGATAAAACAAAGCTGATATGAAATTTAATAATTTAAGAGGCTGTTTTGAGGCTGTTTCTGGTAGACTGAACAATTTAGATCTCTGGTTTGTGGTGGATAGAAAGATTTATTCTTGACACTGGTACAGAATTGAAAAGGAGAATTTTTTTGGTAATCTTCTGAAGGAAAAATTCTTCCAGTTGTAGATGTAGTTTCAAAACCATGTGTGCATCCATTAGAACAATTAAACAAAGATCATGCTGTTAATGAAATAATTTTGTCTCCTACATATCCCTTACTGACTAATTATCCACATTCACTGCTGATAATTAGGGAAGTCTTGGTAAACAGAGATGTCTCAAAATGTCTGTTTAAAATCAACACCTTCATTTTCAGCTATATTAGTGGGAAATTAAAATCTGGAGGCCAGGACTTGTCATGATTACGTCTGATATTACACTCTAACTATTTCCATTGCAGAATTGTCAGCAAATCTGGAAAACAGCTGGAAGCCAGTCCTGGAAAATATTACACTTTAGAAATGTGTTGCTATGTGAATATCGCCTCATTGTGCAAAATTTATACCATCCTCTTCCTGAAAACCTTGAAAGTATTTGCCCTGTATAGAAAAAAAAACCAAACAACAAAACCAAAAACCAAACACCTGAAACTTTGGAATAGCTTAAATGAGAAACAATTGATCCAGTTGACACCAGCTAAAGCTGATGGCATTCTCTGTAGCATTCAGGTACCTTAGGGCAACTTTTCAGGTACAAAAATGTTATCTTGAATAACATTTTTGCAAAGATTAAGACAGAAAACATGGCCTGATGTGGAAGCATGCATTGAGTAAGGAAACAGCACTCAGCTCTCAAGAGCTGGAACCATAAATGAGTCAACATCTCAGACGAAGCCCGCTAAACTACTTTTTTTTTAATGCACCTCACCATTTTAGGGTTTGACTATGATCCCTGCTGTTATTGAAAGGTCAGTCAAGAAAACCTTTTTATGGGGGGTTTATGTACTTGCTTTCTTGTAAATTCCATAGATACTTCACATCCTGATGGGGGTTGCATTGATGAAGCCCTTGTGAGAAAAAAGGAAAACGACAACAGAAAAACAACAGAATCCCCATAGATCTCACACCCAAGTGCCCGGACAAGAGGATAAAATTATTTTTTTGCTTGGGGAGCAGCAATACCACAGAATCATGGAAAAGCCCTCGAAGATCACCGATCCAACAGTTCGTCCAGTACCACCACCGAGACCACCACTAAACTGTGTCCCCAGGTGCCACATCTACAGAGCTTGTAAATGTCACCAGGTGGCTCCAGCTAAAGCCGTTCTAAAGCTTGACAACACTTTCCCTGAGGAAATTTTTCCTAATAGCTGCTGTAAACCTTCCCTGGCACAATGTGAGGCCGTTTCCTATGGTCCTGTCCCTGTTCCCTGGGAGCAGAGCCCAACCCTCACCTGGCTGTCCCCTCCTGTCAGGACCTGTGCAGAGCCACAAAGTTCCCCCCGAGCCTCCTTTTCTGCAGGCTGAGCCCCATTTTCTCCAGGCTGAACCCCTTTCCCAGCTCCCTCAGCCCCTCTTCACCAGAGCTCAGTGCTCCAGGCCCTGCCCCAGCTTCATGGCCTTTCTCAGGCTTCAGGCCAGAGTCTTCACCCCACCCTCCATGGGAAGGACACACATTTTTCGGGGCTGTTGTTTTGTTTTTTTAAAGATGGGCACTCTGATAATATGAACACCTCTGGAAATATTCAAACGTGGTAGGACCTGTGCCTGGGAGGTGTATTTCTCAGTTACTGATAGTGAGGTGGTTGAGGGAATAAAGTAAACACAGCCCACTCTCCCCACATGGATGAGTCCAACTCCAGCACCTCAGAAGGTTTATTCCATAAACAGTGGATACTTTAAAACTATTTACGGTAAAGTTGGATTATCAATGAGAAACTTTAAACCTCTAAGACTGCTACTTGACAATTTGTCACTCAACTTCAGCAAAACTATAGGGGAAAAGCACAATGAATTAATGAATAGCAACAAATCCCCATGACAACATGTTACTTCATTAAAATTTTATCAGCATTCTTCCTAGGGAAAGCATGCCTTCTGTTCTACACTGAGCTTCTTCTACAGTGTTTTACAGACAATTCACAGCATTCTGGCACTTCAAAATTAGTTCCTGTGGAGAGTGAGCTACACACAGACTCTAGATTGTGTCACACAGTGATCTCCTGGGTGCCACGATGAAGTTTTGCCTACATTTTTTGTGTGTATCTTATGCCTTAAACATTAATCAAGCATTTCCCAATTGCTTTCTTTGAGAATAGGTTAATTAGCTGCAAATGCATCTCTGTGTTAATTTTCAGCAAATGCATTAAACTGCATTTCATAAATATTTTCCTAGCAAGCAAAGGAAAGCTTTGAAAGGAAAATGTTTTCATTTCTTTCACTGGGGCTCTATCTTATGCTTTTTTTCCTTCTTCTTATTTTCTTTATTTTTTTGTGTGGAGATCCATAAAACATATCCATTGGTGTTCAGTGTATTCCTCAGTGTGGATGTAAGTAAAAAAAGAATAATAATAAAAATGGTTGCTGGATACTGTATGCTTGCCAATATAATCTTAGGATTTGTTAAAAAAAAATTCTCTGCACAGAAACACTGAATTTATTTGCTTGGAAATTCAAATTATTCTGAAGAGGAAAAAGCCCCATGCAGATCATGAGAAAAAGGCTGAAATTACTCTTATGCCAATAAATAATGGTTTGTATGGATATCAGTAACTGGTTATATTATTTTTTCCCTGAGACTATGCCAGTCCACTTACAGCATATATTTGGCTCTAAAAGTACCTAGCAGGAACATATCACTGCCCAAAACCTTTGCAAACCAAACAGATTTTGGATTCAAAGGCTGCAGGGAAGGAAATTCATCCCTTTTTTTTCACCATGAACTGAGGTGATTGACACAGGGATTTGGGTGTTAAAGTGATCAGCTAAATAATCAGGCAGGAGGAGGCAGAATTAAATGTCCACATTACTATATAAGGTTCTGAGCCAGATGGAAAGAAACAAAAACTAATGTTTGTTTTTCTTTGGATAGTTATTTTCTACAAACAATAAACATTGCAAAGAGAAGATATAAAATCTTCCTACCTCCAGCCCAATGCTTGAACTGCTCATTCTCTCTTTTTGGTTCCTAGAATCTTGCCAGTCTTGAGCAGTGGTGCTGGAGCAAACATTGAGAGATCTGTCTATGGAATATTGCAGTAATGAGAATATTGTGTGGAAAGTGCTGTCATAACCACCCCATAGATTGAGAAAAATTTGCAAACCATTTCATCTGCCTTCCCATTGATCTAATCAATGGGCTCTTATGTCTATTTATTTTGACTCTATATTTTTTAAATTTTTTTAATTGATTGCAATCTTAGTAACAGGTTTGATCTGAGGAAACTCAACAATGTAAATCCCTAAAGTGACTGAGTAGAATTAATATTTTCTCCTTGAACCTGAGTCTTTTTTTGGAAAATGACTCTAGGTTGGGGCATAGCCAGTTCAGCAAAGCCAAGGCATTTCCCAGAGAAGCCTGTGATTACCCAATGAAGATGGGAAATAAAATACCTGTGGCACTTTTCCTTAGGTTGCATCACTGAGGTAAGGCCTGAAAGGTGACACATAACATTCTGTGGCATGCTCCAGATAACAAAAGAAAACTGGTAATAGATGTCACAAGGCTTAGTAGACATTTGCATTTCAATGTGGAATGTCACTGTTCATTAGGAAAGTCTTTCCACAAGTTTCATATCTTTTTATTTTTTTGAGTTTTAAATTTTTTTCCAGCTACCTGGGATTCAGTTAAACCAACACATTTATACAGTGATCATCTTCCTGTACAGAGTATTTAGCAGAAGAAATATAGAGCAGGCCTTCTTCTTTCAAAGAGAAGAGCTCAGTGTCATTGAGCTCTGGGAAAGCTTCTGTAGAAGTCTGTTATATGATCTTGTTAGGATAAACATTGAAAGAAGCATTGAATCAGTAAATTAAGGAAACTAAGATATGTGCTCTCTGGAATTGTTTTTTAAAAAATGTCTGTTAATAGGTTTTCCCCAGCCAAACTTCTGCACAGTTTTTGTTTATTACATTTCATGGGATGTCACCCCAGGACTCATTCTAAATTCATTAATCCAGGCCCAGCACGTTACAGACCCATTTGTAACTCTTCTAATCCTAACAAACAAAACGCAGTACGACACCAAAGAGATCTTTTGGATCTCTCCTGCAAAAAGAGATCTCCTCATCCCTCTCTAGCAATTCTATTTCCTTCTCAACTTCTCTCATTTTCCTTTTCACTCAAGAAAAGAAAGGAATTGGAACTTTAGGATGGCTGGTAGTTGTACAGTTTTGTACACCATCATAAGGAAGTCCAAGCACAATGTCTATTTGTTGCATCTGGACTGGTTTACTGGGAGCCTCACCTTTATTGTCACATTGGATAAAGACTCAAGTATCTCCTTATTGTGTTTTTTTGGCAGCTGTAGGCAGACTGATGGTCATCTGCAGAGGTGACTTTCCCCATTGGCTCTCATTAAGAGAATGTTTACCAAAACCTCTTTATTTCATCAGTAGCTCCCATTCTCTTCAGTTTCAGCAATCCCCATACAGACACATTGTCCTTTTACTTCATTATTTGCACTAAGTCTAGTAATTTAAAAATAGCTACTGCTACTACATGGCAGCAATTTCCAGAAACACAGATAATGCCAGGCTGCAGCCAGCAGGAAATTAAGTATGCTGTCCTTGATGCGCTTGCTGCCATACATGGATTTAATGACATTTCAGGGTTCAGCAGGCTGTGGAATGAGCACCAGAGATCCGTGGTGAGCAGATTTCCAATGGCCTGCAGCAGGGTCAGGAGTGGGAGCTGTGGCACTCAGAGGCACACCTCAGTGGGAGGCAGGGGGTGCCAGGCTGCAAGGTCCCTCATTGCCTTGCTGTCTTGTAGACAACAGAAAACAGGACAAGGGAACTGGCAGCCACTCTTCTGTTGAAAGGCAGGGTCTCCTGGAGTGGTTTTTGTGCCAGAAACATCTTCAAGAAGAGATTTTGTGGAAAAAGCTTAGGCATGGACGTGACCTCTGCAAGACTGTCAGACCCCTAAATACAACATATTTCTTTTCCTAGACATTGCAGTCTTCAACCCAAACCCATGTTTGTGTGAAATGTCTGACAATATTTGTCCAGACAATAGGACTAAATCATCAATCTGAAAGTACAGCTGCCATTACCCGCAACCAAAGCCAAACACACCATGTGTTATCCTTGCAGAAAGCAGAGGGAAAACTATTTCCTTTCTTCTCCTCCTTTCTTTTTCCACTTCTGAAGACATCAGTAAGTTGCGAATTAAAAAGTAAGGGGAGGTAGCTTTGAGCAGGGTTCAGATAAAGCCATCGTGGGGAGCATGTGGTGCTATTTAAGTTCCTTCTGAACTCTGCCTGTCTGTCTCTGTCCTGTAGATTTTTTGAGGCAGCTTTTGTTAAAGGCGAGTCATGCCAATCAATCCTGGCAGGAGGTCTTTCTAGTTCCAGGTGTTGACAACAGGTATTTGCTTTGGTCTCCTACATCCTGTATCACAAAGGGAGGTGGTGAATTCAGCATTTGTTGGCAGAAAGATGATAGATGACATTTGCTGGCTCAACATTCTTCATCTCCAACAGTTGTTATTCCAGTTCATGTACTTCTTGGTAATGAATAACTTAAAGTGTTGGCAATTCACTGTCCTATGCAGTGGTGGTCTGTCCACTACCATATATAGTTCAAAGAAACACTGTGTTTCCTGGTTCTTTGTGCTTTGTTGTAGGGAAGTTTTTAATTCAGCCTCTTTTAATTTATCCTTGAGTTTTAATGAGTTGCACTCTATTTTCATCTTAGTCATTTTTATAGAAATCTGATCGTGAATTAGAAACAGCTGCATCCCTTGCAGACATTTCCTAAAAACTACAAGATGCTTAGAAGGAATCTGCTTGCTAGTGTCTAGGAAAGGACCACTGGGGATAGATATATATTTGTGTACCTTTATTAAATTCAATTAATTATCTGAGAGCATGAAATATCTCACTACCTTTTTTTTAAATTTATTTTCTGTTTTCCTTGCATACACCATGCCATGTATGCCACACTGATTCCAAAGGAGTAGAATAGTTCAGCTGGAAGGGACCTAAAATGATAATTAAGTCCCAATAAATGAGCTGAGCTTCAAAACAGGTGTGAACCTGTCAAAGCAGACCTGGGTGGTTCCTCCTCATAATTTCATTACCAAAATTACATGTTTGGGCCCTTTTCCCTGCAGGTTGAGTTACACACTGCACCAGCTCAACCGTACTATCTATGGAATTTGAAGAAAATATCCAGGCAATACTCGAGTTGCAAGGGATATTTCTGTCTGCAGGACCTCTCCATCTTCTTTTGGTTTCTCATTCTTCAAGTAGCTCCACATCACAGAATCAGACTCAGAGGATGGGGCAGGTTAGAAAGGACCAAGGGGCTCAGATCTGGTCCCTGTTCCCTGCTCAAGCAGGGTCATCCCAGAGCACAGGGCATTGTCTCCGGGCAGTTCTGGAATATCCCCAGTGAGGAGACTCCACAGCCTCTCTGGTCTCTGTTCAGTGCCTGGTCACTGCACAGGGAAGAAGTTCTGCCTCCTGTCCAGGTGGAACTTGCTGGGATCGGTCCCTGCCCGTGGCTCTGGTGCCATTGCTGGAGCAGAGCCTGGTCCATCCTCCAACACCCTTCCTTTATATACTTACATATTTGTCAGGTGTGCCATTGCCTCACAGACATTATTTCAATGCCTTTTAGCCCAACTTTATAGAGAGTTTTTTAGTCTTTAAGCATCAGCCCAAATAACACCTTATTTTTTTTTCTTTTTTTTTTTTGGTTTTTATCTTTCTTAAAATATGGTTAACGTTCCTATATCGACTACCCAGAGAGGGGAAGAACTCATTAAAATGGTGGCAAACACACTGAAAGGCTTCCTCTAAAATGGAAAACTGTTTTGACTTTTTGCATTTTATTCTCAAAGAGAGGTCTTTTATCGACTCCAGCTCAGCACCTTGGAGAGAAAAAAGGTATCTTGAAAAAGGCTTTTAAACCCTGAGGTTGGCTGAAGTTTTTTTTCCTTTTCCCTAGACTTTGTAAACACTTTTCTCTGTAAAAGTAATGCACATAATTGTGGGTCTTCCATCTTTTTATGAGCAATATAGTCTAAGTATCATAAATCTCAAAAAAAGTGCTTTTGTTTTTGGTCTTTTTTCTTTCTTTCCCCTTGTTTTTGGATGGAACTTACCCAGATAGGGAATAAATGCAGAACACAAAGATGTCATTTTCTTTCTTAAACAAGGTCAGTATCCTCACAATAAGGGCACTTTAAAAGCTTTCTCTTGTGCATGTGTTCATGGGGGAGAAGGAGCTGATCAATGTCCTTTAAGGTTTGCAGGTTTCTTTTCAGGACTTTTCCTTGGGTTCATTTTTTTCTTCTTCTTTTTCTTTTCCTGTTAAAAGTGAACTAAATATTTTATTTTCTAAGGAGGAAATAAAACATCAGTTATATTGTCGTATTTTAGCAAGAAAAATTAATCTGGTCAAGGTCTGATTTCAGGTTTTTGTCTTCTACTTTTAATAGTTAATAAACATATCTGCAATATTATATGAAAAAGCACCTGGTCATTTGCTTTGCAGGCACAGATTTGCTCCACATCCTGCAAACCATGAGGCAGGGCTGCAGTTGTACTAAAAAGTACTACTCAGAGAGGCCATATCATGAGCATTTTCTTCAGTTGCCAGTTTAGAACTCCTCTTGGTAAACAAGAAACAGAAAAGTACTTCTGGTTTTCTCAGTGATGGTCACACAAAATGAAATTTATCTCTCCTAATTTGGACTCTTGTTCCATGTTAATCCACCATCCTCCCATAGAAGTCAATGAAAAAAAATTATTCCAAATTCAGATTTATTTATTTCTTCCTCTAGTCGCAGCCTCAAAGTGCTTTTGATTTGTGTTGTATTGTTGGCACCTGGTTATTTCAGCAGGAATGGGGACACACAGGATCATGGAATGGTCTGGGTTGGAAGGGTTCTTAAAGATCATCTTGTTCCAACCCCTGCCATGGACAGAGACACCATGCAGGTTGTTCAGAGCCCCGTGCAGCCTCTGATACACAGAGTGATAGACAGTTATTGCTCTGTCATGATATTTAACTTGCCTAGGAGTATTTGATGTACTGATTGCATAAGTACTATTGTTTAAAAGATCCCCTGGGCTTAGGAGTGGGCACGTTACAAATATCAAGATATGCTGAATGGATTCAAAAGGTAAAGCTTGAAAAAATAACATAATTAATGCATAGAGAATAATAATGCTGCAGATGTTGGTGAGATTTAACTTAGAAAAATGAAGCTACTTGAGCAGAATTGTGGAGTAATTTACATCATTAAGTGTGAAATTTTTGGAAGGGCCACACTTCCAGATTTTCCCAAATAAACTTTTTTCACTAATGCTGCTTGAAAACCCTGTAGCCCAGCAAAGTGCCTGCAATATCAGTGTCTGTATCTGGTCTGGATCTCATGCAGCCAATCATCCCTGCTCAAGCCTGCAGCAAAAGCTGAAGTCCTTATGGAGGTGGTTGGAACTGCTCACGTGTTTAAGGTGAAGAATGCTCCTCAGAGCTCAAAATCAACCTCAAAATCTCTTAAAAAAGCTGAAGACACCTCAGTCCTGCTGATCCACAGCCAGGTACAGGTGGAATCCATGATCCCAGGGCAGTGGCGAATGAGGCAAGGCAAATACGGAACTGCACTTCTCCTGCTCCCATCCCTTCAGGTAGTTATAACAGTACTTTAACATAATTTTGATGCTGATTTCATTACCGTGTTTAAAGGAAGATCAATGTAAATGTATGATATCAGCTACCTCATATAAAAGGCTTTTATATAAGCAGGTGGTTTTGGACCTTGCCTCCAGCTATACCTTTTGATCATTTAGAAGGCTACTGATGTACCCCAGGCAACTTACGTAAAACAGTTATTTGTACTCATTTAATGCTATACCTTTAAACACCCCTTTAATCTATTTGCAGCTGTAAAAGGCTCACAGTATGGAAATGCTTTAAAGGAGTAGGCTTAACTTCCACAATTAGGCTGAATTTTATTTTTCTGGATAGAAACCTTGCCCTCTTTCTTAAACTTGTGCAATCATGTGGACATCCAAACACAAGCTCAGAATTTACCTGTTCTGAGAAAATCCCTAAGCAGAAGCTCCTGTGTCAGAAATAGATGGCAAAGGACTGGCTGAGTAAGGGTTTCTATGTCTTTTCCATCTTGGTGTTTCAAACAATTCAGGAAACTTGCTAATCTCCACAGATAAAATGAAATGTGTTTGTACTTAAAGGAAAAATGTTATAATTTCTATTTATTTCTTGTTTTTGTGTGTAAGTTCCATAAGATGGTGAAAACCAGTGAATTACATGGCCAAAGAAGAAAACACAGACCAGAGACTCCTCACTGTGACTTACCTGACTAAACTTATGTCAGAGGTAAGTTTGTCCCAAGGTTTGCAAAACACTGACAAAAGAGTCTAATGATGAAATTCTTTATTTGTTTATGTGATTGAACCAGATACTCTGTTTTCTCTCTGGTTTTGTTTCTCAGGTCACAACAACAAACAGTAAAGTGCAGGGAAAATAAAAGAGCACTTTATTCAGCTTAATAATGTAATTTTCAGATATGCAGTGTGCTCATGTGCTCTGTGCTGTGATCAGTGATACATGTGCACAGCAAATCCATTTTATTAATATCTTTAATTGCTTCCAGAAGGTTCTGGCCTTTTATTCTGCCAAACCAGTCAAAGAAAGACAATTAGATATCAGTTAACACATTTACTCTTCTTATTGTTTTTTGATAGCAACCATCATAAAACAATAAAAGCATTCCTTCCCCATAATGATATTCTAGGAAGCCAGGTGTTCTGCATGTTAGAACAAAATTACTGCCTTTTCTAAATAAAAGCTCTGTGAACACCGTGACAGCAGAAAGTGGAAGGAATGTAATGAAATAGTTACATGCTCATATGGAATTTCCCCTTTGGATTCATTTGTGGAAGCTGCACATGTACATATGCACACACACATGCACGTGATTTCTTTTTTAGCCTTCAAAGGGGTGTAATCCATGAGCAGATCAATTTCTGTAGCTTTTGGTGTGATATCTTGGAATAATAAAACCAAACAGGGACACCTATGAGTAAACTAGTCATAGAGCTTCCTTTTCTAAGTAGTTACTTTCTTCTAAAATTTTATTTCTAGAGCAGAAATTACATCAGAGCCCAAACTGGCCATTTGGTTCCCCATTGGCTGTGAAGGAGGTCTGGCATGGTTCTAATCTGCAGAGTTTGTTCTGTTGACATTTAATGTGATACAAGATTCTTTTTATTCTTTCTACTTTTTGTGTAAAGTTCAGGAGAGAAAAGTCTTTCTGAATAACTGCACTTATTATTGCTGTAATACACTGATAATTATAATTATTAATAGTTGCTCTTACTGTAAACATTGATATCAGAAAACAATTTTGATGAGCACAGCGAACTCCATCCTGGGAGTTGATACTAATTTATGCTCAAAATTCTCCTATTTGAAGGCTATTCTGCACTGTTTTAATGACTAAAATCCTTCTATTTTTCTAAATTTCAAATGGAACCCTTTTATTCAAAGCTTCTCTGCTTACATAATCAGATAGAGTTTGTGTTTCATGGCATATTTCATTTATCTCTCCCTGAGTATTCATCATAATCAGAGACAGAATCATAAATATAAATTGATTTAGAAGATGTTGCACAATGAAAAAAGATGCCTCATAGAAAATGAAAGCAGAATTGTAAAATCAAACCAAGTGAGAACTAGAAAAGAAATTAAAACAGTGCAAAAAGATTCAAATGCCGTCAAAAAAAAGTAGAATAAGTTGTGCATGTGAGTTGAGCACAAAGAAGTGGAACATATTGTTTACCTCAGCCACCATCCAGGTTCAGTGAATCCTTGCTTGGGTGTACATAACCTTCCCAATGGTGGGATGCTTTCTGCAGTATCCTTGTTATTTGGCAAAACCTAACCCAAACTTGATTTTCCACAGGTTTGCTTGCTGAATTTGTTAGAGAAATCTGCCAGCTCTAAAAGGAGTGAGTGAATCATATTGGCAATTTCTTTTTTTGTTGTTCTTCAGTTTTTATCTGAGAGAAGGAACACCTAAATGATTAGGTTTTTTTAAATAGCAATCTAATCTTGTAAATGTATAGATTGTATGATTGATAACTACACTGCAATGTAAAATATGTTATTTATAAGTATATGCAAATATATGTTTATTTAAAGCATTATGTTTTTGAGATTGTCACAGAAACCTCTCTCTATTCACATAGCTTCTCTTGAAAATCTATAAGGGACTTCAAGAATAACTGCACTAATAATTCTTTCATCCTTCTTCCTCTGTGTGACTTTGACCCAGACAGCTTCCCTTTCACCCAGGATATTCCTTCTTGTTTCTTTACTGTTGCATTAAATAAATCAGCATCCCATCACCTTTAACTATATTCTTTTTGATTTTGCACAGCTCACTCCTGTCAGTTCCCATCTTCCAGCCCTGACTGCTGCTTCCCCATGTTCCTGTCACCTTGCAATACTCACATTCACAACCTGCGCCAGTAATTCCTGCTCTTTCCCTGGAGATGGAGGTTGGTCTTTTGGCTTTGCCATGAAGCTCAGAAATCCCTTCCCATGCATTTTTCTAAATGATCTTCCATGGTTCAAGCTCTCTGTTTATGGGATTAAGGACAAATGGAGTGGGTGTCATGCGTTAGTGTTTCCAGCTGTCCAGAGCACAGTTTGTTCTCTAAAGCTGTGCAAAGCAGATCCTGTCCATGCTCTATAAAAATTCTGCAACGCTTTCTGTCAGGGAAAACACCATTCAACAGCAAAAAAACTCTGATGATTGAGGCCAGAAAGTTCCAAATATCTGAATCCTTACATTTAACAATTAACTTGATACAATTCCTCCAAACATTTTCAAAGTGTAGGTTTTGACAGCCATTACACTGCGAACTGACAGACTTCACTGAAAACTCTCTTTGCACCTCTGCCCAGCTGTTTCTCATGAGAAAAGACAATTATTTATATTTTTTCTCATATAAAAATCCCCTCTTATATTAGAGACATGTTTAAGAACTATCCTTAGTGCAAAGGGGATTGAATAAAGAACTTTTGGGTTTAAAAGCATCATGTGCTTGGTTAAAAAATCCAAACATTTACAGGTCAACAGGAGCAACCCATCTCATTGTGGATCAGCTATTCTGGGGATACAGAATGTTTGTTCATCTTCATCAGAACTGAGGCCCAAACACTAATTATTCACTGAGGTCTGAATACATAGACACTTGAGGTGTCTACAAATCTCATGATTTGATAAAATACAACACCTGGTTCAACTGGTTTTGTAGCTGGAGGACCAAGAGTGAAAGCAAGGAAATTTAAATATTCCATGCTTTGTCACAACATTTCTGTCTGCCTCTGAAGGAGACCTTTTGATCTTTACTGCTTTCATTTTCCAGTTTGGAGAATGGGAGTAAAATCAAGTTCATGGATTGTGTTGCTGAACCTGTCAATAAATGCACTCCAATTTCAGATTTAAAGCAAAAGAGTTCAGTGCCAGATTAATAGTAACAGAAATTGGTTAACAATTATATTTATGTGTGTGTGTGTTTGACTGGAGAATATATACAGGTGGGCATAAATTTTGTGTGTTCACACTGATGAATATGTAAAGAAGAGGATTCACTGAACTTGACCGTGGCAGTGAAGATAGAAGAGATGCAAATTTACAAGCCAGTAATCAGATGCCACCTTCTGGTTCATGGAGAGAAAGAGAAAATCAATAGTCCTTACACAAATAAAACAGTCAGACTGATTTATGGGATCTGTCTGCAATGTCTGTACACACAGGGGGATGTGGACTTGGTTATTTTCTGTTTAAGATCACTCAGTCACAGAACATTGTCACACAGGCAGCTGGAAAAGAGATTATCTAAAAGGGACAAAGAAGGGGCAGTGAAGAAAGGCGAGAAAGGAGGAGGAAGAGTGGAAAAGGGACAGCTTTGTTGTGGAAAGGGAGCACAGGTCATGTCTACCCATCAGGGATCCCTCAGTGCATCCTGCTGAGTTCCAGGGGCTGCTGAAGTGAGATTGGAGTTTCTGAGCACTCCTTGCTCCTACTCCTGCCTGGGTGTCTGGTGCAGCATCAGAAAAAAAGCTATGTACATAAAAGATTTGTACAAAAGCTATCCCAGCCTCTCAAAATCCAGTACAGTCCTGAAAGTGAACTGAACACTAAAAATCCACAAAAAAACCCCAAGTCTGCCAATGCAGTTTTTCTAATGCCTCTACTCTAAGATCCAATTTCTAAGAAAGAAATTAGAAACACTTGGAACAAACATCTGTTTTTGCTGTGGTAATTTAAAAACTGAGAATGATAATTTCACTTTAAATGCATTATTTACAAAAACTGATTTAACTCCTATTTAAGGTGATGCTAAGATAAATTAAAAAAAAAACATTTTAGAGGCATCATTTGTCATTATGTAGTGATATAATTTCAATAAATTAAAGATAATATTCAGAATCAAATTAATTCCCTCATGTATTTGAGCTCTCAAGTCAGTCTTACAGGTAAGACAGGCAAGAGCAGAACAGGGAGTTGTTACAACATTTTTAAAGTAAAATACTTTAAATCACACCTTATTAAGTATAGTTTGACAGATTATCTGATGCGTTCTTAATACTGATGACTTTGCAAGAAAAAAATAAGAGCACACACACACCTTCGTCTTTACCACCTAAATAAGTAAAGCTGAACAAAGATGTAAATATTTGCTTGGTCAGGGTTTAAATAAACTTTAGACTTTAAAATTATGTAGAATTTCTTCCTAACTTTTCAAAGGTAAATATTTTTATTTCCTATGGTTCCTTTTTTTTTAATTAACTCTCCTTTCAGCTTATAGGAAATAATTTTCATTTTAATTTTGCAGTTTATTCATCAGTCACCTGGCATTGTTCCAACTGCAGTTTTCTTTGTTGATTTAAACAGCTGGAAGCTGGAGCAAGAGAGGGGAATATTTACCTAATGAATGCAACCCTGTACTGTCAGTGTTGTGTATTTTCCTTGCAATCCCACATTAATACCCATGGAAACAGATTTGGTACAAATTGAGAGTAAAATGTCAGTCACTATGTAGTAAATAAGACTTTATTTCTCCTTTTCTAAAACAGTGAAAAGGCTAAATATATCTATGAAAACCTATATATTTATTTAAATAAATTAAGAATATTTTAGTATTTTCCCTGGGTTACAAGAAAGTACCAAAAAGTACTTTATGTTTTGTGTTTTAGTAGCCAACAATAAACAATGAAAGAAGAATTCTTTTCTTTGAAAAGTAAGAGCACCAGGTGAAGCATAGTGATGACTTTTTGCCTGCATTTTAAAATTATTATTAAAATTGACATTTTAATGCACAATGATATATTTCAAACTACCACTGTTGTAATTTACCAAAACACATGGATCATTCTCATTTGAGTTAAACACAATTGTCCACGGCAGAACACAGCAAAGTCTTGCATTTTTCCTCTGAGAGGAAAACTCCTGCAGTCATTAGGAGGTCTCTATGATTAAAATCCTGCCCAAAATTTGTAGTATTTGCACAAGAGTTGAATAGCAAGTTATGTCTGTTTTCTTGTTTTCCTCCTCCATATTAAGACTATTTTGTCCTGGTTTGTTGTTGTCGTAGGAACACATGTACAGTTTTCTTGAGCTGACTTTTCAGCAGAACCACAATTTTATTTTAACTGGAAGGAAGGAGTGCCTATTTCAAGTCTCTGAGTTCCTGATTCAAACCAATCTAGGGAAAATTCTTTAAAGGAGCTTATTTAATATTAGTAGACAGATCACTAATAGGTTGCAAAGGGAATGCAGAAAGCCTGAAGACCTGTAAGATTACCAAGTTGTGTCTTTGTATTTATCCATCTGTATCCCTAAACTAACTTACATGTTCAAAGGTGTTTGTGTTGTTTTCAAACTCAGAAAATGTGCAGATATTTGGTGTATGGTCACATGTGTTGCCTGTCTGGCTAAAACTCCAGGGAAGTCTTTAAGGCTTATTTGCTTTGTCCTTCCTAAATGAACAGTAAAAATGCAATGGTGGTTCAGATTGTTGTTTAGTTAGTTGACTGTGAAACACTGAAGAGTAAAAATATTAATTGCTTTGCTCATATTTTAGTATCATGTTTCTTTCTAAATCTTGCACTGATATCCACAATATATCATAGGGAATTTCACAGCCAAAATATTAAGGCCAGCAACGAAAGCTATCAAGGTTAAGATCTAAGTTCCTCCTATTTAATAAGTACCTGTAAGTTTGTGGAAAACACTGATGAAATCTAAAAGGCTACAGAGGTGGAAGTTGAGGAAAGCAGCAACGCTGACATGGTTCCTGGTTTGGATTTGGATTTCGTCCTTCATCCTCCCAGCAGTCCCCATGGTGGTGTCTGTTTAGGCACATGTATGGGGAGCCAAAGGAGCTGATATTGCTCATTTGTTCATAATAACTTGTCAGAAAAACCTGCTTTTTAAAAATGCTGTTGAGTCAAAGAGGATCACCCAGGAAATCAGGGCTACAACAAACCAAAATTAGGTGTGTCAGGGGAGGGAATTATAAATATTGTTGGAAGAATGTACTTCTTTGGTCAACACTGTCCCATGAACTTTCTGCTCACAGAGCTAATATGGTTCATGACATTTCCCAATAGGCAGTTTGTACATGGCCAACCTACATGGGGAAGCAAGAGAGTTTGATGATGTGAATGTGGCCATTCTGTGCCAGAACTTAGAGCCAGAGAGAGCCTTCCAGCTCTTCATTTTATCTTCAAAAGATGCATCTCAAGAATTATAGTCCCAGAAGCCCATTGACTCTGAGCTTTTAAGATGAAATTTGATCAATTAATGCTCTGACACATTGTGGTATTTTATGGTTGCCCAAAACAGCAAAGCACTGCTTGATGGTGCACTCTGAGAATGTGTTCCTAAGTTATGGCATTACATTTCTTCCTAAAATTTTGACTGGCTCATCCCCTGTGTTTAATGGCTTTTACGCATTGCAGATTTGCATCATTTTTTATCCTGCAATGTGCAGGCGTGTTCCCTTCACAACTGACTTAGTAGCTAATATATTACATGAATATTTCAAATTATTTCTTCTAAGGCTTCCTGTGTCAGGAATTAATGCCACCTACCCATGTCAAGAACCTTCTTGAACTTCAGCTTTATTGCTTACCTTAAATAATCAAAACAAATTTCATCTGACAGTTTTATTTATTGCTTGTCAGTTCTGTTGGGGTGATAATGAGCTTCTATTCATCCCACCAGGTTGAGATATTTTCATATTTTCATTGACATTGAGGGGCTGGAGTGTGTCCAGAGAAGAGAACAGAGCAGGGAAAGGCTCTGGAGCACAGGTCTGAGGAGGGGCAGCTGAGGGAGCTGGGAAAGGGGCTCAGTCTGGAGAAAAGGAGGCTCAGGAGGGACCTTGTGGCTCTGCACAGCTCCCTGACAGGAGAGTGGAGTCAGCTGGGGGTGGGCTTTTCTACCAAGAAACAAGCAATAGGACCAGAAGAAACGGCCTCAAGTGGCTCCAGGGAAGGTTTAGATTGGACATTAGGAAAATTTTCTTCACACAAAAGGTGGTCAAGCCTTGGAACAGGCTGTCCAGACCAGTGGGGTCACCATCCTTGGAGGGATTTAAAAGCCATGTAGATGTGGCACATGGGGGAATGGTTCAGTGATGGCCTTGGCAGTGCTGGAGTTAATGATTGGACTTGATGATATTAGAGGTCTTTTCCTAACCAAAAAATCCCATGACTCTTTATGTATTAAGTCTCATTCCTGGAATGTATTCCTTGAGTAAGAGGAATCTGGATGGTCCAACTCACATTCCACCTTAGTTTGTTCAGTATCATGGACAGCAGGGACACAGGACCTCAAAATCTCAATGACCTCCTGTGTCATTGAACTTGGGCTGCAGATCCTTGGTCAGGGCAGCTCTGGCAGATATTAGGGGGGATAATGTATTTCTGTATCAATACCTGTGAACAGGACACCTCACATGACTCCAGGTGATTCTTTCCAGCCCTGACGGAGCACATGTGCCAGGTGAAACCATCAGCACATGACTTGAGGTGATGATGATGTTTCCATGTGATGGGAAAAAAAATAAAAGAAAAAATAGTACTTGCACCATCATCCATCCATGCTGCTTAAAATTCCAGTTATGTATCCCACATTTTGCCATCCTTTTGTCTCATTTCACATCCTGTGTGTGGACACCATATTCAAATAAATATGTTTTTAAAATGTGTCTCTGAAAAATATTCAAATAAATTAGACTGATCAATAAATCTGTCCTGTTTGCTGTTATCGAAGGGAGTTACTTGTCAATAATATCTTATATACAAGAATGTCTCTAGCCTTAAATTAAAAAATTCTTCAGATACTTTTGTAAGCTAGTCCAAATACCTGCTGTTTCTGTCTTAAAGTATTAAGTAGGAGCGTAACAAAAAATATTCACACCTGGAAACATTCTAAGGAATTTAATAAAAATCCTACTGAAAACATATAGATCAGCATATGGAACAAGTTATCTCCTATTGAAGAATATATTCAATCCTATGGAGGAAAAAAAATTCATTGCTCAATTTGAAGCGCTTAAGAATTTCTGAGAAAATTTCCTTTTCTTTTTTCCCAATGAAATTCCATGGGAATTTTCCATAGGGGGCTGATACCAGAGAATCACAGAATGACAGAATGGTTTGGGTTGAATGGGACCTGGAAGATCATCTAGTTCCAACCTCTCTGCCATGGGCAGGGACATCTTCCACTATCCCAGGTTGCTCCATGGCCCATCTAAATTTGCCTTGGACATTTCCAGGGATGAGGCAGCCACAGGTTCTCTGGGAATCTGTGCCAGGGTCTCCCCACCCTCACAGAGAAGAATTTATTCCTAACATCTAATCTAAATCTAATCCATATATCTGCAGGATGAGTAATGAAAAAAGTGAAAACTTTTCAAGCAACTCATGACATTTCATACAAATCATGACCTCCCACACCTAGAACTGAGAGAACATGGAACTTGTGCTGTAATCCACCTCTGAGTGGAAAAAACCCCTTAACACCAGACAGAATAGGCTTTACTTCCAGAGGTGGACATGACCAATGTGCAGCCCTTGCTGAGAAGGACATTTCCAGCAGAATCTAACAGCTCCCATTGTACAGAGTGGGCTGAGATATTAAACACTAGGCTTAAAAAGATTAAAAAAAATGCTCTGATTAATGTCCCTGAAAAATGTGCTTTAAAAGAGCCAGTCAGCTTTCATCTGAACAGGTCAAGAAGGGAGAGACACCTTTAGAGCACGAATAAAGAGGGTATAACGTTCAGTTTGGGTAGTGTCTTACCTGATGAATTCTGATTGCATCCTCATTTGACTCATTTAAACTGTTACTAAATGTTCTTTAACACCCAGTGAACTAAACACATTGAGGAGAACTTAGTTTGAAAGCTATTATCGTATTCATTTCTTTTACACTTCTGAGAACATTGCTTATGGCACCTTACGAATTCCTGTGAATTCCCTTTTTAGTACCTTAGATAGAGGGTGTGAAAGAGAATATGATCAAAATTAATGCTGAAACATCTCCATAGGCAAAATACTGCCTGGAAAATCAGGCCTCAAGGAGAATTCACTGTTCAGCTTTGGCTTTACATTCACAGCTGAATGTATTCTAAGTGTTTTATATGGAAAGTAACATAGATACGAGGATTTGGCTTCCCAGTGAATTAGGAAATCCTACTGTTCTACCACTTTGTGCAAAGTATTGGAAAACCAGAGATGATACACAATGTGTAAACTGCAAAGGCCCTCTTATTCAAAGATATTGCCCTCCCATTAACAACAGGCCTCAAGACCTGCAGATGAAGGCCAAACTATCACAGAATCATGAAATGGTTTTGGGTTGGAAAGAGCTTTAAAAATTGCCTAGTTCCACCCCCTGCCACAGGCAGAGATGATATTCACTATCCCAGGTTGCTCCAAGCCCCATCCAACCAGTCCTGGAACACTGCCAGAGATGGGGCAGCCACAGCTTCTTTGGACATGTGAAAATGACCAGCTGGTATTTTATAAATAAATCAAATAACAACTTTTTAAAAAAAAAATTTTCCAGTCCAAGGTGAAGTCAAATAATGGACACAGTACTGCTGTCGAGAGGGGTAGCACTAAAGTGTTGACATTTGGAGCCAGAGGAGTCTGTAATTTAGTGTTTAGGGGAATGTATTGTGTCATTCCTGCCTTGTTCCTTCTTATCAAATAATAGTACATGATCTAAAAGCCAAAATTTTTCTCCCTATTCTTTGCAGAACCAAAGGGTGAACATACAAAATTGAACTTCTGAGAGGTTTTGTATAACTCGATTATCACTGAAGTGACTAAAAAAATTCAGCCAAGAGGTAATCTTTTTACTAAATTCATATTCCCACTGATGTTCTGAGAGTCAATTTTCCTCTTTAATGCATTATTTTGGACAGACAGTTGAGGGTGATATTGTGCAAAGTGCCCATAATTTCAATACTTCTTCACTCAGGTGTGGTTTGAGTATTGCTGGTTGTGATGTTTTTTTTTTCAATTAGCTTCCCTTTATATTATGAGATCTTCTCTGAAGGGCAAAAAATCTAACCAAAACTGTATCAACTGTATCGTGTCCTCTGACATGAGATGGGTCTGGGATAATCAGACCTAGGAAAAGTTCAAGTATCATGTAGAAATGCGACCAAATTTGTATAATGTATCTTTCATTATGTACAATGCAAATATCTGTAACCACATGCTCTAACTCTCTCTCTCAGAAAGAAAGGAAAAAATGAAGGGGGGAGGAAAAGCATTTTCAGGAATCACAGTGCGGCTCATTTGAAATAAATATCTCAGAAGGTCAGATTAATTATTTGCTTAAATTTCCCTTGCTCTGTGTTGGTTTTGCTGAGTACTGCAGGAAACCAGCTCTGTGGACATTTTTAGTTGGGCGAGATGCGTCCCGTGTGTGGTGTTTATGTCAGATGTGACCTGATGGATATAACCACCTACCATCTCTCCTGGGGCTCTAGCCTGACATTAGACATAGAAACTTGAATATTCTCTGTCTTGAAGAGCAAACCTGACAAACTGGGGGTTAACAGCAGAAAGGAGGCGAAGCATCGTGTACTTTTCCTGTCTACACAATACCCAGATGGCATCAATCTGGTATCCCCGAGAAATCCCTTGGTAAATTGCAACATACGAGCAGATTGAGACAGTGGGCTTGCATAAAATCTGATGTGCATTTAGAAGGAGAAGAATATCTCAGTTTCCTGAAAATAATCATTATTTTCAAACAGTTCATCACACAGTATTCACGAAATGCACTTGGTTTGCATGTGTATGTGTGCTTTTCTCTCCTAATCCTGTCGATTGCACTGTATTTTAAAGTCAGATGAAAGGAAGAGCAAGCAAACAGAGTTTTTTTCCATGGCTTTGATGTCACTAATGTTCTGTCAACTGGCTTATTAAACCATACACTCTTAGTACTCTAAGCAAAAGCTTGAGTGCTTTACAAGGTGTCTAAAAATATACTGTGATCCTTAAAAGTATGATCATACTTATCGGACAAGACACTAAATAAAAGATGATGCTCAAGACCTCTTTTATATTTTATTCACCTCTACATATAAGTTTAATCAGAGCGGCAGAATTTTCCATTCAGTCACAGTCGGTTAGGGAAGTCTTGTGGAGTCTGGAGGTGAGGTTTTTACACTCTGTGTTTTAAAAACAGTTTAAACAACACCATCCAGCTAATTTCCAGCATGGAGCAATCTGGAATGAAAATGACACTGAGAGAAGAAATTGCTTGCAGCATTATTTTGTTGCAATAGAATACAACAATCCCACAAAGGAACAGGGGGATCAGTGATAAGTGTTGAGCTCACAAGACTTATACATAGTGCAAAGCAGCTAAAAACCTGCACTGAATCCCAAGCCTAAAGTGACCTGTTGTCCTGATGGCAGTGACTCCATTCTTTCCCTGCAAAGAAGCTCCATTCCTGCTCCCACTCCCTGAGGGTTGCTATACTTGTCCAACCCCTGCAGAATTCCTGAATTCCTTCCAGGACATTAGAACTGAATGAAGAGACATTGGAAAAAATGTGACTATTTTGTCTGATTTTCAGCTGGTGTAACTTACCTTCTCTTATGTGGTGGGGCTCAATAAAGACTGATCTCCAGACTTTCTTTTGAAAGAAATATAAATCTGTTGAGCCCTGAGAAACTTCATAAGCTACTTATTCAAAGAATCACAGGATGGTTTGGTTTGGAAAGACCTTTTATTTCTGAACCCCTGCCATGGGCAGGGACACCCCCTAGGTCCTTGTTCCTGCAACCCATAAAGTGAGAATGCTGTGCTATTCCCCAAGTTTTGACTTAGAGTGACTTTTAAAATAATTACTCCAAATTTTGAGAAGGTTTTGTATTGAACTTCTGGGTCTGTTGACATTAGCACTGACTGCTTTTGGCTTCTGTGGGACCAGAATATTTTGCTTGGTTTCTTTTCCAACTGAACAGAAAATGTTTCCTTAGTATTAGTTCCATTACCTTATCTTAGATATGTTTTTTTCTTTTTGCTGCTGAGTAGCATTCCCAATAAAACTGGGTCACAGGAGTAGCAAGAGGGAGCTTCAGAAGACGAGTAGCTCTTGCTCTTTCCCTGCTTTCTGTTTGGTACTTTAAGCCTCTGCAGAGCTTTTAATCCCAGATCTCTGGATGGGATTCAACAGGCTTAGCAACAAAACATAAAAGCTTACCAAAAGTACCCCAGAAAGGACTGCATTCTGTCTGCCTTTTTCCTAGCTGATCGTTTATTCTTCCTGCTTTCATATCTACCATTTTTAATTACTTTTCCTCATTTTTGAAAGCCGTGTGCTCTTGCTTTGCATTTGAAAAAAATCATCTGGTTTGATAAACCCATGCAGTCATGCTGAATGGGGAATATGCATTTCTACTTCCAAAGGCAGCCTCCAGGTCAGCACATGAAAATTCCGAGGTCAAAATGTTGTCAGTAATGAGATCCCAGCGTTTCAAAAGTTCGCATAGCTCTTTGTACAATGCAGGAGAATCCCTCTGTTTCCTCTGGTGCTGTTTCATGTTAATTTGGAAGCTGCAAACCAGCATGAAACGTTTCAAATAAAACATCAGAACATCTCGGATCCTAATTTATGGCTTTTGCAGAATGCTGGAGTTGAAGCTGTTGAATTCTTAAGAATGAGAAAAAGACAATATGTGAACCTAAAGAATGCAGCAGAGAAATGAGATGTGAGTTAATTGCAAATGTTCCAAATATGTATTTTACATGGAGAAGAGACACGTTTTCTCCTGCTTTACACTTCCATTATAAAAGGTGCAATTAATAATGATTTTTTTTATTAATATTTTTCCTCCTCCCCTCCCTTTTCCAAAGGATGCCTCACATTATAGGTATGAATTAAAACCCATGAGACTTGTTCACCTTCGTTTGATAGCCCTTGAAGAAACTCAGATTTTCCTGGTAAACTCATTCCTATTTTGCAGTACATTTTGTGGCAGAAGAAGAGGATCTGGAAATGCTCATCACTGCTAACAGAGAAACATTTGAATTCTAACACCCAGAAGTTCTTCACCAAGTTCTTGAGGAAAAATTGACACCAACAGTCCAACAGATCTGTAGATCAAGGTTCCACAAATAGTAAATCCTGATTACCTGGAAGGTTTGATACTTTTATGAAAGAATGGCTTATTTTAAAGTTTGAACCACTTATTTTCATCTTTCCTTCCTCATTTGTGCTCCAAAGCTTTGGAATATCAATGAGCAAGAAGTAGAGAGCAAAGGGATTATAAGAAAATTTCTCACGTTTCTTAAGCAAAACAAAATGTGGACACCACGAAAATAATGTAAATTTAAGAAGTAGCATTTTTCCACAGGCATAGAGGTCTACAGTTTGTGAGGAGACAAGAACTACACAAAGGTCTACAAATATTAGTGTAAAAGAGAGAGTTGAGCACAAGCTCTTCTTTCCAACTTCAGACATATTTCCTTGAAAGCCAAATACTTAGAGGCTGGCCTCTCATTCTGGGCTGTTCTATAGCATGAGTATCCTTTTTCCTTTAAAACACTTCTTAAATTATTTTAGAATACATATGTGGCTCTATATGTGCCATTTTTATAATTTGTTCACAAAACATGTTTATTGAGCATCTATAGTCCAAGGTCCTAAAGGTTAGAGAAGCAGGGATCCTATCCTCTCTGAGCTGAGTCCAAGCTCTGAAATTTTAGTTTTGTCCGTTATTGATGTTTACATCCCTCAGAAAATGCTGACAAACTGGACTTCCAAACCTTCAGAAACGACCCAGAGATGCAAAAAATGTGATTTTCTCCCTGCTTTTTACTCCTTTAAACAAACCCAGCAGGGTATATCAGATGTAGATTGAGGATTAAGTTATAATTACAATCAATATCTTTTCCATGCCCCATTCTCCAAATAATATATATTTCAGTCAGTGCACTTTGGGGATTTATCTCTGTGAGGCCTGTTTCTGCCCAAATCAGTGTGTCTTTCCCTTTGATATTCCCACAGTGTTCACATATACCCTCAAACATACACAGCCCTGGGTAATATGTCTCCAATGCGATGAAATCAATGGGAACACAGCCTTTTTTGCCTGACAGTATTGTCAGGGTGTATTATCTGGTTTAGGCTGTGGCTTCAGTTCATAGCAGTCGTCAGTTAAATTTCCCTTTCTGAAGCTGAGCAAAGTGTGGTAATGTCACAGCCACAGGCGACTGCCGCTCACAGGACGGTTTACCGGTGGAGCTTAGCCTCCTGGCTTGTCACAGTGTATATATCTCAGGGTCTTCTTTTCCTTCCTACTCAGAGATTTCCAAGAATGTTGCCTGGAGCAGTCATGGGATGCAAAAAAAGAGAGATTTTTGTTCTGCACTTAGCAACATTACCACACTTCACACTCAGTTTCTGATAAGGGGAAATTTAACTGACTGCTCTGAACTAGATATACCAGATAATACACTCTGACAGTGCTGTGGATAAAGGCTGGCAAACCTACTAATTTATATTTCATTATCCCTGCACTTGGCTTAATCTGTTATCTCTTACTAAACGTTAGCAAGCTCACAAAGAGCTGCTCTGAACAGCAGAAAATGGAACCACAAACACCTCTTGAACACAGGGTGGCTTCTGTGCCAGAGGGTAGATGGGGCATTTCGGCTACCCAACCCTCCCAAAAGTGAACCCACAGCACTGATGCACGGCCTGCTCTTTAAACCAAGGCTTGTATCCCCATACAACCACCTGTCTGTCAATGCAGAGTGGGATTTTTTCTTGCCTGGGTCTCTGAAGGGGCGTTTGTTCCATCTGTAGGTGTTCAAGATAGAGGTTCATCGGGAGAGCTGTGGTTGTCAACACAGCCCACAACTCCAGCTATTTCAGAAGTGGGTGATATACACAGATCAAAATGCTCCCTTGATTTCCAGTCTCCAAGGGATGGCAATATGAGTTATAGCAGGTGGTGATCAAGTTTTAATCTCCTCAAGGCTGAAATTCAAAGTTCAGCATCTTGCACAACATAACCTGCTGTGTCAGTTGTCCATTTTTTTTTCCTTGATGCAATGAGCAAGAATAACCCAAAGAGCCATTTCCAAGTTAAAACCCAGAGAAGAATATTCAATATGTGTTATATCTGATTATCTGTAGGCAATAACTTCTTCCATCACTGAGTAAAGGTAGGTCAAGGTACCAAACCAAAGAAATTGTCATTAAAAGACAAAGTTATTTAATTACCTGAGAGACATCCTTCAGGGGGAGGTCCAACAGCTGCTGTGTTGGTTTAAGGACTTGGTTGTTGCTTACCTGCAGTGAGTCTGTGGTAATGATACTGAGCTAAAAACCAGGAGAGATAAATTCTCTGTGTAACTGACATGAAGCAAGTCTTTCAGCATAACATAAAGGGAGATCATAAACCCAGAATGCCCTTTTCCTCCCTTGGGAAAAGTGTCCTTCCTTCCTTCCTTCCTTCCTTCCTTCCTTCCTTCCTTCCTTCCTTCCTTCCTTCCTTCCTTCCTTCCTTCCTT
>JAXCLO010000170.1:109505208-109527728 GCA_035583995.1 Arremon aurantiirostris | reverse complement strand
TCCTTCCTTCCTTCCTTCCTTCCTTCCTTCCTTCCTTCCTTCCTTCCTTCCTTCCTTCCTTCCTTCCTTCCCTCTCTCTCTCCTCTTTTACCTCACCCATTATCAAAAATCCCCCAACATGCTCTTATGCTAGAAATTCAGAGACTAACACTGACTTCCATTCCAAGTACATAATTTATGAATAAAACTCCCTAAGTTTTGTGGACCATCTGACTTTTGTCATTCCTTTTTGACCATGAGCATAAAATAGCTTTTCATTTTTAATCTTAAGAAAGTCCAAGATAAGCTTTCAGATCTAAATTAGTCTTTTTCTTCACATTTTTTTTATTTCTAACATGATGGTCTTCACCACTCAGCTTTTAAAATCCATCAAAACACTTAAGCTGATTTGGCTTTGCATCGTCTTAAATTACAGAAGTGGCTTTGTTTTGATTTTTCATGACTTACTGACTACAGAATCAAATATTTTTAGGTTAGGATCTTGTTTTCTATCACTTTTAATACACAAAACCGCAGACTTCCTCCTACTTAGCTGTTGTTTTTGTCTGGATCAGCATTCAATAAACATATTGTGAGATACTGATATTGGCTTGATGAAATTTGGCTTTTCCTTTTAAATAAAAGTGCCTCCAAGGTAAGCACTCTGTGTTTAAAAAACAGACTCTGAAATACAACATGCAGCAATGATTTTTTTAATTTAAAATTTTGTCTTTGGCAGAGTTTAGATGCCGTTTAACGGGGAAGCAATGGTACATATCCTACACAGCAGCTAGGTGTGACTGTTTTGCAAGGTAGTAAAGAGTCTTTTCCCCCTTCCTGCCTGTCTTTTTATTTTTATCATTTTGTTCCTCCCTCCACCTTTGGAATATGAAATCAGTAATTTTTGTTTAAGAAAAACAGCCTACTAATGTTAAGGAAGAAAGAGAGAAAGGACATTAGATTTTGCATGTCTATGTTTAGCATGCAAGCTGAATTCTTTTTATGTTCAGAGATGATCATCAAAGCACTTTTTAAAGTAAGCTCAATGTGAATGTGAAGACTCCAGGATTGCTTTTTGATTTTTTTTTAATCATTCTACTAATCTGTTGCTAATCCATGTAGTACTAATTTGCTTAATATTTCTAAAAAATGTCTGACATATGGAGAATATGGTCTTGGACATACATATGCCAGCCTAAGGAATAGGTGATGTGGATACTCTTTCTGGCTTGGATATAAATGTCCTGGATGTCATAAGTCAAGTGGTTTGCTATTTCTATACCTGTTTTTAAAATGGGGTAGCCAGTCTCTTCCTCACAGGGGTAGATCAAGAGAGATAAATTTTATAATGATGCTGAACACCACTGGACAGGGAGTAAAGGTGGCTTTGAGCTCCTCACTGTCAATTAGGATTGCCCCAGGGCTTGTCTAAATAAGGAATGGCTTTTGGAGTTGTTGTGACATTAATGAGCTCTGACGCTGCCCCATTTCTGGCCTCCCTTCAACACTCCTGGCCCATCTTCCTTTCCATCAGCTGAGGATGGACACAGGGATGCAGCCAAGCTTTTTGTCATTTGTCTTGGTGTTTGCTCCACATTTGGTACAGCCCTTTGCTGAGGAGTTTAGCAGGGTTGTCTTAAAACTCAGCCACCTGTGATCTGTGTCCCTTAGATGATTGTGAGAATAAAGATTTGGAACAAAACCCCGCAAATCCATGGCCCCAAATGCCCCAGAACCTCCTCTCATTAGGAAGAAATATATCACAGATCACAGAGGATGTTCTGACACCTTATAGCCAAGTTAAGAGAGGAAATAAAACACTGAGAGCCATAATATGATCCTGGCAAACAGAAGTCCAAGACTTCGTTTGATATCCAAGGTTTTTTCCCAAACCTCTCTGATGAGGAATATTTTTAGACCAAAATTAGGACAATTTTCCAGAGCACAAGCAAAGGTTAACTAATGAAAATTCCTTATTCACCCTAAATCTAGAGAAGAGTTTAATTCTGGGAGAGTGCAAAAGCAGTAAAATGGATTCACAGCAGAAACAGATTTTTCAATCTTATAGTACAGAGAAAATGTAAATATTATGAAGACAGTAGTGATATCTGTAATAAGAAATGTGTTTGGAATATAATAATTTTGGCTTAATAGATAATTACTTCAAATTAAATTCTTAAATACTCAAATACTTTTAAAAATTGGAATAATATTTTCTACTGCAAAACTGTCAAGAAGAGTGGTGGCTGAAAAGAATATCCAATTGAAAACAGGGCTTTACAGAGTCTTTTATGAGATACAGCAACAGTTTGGACTCAATTCACTTGGTAACCACGCCTGTGTGTATATGAGCCTCCACTCATCCCAATATCCTGTAATATTCTGGGGTAAGAACTCCCTACACTCTCTTATTGGGTCACAGAACCATAGAATGGTTTCAGATGGCAGGAACCTTAAAACTCATCCAGTTCCAACAGCCCCCTGTCATGGGCAGAGACACCTTCAACTATCCCAGATTGCTCCAAGCCCGGTCCCACCTGGCCTTGGACACTTCCAGGGATGGAGCAGCCACAGCTTCTCTGGGCAACCTCTGCCAGGATCTCACCACCCTCTAGGTAAAGATTTTTCTCTTAATATTAAATCTAAATCTCTGCCCTTTTATTTTAAAACAATTTCCCCTTGTCCTATCAATATCTGCCCACGTAGAAAGTTGCTCTCCTCATTTTATAAGCCCTCTAAAGTGACTGCATTTTGTTTAAAAATATTGAAATATCCAGGACTCTGTGTCCTGGTGTTTGGAGGATCACTTGGGAGGTGGGACAGCTGCATTTCAGTCTATGCTCAGTGCATGTTTCATTATTTATGCAGAGAGAAATGGCACCACCAGGAATGACAGAAAGCATTCCACCTCAGGGTATGTTCCACACTGATCATGGAGACACTCCCTTACCAACTCAAAGATAAAGGATTAATCCCCTCTGTGCAAAAAAGAGGAACTGAAATGATTTTTCACATCCAAAGCAAATGTCCTAACTTCTTGTTTGTTCAGTAGAAAAGGATGGTTTACTTCTATGGCAATGATGTGAATCAAACTTGTTTATGACTTTTTTCTTTTTTTACAAATGCTTAAAATTAAATTTTGCAGCAGATGAATAGTAATTTTATACATTTTTGCTTAAAATACAGTGAAATCTTCAATGAAATGGAATCACTATTTCTCCTCCTTATTGCTAGTCTGTTGCTAAGGCCAAATCAATTAACAGTTACTGCCAAAATTAAAGCAGTGATCAATCATTTGTTTCCAAATGAATGAGCAAAAATAAACAAACAAAACCCAAACAAAAAAAGGCTCACAGTGTGTAAAAGGAAAGGAAGAATCATTAAAGGATATGAAAGTTGACAAGACATAGTCTACTTGCAAAGATGGAAAAATCATTTTTGGTGGTTGTTTTTGCTTAGATTTTGGAAGCAGATAATTGTATTTGTGAGGAGGAGAGTGAAATCCCATAGCAATAGAGACATTTCAGTGGAGACTTTCAGCTGTGCAGGTGGATGGGACAAAGTGAGTCTTTCACACACTCTATAGAGAGATGTCCACCCTGTGAGTTTGAGCTCAGTGACAACAGGACTGGAATATTCTAAATGAAGTTGTGTCAGGGGAGGTTTAGGTTGGACATTAGGAAAAGGTTCTTCACCCAGAGGGTGGTTGAGCACTGAACAGGCTCCCCAGGAAAGTGGTCACAGTACCAAGCCTGCCAAAGTTCAAGAAATGTTTGAAAAATACTCTTAGGGTGGGATTATTGTCATGCCCTGTGCAGGGCCAGGAGCTGGACTTGATGATCCTGATGGGTTCCTTCCAACTCAGGATGGTCGACTGTTCTGTGATCCTATAATTCTATGCTGTAGAAGATGAGGTCCTGCAGGCAAGGATGAAGATCTTTTTTTGGGCAGTCCATCATCCTTCCCACACAGACAATTCAGGAATTACTCATAGTCTCAGTCTCTGAATGTAAGTCCAAGATCCACACAATATTGATTTCCTAAGACTTACATTGTCTAAAATCTTTTTTTCAATCCCTCCCACTCCATAATCGTGCTGACTAGGTTTTATTCACTTAACTTGCAGCTTTATGACAAAATAGGAACTTGCTAGTCATGGTGGGTGTTCATCTGACCTATTTTAGGTGTCTATGTGGGCTTAATTCCACTCAGTTGTGGAAATGTTTATTTCTTCCCATTGACCACAAAGACAGCCTGGGACTACCAACTCACCTCCAAGCATTTACAACTGAAGGAGA
The DNA here is from genome assembly GCA_035583995.1 of Arremon aurantiirostris. Lineage (NCBI taxonomy): Eukaryota > Metazoa > Chordata > Aves > Passeriformes > Passerellidae > Arremon > Arremon aurantiirostris. The sequence goes on along the minus strand of JAXCLO010000170.1, from coordinate 109,523,451 downwards.
GGATTCCATTTAAATGTGTTTTCCATGCTAATCTGAGAGTCATGGATACGGTCTCCATTGCAAAGCAACAAAATGTTAAGCTCAGCTTTTGGATTTCTTTTCCTGTGTGTCTGTTCTCCCCTCTAACTTCTGATAGATGGTCATTCAGCTTCAGCTCCCAGCATCCAGGGCTCCTCAGGGCATTATTCAGGGCCCATTACCTTTTGAGCTCTAATGATACCCTGCCAACAGCAATCCTCTATGCATGCCATTTATTCCATTACACTAAACAGGGGTAATTTGGTAAATTGAGTGTTTAAGTAGCCTAAAGGTAAATATTTTTTTTTCTCTTTTGCAAAATGATGATGTTCCCTTTGGCTTCAGTAGATTCTTGGTTTTGGAAGGGCTTGTATTCATTCGCCTTTAATTGTTCATAAAAGTGAAAGGTTAAATAATGCCAGAGAGAAAAAGGCTAAGTCAAGCCCTGAAACAAATGTTAAATAAAACCAAAATCAAGTGATCAGTAAATTTGAATATACTTTTTCTTTCAGATGTAACTCTGGGTAACTTCATCCTCCCTGCTCTTTTTACCCAGCAACTAACATGTCAGTGCTAAAGCACCACAGGTAACTATAATATATTAATTACTAATTAAGGCCAGGTTATAACATTTTTTTTAACAGAATAAAAACTAGAAGTGATTTTTTTGATTAATGTCTCTAAATGAAAACAAGTTAACTTGAATCTCCCAGTGTGAATGACCTTTTTAATTTGGGCTACTAAAAATTAGTCAAATGAACAAACTTTTGTGGTGCTCAGCATACTAGTGAAATATTTTGAGAATACTGGTGACAATGCTGACTTTTTTTGTGTTCTCTGCAATTTGTTAGGGAAAGGAATGAGGGAAAAATTCAATGTCATAAACAACATCATGGAGTGTCCAAAACAGGTTACTGAGACAGTCCCATCTTCAGTTAACTTGAGCAATTAAATTTATACTGAAATGTAAATTAATTTGTAAACTTTTTTTTCCCCCAAGGGGAAAAAAAGAAGTTGCTTTTGCAAAGTAAATTAACTATATCCCTGGAGTTTATCCTGGTGTTTACCTCTTCCTACTTTTAGAAAGCTACATGCAGCTTAGGGGCAGAGTTTGTTCCAAAATCCAAATATTGCCAGTTTTCAAATGAATTTCTATAAACTACAGAAGTAAGAGGAAGGATGGGGTCAGATGGTTGACTCTTTGGAGATTTCTCTGCTCAAACAGAAACCAGCTGCTAAGCTTAGGTCAGAAATCTGGCTTCCAGAAAGCTAAAATTCAGTAAAAATTATATCAAGCATCAGGTGTCATGCAAATAAAAATAGTGGGAGCTCAAGAAGTATCAGGACTTTGCTCATTGTCTTTTCATTTAGGCAAAAACAAAAAAGCTTTAAAATACCTAAAGGAAAAATTTCCCCTTGCTCACACCCCTTTTCTGGAGTATTAGTTTTATCCAATGACTGAATGTCATAAGGACCCTATCACATTTATCTTTATACAGCCTCTCCCACCAATAAGATTTTTGTTTAGGAAAGCCTTAGAGCCACAGAGCATAATTAACTGTTGGATCAGGCCCACAGGAAAGCCATGACCCACAATCCAACCACTTCAAGAAACATTTTAAATTTCCCCAAGTCTCTGAGGAGGCAGAGGTTTTATTTTTCATAGTCTCTACTGTGACACGTGTGTTGATCCGAAAAAGGACAGTGCTTTTTGATATTCTGTCATGAGAATAGATGGCCAAGAGCTCAGAGGTGACTGGAGCTTCAGGCTAACAAGGATTCATTCCAGAATAAACGCTGGCCTGCTGCTTGCTGCCAGGCCTTATTGCCCTTAGTGAGGGTCACTAAGCCCTGGGGTGAAGGAAAACAGAAAGGTCAGATTCATCCCACTTAATCACAGCTACAGAGAAATTAAATTAACCAAATGTCTGACTGAGGTTTTTGGCAATGGGGAGGTGAAAGCAGCTCCCAAAGATCACTCACTCCACCTTAAAACAAAGGCTAATACCCTTTGGAGAGACTTAACCCACTGCAGTTTGAAATCATAGAATCCTTAAGGTTGGAAAGGATTTCCAAGATCATCAAGCCTAATCTTTGACTTAATGCCACTGTGCCCACTCAACCATATCAGGAAGTGCCCTTTAAACATGTTTTTTGACCATTTCCAGGGATAGTGGCTCCACCACTTACATGGGGAGATTGTTCCAATGCTTGAATTCTCCCCCAGTAAACAAACTTTTCCTAATATCCAACCAATTTCTACCAAGGGAGTTTACAGCAGTAATTTGGTATCAAAGAATTATTTAAGTTGCAACAGATTTCTGAGTCCAACCATTAACTCAGCAGTGTTCATCATTAAAACACATCTCCAAGTGCCACATCCACACCCTTTGAGCAATTCCAGGGATGGTAACTCTGCCACATTACTGGTTCCTATTCCCTGGTTCCCTGGTGCTTATTTGAGTGTCTTAATACCCTTCCGGTGAAGGATTTTTTCTTTATATCTAATCTAAACCTCCCCTGGCACCATATAGGGCCATTTCTTCTCATGCTGGAGAGACAGGATTGTATCTGTTTATTGGCTCAAGCAAGACTTGTCCCATTCTTTCCCTAAGTGGCCCAAAGCAGTCCAGCTTGTTGTTTAACCATTTGAGAACATGGTGGTGTCCCTAAGCACAGGATAAACTCTCCAAAAAGGTGTGGGTAGGAGCACCCAAGGCATGATTACACTGGCAGGACTGTGTGGATGCTCTCCTCCATCCCAGGCTGCAGATAACCCTTGCCTGACTTCCAGCAGCCAGAGCCTTATTTTCTTGTATGCTAAATTCACTCATTTTTAAAGGAAGACACTCAGATTTAAAGAGCTTGCTGTGATTAATATTTTAACTCATGGTAGAGAGGGAAGCAAGGGTTGAGGTACTGGAAAAGCATCTGTTAAGAGTGTCTTCTCCCATCCATTTTGAACTTTTTGTCCTTTCAGCAGTTGAAATGTGTGACGTGAGTACATTTATGTACAAAGAGGATGAAGCAGGGGCAAGATGTAATTAGTCATACAACATGTAGTGTACTCTCTACATTAAAAGTGTGTTTTCCTCTTTGCACAAAAAAAAAAAAGGAAGAACAAATCATTCACATGGAAATAGAATAGATCCCTGTGGTGATTAAAAACTCCAGTAGAAAGATACATATTTAATGAATAGATAGCATAGATAAAGAGGAAGAATGCATTTACAGTAGAAAGCAGCTAGAAGGACTGTATAGCCTTTATTGCAGTGCAGAATCAGCTGGAAACATGGCTTATTAAGTTGTTTAAGTACACAGGCAAGGGATTTAGGAAGGAGGATGGAAAAGCTGAGGGTATGTGAGTATAAACAGCATGGTATTGTAGGTGCAACTACAGCTTGACTGGAAAATTACACTGCTTGAATTCACACTCAGCTCTTGCTCTAGGAGAGAAACTCGGGGTACAAAAGGAGGTGAATTATGGCTTCTGGTGCTGATGTGTCTGTCTTATCAAGTAGTCAGACTGTCTGATCTACACTAATCAAAATAAATGTAAGAAGTGCACTGTTTTCTGGATCTTGTTGACTAAATTAGATGCATCCCAGGCATGAGATAAAATAATCCCTGTTTTCAGGGCGTAGTCATATGGATACATGCTTAAATACTGTAGTAAAGTCTTCAATTTGTTGTGAAGGAGTTTCAAGAAACCTGTGGTTATGGCACTTGGGGACACGGTTAAGTGCTGGACTTGGCAGTGTTTGGTTTAGTTTTCTTGGTGACCTTAGAGTGTTTTCCAACTTTAATGATTTTACTATGATTCTATGGGGTCCCACACCCTCCCATGTCATCCTCAGCATTGGCAGAAGCTGGGATCAAGCCAGCACCTAATTTTAGCCATCTGATTGGACTATAGATGTGAGTTAACTGTTCTCACCTCTCCTGAGCATCAGCAGAGAAGCTGACTTTAACTAAACAATACATTTGATCTGTTTTAGACTTTGGGACTCATAAACTACTCCTTAGAAATGCTTAAATGCTTATTTCTCTCTTTTATGTTCAAAGGGAAGGCAGGCATCAGATGACTCTTGGTGAAATGAATCCCATCCCACATCTCTCAACAGCCCAGATCCTGTTGGATGCCATCAGTGGCAGGCAGACAACAACCCTGCAAGAGGGATGGTTGAGAAATAGAAACTGGTACACAGCCAGGAAACATCAAATGGAAAATTAGTTGATTAGAAAAGGAGAGGCACAAGGTAGTACAAGTGTCTCTTGTTTCCCGTAGGAAAAAAACAAGGCCTTCCATAAAGAAAAGTTCTTTATTTCTCCTAAACCATTGCTCTGAAAAAACTCAAACTCAACACTGAATTAACAGGTTCAGGAGTTTAGGATATTTTATTTTAAAAAACCCACCATTAAACTGAGAAAAATAAGTAACAGTTTTGTCCAAAAATTTTAAAATAAGCGCTATTGGATTTTTTCTGTCTGCCCTAAAGCCAGTGGGACTTTTCTTCTGGGATGTTTCTTCTGTCTTCTGACCCCCAATCCTTTACTTTTGCAGACATTTTTACTGTGAGTAGAAGAACTGAAATTATAATCTGAGGAATACAGCCTAAATAATAAATGTGCTCACATTTGGGGATCATTTCAGGTGTTCTCTAAACCTCTGTGAAGCAGTGTGGGTAAATAGAGTTTGTATTAGTTGGTTATAATTAATCCCAGTAGTTTTAAGGCAGAATCTTCCTGCTCCAGGGGTTCAGAGAAGGAAATAGGTAGAAAGGCAGGCAGGGATTCTCTGGAAAGTAAACGGATGTAACAAATCAGTTTATTCAAACCTGACAACATCTGATGATTTGCTTCTTTCTGACTGAGACCTCTGAGCTGCACTCTGCTGAGGAAATTAGCATTTGTCCAGCTGTGCTTTTGCCCTGGAAATGCACAAAATACAAGTCCTAAGCACCTTGAAGGAAAGATTACACAATCGAAACAGAAATAAAATAACAGATGTGCTTTTTCCCTCTTAGTTTTCCTACATTAATTCAAATCATTTCCCAAAGTAAAATAGTAATTCAGAATGATAATTTTTAAATGCTTAATCAGTAAACAAAGTCTCCTTCTTTGCATCAGGCAGGTGTGAAGGACCCAACTAATTGAGAATAAATAGCAAGTGACATATAAAAAATATAATTAACGCATCAAAAGAAATCCAGAGTTCCTTGCAGTTTTCCATGCAAGTCTATTTTAAAAATGCTCCAAAGGTGTAGTTCCCAAGGACATTCCTATTTTCTTTTACAATCAATCTTATGGCCCATTGTCAGCAGAGCAGATACAAGAAGTAAAAGTATCTGAGATTCACCTCACCTAAAAATCAGATAAATCCTAGAGTTCTCTATTTTCTATCTACAGTCCTTGGAAAAAGAAACTTGAAGAGGAATTCTTCCTGTCCTACAGTAGATGTGTAAGAAGATATTTCTGCTCTGGAAATGTCTCTGTAAGGAGTTACCTTTTTCTCCAAGTCAGGTGGGAGTCAGGTGTAAAATGCACAGTTGGTTCGAGACAAGGACAAGAAGAAAGGGAAAAGAATCACATGGTGGAATAATCTTCGGTATATTTGGATTTTCCTGAAAGGCTTCCAACAGCCCAGTATAAAACAAACCCAACAAAAAAACCCAGAGAAAATCAATATTGCATGTCACGTGGTCTAAGAACTGGTCTTTGTGAGGAAAGAGGGAGATGGATGTTTCAGAATAATACAAAAAATGAACAGACAGCTGGGTGAATTTGAAACATAACAGTAAATATTTAGTAAGACAGTGGATCAATGAAAAAAATAAGAGAGAGAGAGAATGCTGCAGAATCATGATCAGCTGCAGTCATAAATCTGTAAAAGAACGATTTTTTTCCCCAGCAAACAGTAGAGAGAAACACCAGGTAAAAATAGAAAAAAAAAAAGGTTTATTTAATGAAAGGAAATAAATTGTTGTAAGTTTTAATAAGCAAACTAATATTAATATATTTCTCAAAAAAATGCAACAACTAAACACACACAAAAAAAAGATTGCAAAACAAAAGAGCATGAGAAAAATCTACAGGTATAAAATTGCTTTCTGAAAGGATTGTTATTTTCTGATAAGGATTGTTATTTTCTGATAAGGATATTTTCTGATTCTTATTTGTATGAAAGACTTTTATTGGACATGTGGTGCCACCTTCTAAAAATATGTAACTTCTTCATTTGGCTATGGATATTCTTAATGATGAGTGTGGAATGGACATTGAAATTTCAGTGTTTGAAAGGCAGAATAGCAGATCCACACTCCCATATTGCATCTTCACTTGCAGTTCTAGAACTGAAAAGAGAGATATTTGTTAATGGGGTTTAAAGCATCAGGACTGTGCCCTGTAAGACATCTCTGGTGCCTACGGCCTTTTATCTACAGAGTTACCATGAGAAATGGTTTTATTTTTCTCCCAATAAATTCCCTTTTATATCCTAGGGGAGGCATGCTATTGATCATCGCATGTCTTGTCCCACAGTTTGAAAAACTGGCTATTTAGGTGGAAAATCCTGCAGGAAAACAAGCATTTCTTCCAATTCATTTACTCAAGGCACTGTCACAATAGGTCCTGATACAGGACAGATTAAGGAAGGCATTTTTAATTAGGTCACGACAGAGGCTTCAATATTTTTTTTAAGCATTAATATGGGTCATTTAGCAATAACTTTGAGTGGCTTGTACATTAAAGCATCAGTTAGAAAGCTGGGAAATTTTTGGGACAAATTAAAAGTGGGTCCTGCCAGTGCAACAAAAAACCAAACGAGATGTGTCAGCTCTGGATACACACAGGTCTACACGTGTCAATGCCCATCTGCCGTGCAGGGAAAACCTGCTACACTACACACCCAGTCTTGTTAAACTTGAGACTAGCTCAGAAGAACTGTGGCATTAAAGGGAGGATATCATGAAACTTACTGTCAAATAATGCCTTCCTTTCTTAGCTCATTTTACCAGTGGCTTCTTGTAGCTCTCCACTAGGACCTGTCTTTCTAATATATTAGAGAGGCTATTGAATCTGTCAGTGCATATGCAGCTATTTTAGGGTAACTAATTGCCAACAGTTCATCCAGCTGGACAGCCAAAGCAATAATATTAAAGATTAATGCCCCAGTTCAGCAAAAAACATGGGCATGTGCATGTCCCTGTGGCTTCACTGAGACACTTAGAGGAAGGCTTTTTGAACTAAATATATTACTACAACAGAGCCTTAAAAATGATGAATTCACATCCCAGACGCCATGAAAACAGTTCTGAGAAATATGGAAAGATTACTGCATCTGACAAATCTTGGTTTAAACCTCAAAATAACACTATAAAATACAATAACCATAGAATCATAGAATAGTTTGAGCTGTAAAGGACCTTTAAAAATCATCTAGTCCAACGACCTGCAACGAGCAGGACATATTTAACTAGATTAAGTTCCTTATAACTCCACTCGGCATTGAATGATTTCAGGAATGGGGTATCTACCACCTGTCTGGCAGTACTGGTCCTGGAACAGACCCTTGAGAAAAAAATCACTTGTCCCTGATTTCCATCTGGACATTGAGCCACTGACATCCTGGATGCCACAATCCAGCCAGTTCCTCATGCACTTAAGAGTCAATCTATCAAATTCAGTTTAGAGAGAAGGGTGTCATGGTGGAATGTGTCAAAGGCCATAGAGAAATGCAGTTAGATGGAGTTCACACAAGGCTACAAAGGAGGTCAGGTAGGTCTTGCCTTAGGTGGAGCCCTGTTGACTCTCTCAAATAACCTCCCTCTCCTCCATATTCCCTAACATGGCTTCTAGGAGGATCCATTCCAAATCTTCCCAGGCACAGAGGTGAAGATGATAGGTTGACAGTTCCAAGAATCTTCCTTCCACCTTTTGTGAAAATGGGAGTGATGTTTATCTGGTCACTGGGCACTTCACTTGACTGCCATGACTTCTCAGATATGATGGAGAGTGGCTTGACAATTACATCACTGATTCCCTTAACGCTCTGGGATGCATCTCATGAAGTCCCATAGACCTGTGTATGCTCTGGCTCCTTAGGTGAACCTGGTCTGCTCTTACAGGGAGAGGGATGTTGATCCCACAGTCCCTATCTTACTCCCTGCCCACTCAGAAGGTGTGGGAAGAGACACTGTCAGTGAGGAATGAGGCAAAAAACTTTTTTAGTACCTCAGCCTTCCCCTCATCCACATTATCAGTTTGCCTTCCTTGCTCTTCAGGGAGTACATTTTCTTTGACCTCCCTGTTCTGGCTGACAAACCTGTAGAAACCCTTCCTGCTACACTTTGCATTTTCTCCTGTTCGTTTCCTGTGCTGCCTGTGTTGGTGTAGAGGCTTCAGCTGGGCTGTTGGCGTTTCCAGCATCTTAGAGGAATACCCTTTAGATCCTTCTATGTATTTCACTTGCTAAATGCTAACAATGCAACAAAAATAAATTATAATAATATTAAAATATAACAAAAAGAATCCAGAGCTCCTATTTCTGGAGCACTTCTTCTTGGAAATGATACAGGTTATGATAAACTAGATTAATTTGGACCTGAAAATTTACTCCCAGTATGGGAATCCTTCCATTTTTCCACTCATGTGATTTCAGCTATAGAAAAATGGAATAACAAACCTCATTTATCTCTCTATAGCCAAAGGACAAGAATAGATACCTCAAGGGGACAACGTATTCAATTTGTTTTGGGATGCATTCAATTGCACTTTGGATGTCCCTGGTTCTTTTTGTCATCTGCAAGGGGCAAGACTAACTGCCCGCTTTTGGACTTCAAACTTTGGGTGCACTGAATGCTATCTTACAGGTTCACTGCCTTCCACTGGAATTTTTCTCTATCACTTTAATACATCTGATGTATACGTACAGTGGAAAAAACATAGAAATAACTATGCTAAATAAGTCTCTCCATCAACACCATTCCACCAAACTCACGCCAAGATGGGTGGAAATATAAATGACAGCAATGTTTGGCCTGCCACTGACACCTATCCACACATAAACAGTCACAGTTAGTTGAGATGCTTCACAGTTTCTCTGAATATTTAATTAGTACAAAAACTTGGTTTCTTTGAGCTCCATCAGAAATAAAATTAAAAAGCCCAGCTTCATTTACCTCGCGTTGACAACAATGAACATTAGAACTTCCTCCAGTGCTGCAGGTTTAGCTCTGTGGCTAACGCTGAGATGTTGGCAATCAGAAAAGACTTGGGGCTAATCACACTTCTTTATCACCACAGGGATAAACTTAAGTGACAGACAGGCATGGGCTAATTACTTTTAATAGTTTCCCATTGCTCTGGCTGATGACACAGTGCTAAAAAACCACTCTCTCTCCCCTCAATAAACCAGAATTTCACTTCCATGGCACTACGTCTTTATCGCCGCTTCGTTACTTCAGGGGAGCTGCGTTCTATAAAATGCCTTTCCCTGTGGCTTAAAGTAAAGATTTTTAAAATAAATTAATACAGTTTATGTTGGGCATCTACCACTTGAAGGGCTAATGATTATTGACTACCCTCCAGCAGACATCAGGGAGTCTAGCCTCAGGCCCTTCCCGCTCGCCCCAAACATGCCGAATGTTAACACATGTTTCTAGATCCTGGCTGGGATTGGACACAAACAAGGCAGTCAGAATGGACCATTTAGTGTACAAGCCAAGATGACAGATCTCTGCTTAATACAAGGAAGACAAAAATTCGTATCTTATTGAAAAAGGCAGAAGAGCCCCGGGTGCTTTCGCTTTGTGATTCTGCAGCAAAAAGTGGGTTGTGTCAATATAAGTCTATGTCACCCGCTCGCAGCTGCCACACTGAATTGACCCTGCTAGCTGCAGACAGAAAGGCCTTCCATTTCGAAATTCTCTCTAATGCTCATCTGCGAGAGTGAGCATGAGGTGGAAAAAAACCCAACAAGTTACTCCTAAGTATGGGAGAGAAAAACAAAACAAAACAAAAATGTCTTAACGCTGTGAGCCTCTCCCTGCTTACTGTTTCTAATGAAACACTAGGAAAAAAAGATTCTCATCTGAAGGCATTTCTGAGGATGCTCTGACAACAAGAGCTTTATGTTTTGTAAATCATGTTCTTGTAATTCCTTGTAAGTCTCCAGATCCTCTTCAGATAGAGCAGCAGAGCATTAAATATTCTTGTAACGCTCACCAGAGCTTAATTACTAAAAGTTGAAACATCTTTTAAACTCTACTTTTTTTCTTTTTCTTTTTCCTTTTTTTTTTTTGTTCCCTGGGCACTCCGCAAAGGAAAGCTAGAAAAAAGTTGAAGAATGTGCACAATAACTATTAGTCAAGACCATGTTTCCAAGGGGGGCAAAAGAAGATAAACAGTTTTGAAACTAAAAATAGAATATTATACCATTATAGTTCAAAATTATAACATTCATTGATGTGTCTGTTTCTCATGTGTGTATTTTACTAAGCTCAGATGTTCACACTGGTGAAAAGATTGAACTGAAAACAAAAAAATATTGAAATTATAAAGAGAAAAGTTCCCAAGTTCCCTAAAACAGAAAAAATATATAGGGAGGAATCTTCAAGGAGGAAACAGAATTCTATTGATTTCTGGAGAAATATGATAATTCAGGGAAGCTGAAGATAGGGCTAAAATTATGGAACTATTTCAAATGCATTTTTATGGCCCTGCTCAAAGTGCATGAAATGTACCAAAAAAGGTTTTCTTTACCTCATTTCAGCCTATACTTAGGTGAGTTATAATATAAATAAACACAGACAGTAGAAAGGGAGTATATTTTATTATCAGAAGACATAATTTTTCTTCTTTCTGTGTTGTAGTGGGGAGCTAGTCAAGCTTTCATCAGCTCTTTATGTGAATTTATTATAAAGCACTGGATAGTCCAACCCAATAACCTGACTCTTAAATATACCTCGCCTGACTGTGAAATCTTCAGAAGTGGCTGGGTCCTGTGTGGATATCTGAGAGGAAAAATTAATCTCACCTAAACGTAACCACCTGAAGGTAGTAGTCTAATCTAACCAGCTGTCTGTGCTTTTTCTATGTGAAAGAGAGAGAGAATCACAAAGGCTGGAAAAGACCTTCAAGATCTTGAGGGAGTCATTCATCACACTGGTCTTGCAATGGCTTTCCAAAATCCTGTGGAAATTTTTCCTTTTCTTTGTCTGCCCAGAGCAGCTGTGGCTGCCCCTGGTTCCCTGGAAGTGCCCAAGGCCAGGCTGGGCAGGGCTTGGAGCAGCCTGGGACAGTGGGAGGTGTCCTTGCCATGGCAGGGGATGGAAGAAGGTGAACTTTAAGGTCCTTCCAACCCAATCCATTCCATGATTCCATGATTCCATGATTCTGTGTAATTTGCTGTGTTTTACTGCTTTAACCCACTTGTGAATTCATAAATCTTTAAGATGAGTGCCAAGTGCATTCTCTTGCTCTGCAGCCTGATGGTGAGGTCTGGTCATTCTCAAACTGCAAAACTTACCTACACTACTCCCTATCCCAAGATAAATCAGAGTTTCTCAACAAAACTTGTTCTGAGACTGTTTGTCCTTTAAATTCCACTGTGAAATGCTTGGCAGAGTGTTAAATGTCTGTATGTATAAGTGAAGATTTGACTTGTGTGGCAATTTGGGTAAAATTTAATGAAGAAAGTCACATTATTTCTCTCCCACTCCAAGATCCTTTAGGAAAAAATTTCAATTCAGCTTCAGTTGTACATACATAACACCAGCCAAGAATACTTTCAAAACAGTGTTCTAATTAATATAATTTTTTACCAGCAATAGAGAAAACTTACAATATGATATCATGATGTTCATAAAATGTTACATTTTTGTCTGTTATGGAAGAGTTACATGATGGCATAGAAAATTTTTAATAGCTCCAGACTTACAAAACAGCATAACTTAGTAAATAGAAAGATAATTAGGATGTTTCTGAATGAGGACTGGAACCTTATTTTTAGGGTGTCCACATATTTCAATGATTTGGCAAATGGAAACTGATTTAGGAGAACACAGAGTCTGGGCTGACATAGTTGGGTTTAGTTTCTTTTAGTACTGAGGGTAGAGAGACATGGAAGAGATTGATATTACTTTTTTGAGTTCATAATGTTGAGATGTTCTTTAAAAGGGGATGATTTAACTGGAGATTACTAAGAGCTGTACCCTGTAACTGTGAATATCACATGTCGTTGCAGTGATTGCCAGAGAGCTACCCCAGCTATTCCCTAAAGTCAATGAAATCTGTTATTTAAGGTTGACTCTGCTCATAAATAAATATGTGAGCCTTAAAAAGAGTGAAGACAACAATGTGATACAGTTTATGGGGCCTTACTTCATAGCTATGCTCTTTGACATGCAGAAGAATTGGATAATAAATCAGAAATTGTAAGGTGAATTTGGAGTCACAGACAATATACAGACGAGTGTATTAAGTATCTTCTGAAACCCTTAATAAGCTGTGTATTAACCCTTAATAAGCTGTGTAATAACCCTTAAAAAGCTGTTTTCCCTTTCTCTTTTTTTGCTTTTGCCAAGGCAGTAATGTTTGACAGAGGACTCAGCCTTTTACTCGAGCGCCAGTCAGAGGTGTTTAAGGCAGCCCATTCTCTTTGAGGGATACTGACAGCAACTCTCCACTGAGATCAGATCAAGTCAACAATAGGGAAATGACTGAGTATAAAAGTTAATGTTGCTCTGTGTGTCTCAATAGAATGGGCTGACAATGCAAAGAATTAACAGCCTGAAGCCAGCAAATGATGCTTTATAACATTGTGCAGACTTGAAAGTGTGGTCAGCTGAAAGAGACTCACCCATGAGATCTTGGGACTTTACTTGTGCTACTAATTTGCCAAACAGTGTAAGGGAAGACAGTTTATTTCTTGGTGTTTTGTTCCCATCCATCTCTAAAACAGGGATGATGATTATCCTGTAGTTTGTTACAAAGGATGGAAAATGGCTAGGCCATGTTATTAATTTTATTCTATCTACAGATCTAATTCAGTTCTTGTGTTGTTTGAGCTGTTATCAACCTGGAGGTCCTCTTTGTTTCCTTATTTCAGGCTTTGAATCCCATGGCAGATAAGGCAAAATGTGCCCACTCACTCCTTGGACTCAGTGGCACCCAAAGATCAATATTAGGACAAGAGGGAATGGCTTTAAATTGAAAGAGAGGAGGTTTAGATTGGATAGTAAGAAGAAATTCTTTACTGTGAGGTTGTGGTTGCTCCATCCCTGGAAGTGTTCCAGGCCAGGTTGGAGCAAACTGGTCTAGAGGAAGGTGTCCCATGGCAGAGGGTTAGAACTGAGTGATCTTTTAGGTCACTTCTAACCCAAACCATCCTATAAGAATGTGCTACCTGTTGACCAAACTATTTTCTGTTTATTTAAAAAGGAAATAAGCCTAGAAGTTTCTCTCTTCAATTAGGTGAAAAAGGCATCTCATAGGACTTGGGGGACTTCAAATTTAAGGATAGCTAATTGGACAGGAGCTTGCTGATTTTATGCCTTCTAAGATAGCTGAGCTATCTTAGGTGTGAAATAGATCTCCAAGAGCTTATGAGACCTGGCTCGAGGAGACTCCTATTTCACCATCCTGTCTCTGAGTCTGTGTTTGCCTTCAGCTGCTGAGAAGCAGTGAGGCTCTGAGATTTCTCAGCTGAAAGGTTGGGTTTTCCCTGCTGCAGCTCCTGGTGAGGAGCAGGAGAGTGTACCAGCAGTCAGCTGTACTCACCAGAGATGATGAATTCAAATCCTGAAACACAGTGTGATCCACAGTAAGTGACAGACAAGAGGATGGGGTGGTTGAGGAAGGAATGTCCCCAAAATCCTATATCTGATTTTAGCATACCTTAGAGAATGTGGCCATAAATTCCCACAGAATATAAGTGCTTTGCTGAAGTATTTCCCCAGTTCTAGTGCCTGTCATGAGAACAAATGAATCTACTGGAACTTCTTTAAGAACACAATGAATTAGTTTGAAGTTTTTTAGATGCAGACTTTAATCTTCCATTACATCTATGACGAAACAATATTCTGGCATATTATGCACCCTTAAGTCTCTCTCAAGATTTCTGGATGATGCATCAATGAAAAAAATATCACAGCCAAGCATACAGGAGCAAAGCAGAGCAAATATGTATTTTTTGGTCAACTATTTTACTTCTTGGCAAGTTAGGTGCTCTTTGTGGGCTCACTCAGCATGCTTTGAGAGCACTGGCCATCTTTCCATGGGTTTATTCCAGCCTCAGAACAGCCCTGGAAGGCATGCCCACACCATGCCCACACTGAGAGCTCCCTGCACATGCGCTGACCACTGAATCAGAATTCAGGCAACTCTCCTGCTAAGCTTCTTGCTTCAGAGCCAGGTGTTTCTTGTGCTGGACTGCAAACTACACAGGCAAGGGTTCATTTAGAACATGGTCAGGTATCCACAGAAAGGTGCCAGATTGGAGGGTGTCCATTCTGTAAGAAGAATTTGATTTGCTGAATGCAACCAACTGATATAGTTGGAAATGTTTTTGTGTATTAAAGAATTTACAGAAGGGCTGAACCCTTCTCCGTTTGCAGGATAGCCCATAGTGACTAAAATTACACAAGATGTCTGTGTTTGAGGAACTGACTGCTGCTCATTGTGTCCTTTGTGAAAATTGAAATTTAAGGTGGGATTGCATTCCCCAAATAGATACCACTAGATACCTGTATTCCCCAAATACAGGTATCTAGTGTCATTTTGATCATTGAATAAGTGCCTTGTGTACCCCAGGGTGTCTAAGGTGACACTGCAATGCAGGGTTTAGGACCTGAATCTCACTCTGATGACACAAAGCCAGATGATGAGGCAATTATACTGTTCCGTAGTAACTTTCCCCATCTCTCTAGGAATATTGTGAGTAAAGTCTGTCTGGTTTAGTTGTAAAGTCATGCATGTCCTTGTAGTAAGTCACTCTCCTAGGTCTCAGCATGATGCAACATGTACTTGTGGGAGAAAGGAAGAGTGTAAGTGCTTGCAATGGTTAAATACCAACGAGATCTGGTCCAGCAAAGCTTCACACTGACTCAACTACTAAGTAAGACTGTTACCCACATTGCAAGCACATTTATATTATGAAATTTGAAAGGATAACCTCCACTTTCAAGTTGGCAAGTGGCTCTGAATCAGACAAATATGAGACAAGGAGCAGAAAAAATACTTAGATATTTTCCTCCACTTTGTGGAATATATTGATAAACGTATGTTACCATTTAACTATTCATTCTGTTGGAGAAAACTGGTTAACCCCTTAAGTGTTTTGCCCTGAAGGCAGACATTAAAAGTTAATTATAACCACATGGGACAAGCCCCTGGAGGACCATGACAGCATTAAGCTGCTACCAACCAAGCATGCAGGATGCGCAGCACTCTCGGAGAACACCATGTACAAAAATGATGCTGTCTCCTTGAATGAGTCCTCAGAAGTTAAAAACATGCTACTTTTTGCATGCACAGTAAAAAGGCAGATTGCAAATGTTCTACTCAGAGCAAAAAAAAAAAACCAAAAACTTCCAAGTGAAGAATTAGAGCAAATGAAAACAGGGAGTAATGTGATTAAGCAATGTGGCGTAGTGGTAGACTACCACAACACTGTTTTACTCAGTGCTGAGAGGAGAATATGGTGAAACCACTTCTAAAGACCTTGGAGTGCTACCTTGTTATGAACCTTTCAGTACCACATAGGGTCTAGAAGGCATTTTGATTTTACCTCTATGAAAAGGGAGAGGAGATGACACCTGTCCCTGGAGACTATCCTTTAGAC
Organism: Arremon aurantiirostris; assembly: GCA_035583995.1. NCBI lineage: Eukaryota > Metazoa > Chordata > Aves > Passeriformes > Passerellidae > Arremon > Arremon aurantiirostris. The sequence continues at coordinate 109,507,592 of JAXCLO010000170.1, read as the reverse complement.
CACATGGATATTAAAAATAGAGAGTAGTTCTAAGGGAGAGCACTGGCTCTGTCTGAGCAAGTAAATTAAGAGTGGCTGCAAGGCATTGAGGTTAAGTAAGAGGGAATGGTCTGCATCTACATGTTTAAACTTTCTTCCTTTGTATGAAAATACCTGTACCTAAGTTATCTGTTGGGACTATTCCCTGTGCTACATCCAAACCATGCCAGGTACCGTTTATGAGAAACCCTTTTCTTTTAGACCAAATAACATGTGGAGGAGAGCTTTTTTAATGATATTGTGGTAGGGAAAGATGAGTTCCAGCAATGGGGAATATCTCTGTTGCTTTTTAATACACAACCAGTCATTTTATTCTGAAGATAAACCAGGAGATATTCAGGAGACCTGATTCTGCTTTTCTGTCCCACTGAGCAACTGGATTCTATTACAACAGCCAGAGCAGCCCAGAATGGGTGTGCCCACCTCCTGATAACATTTAGAGTAATAACTAATGTTTAAAAAGAATGGAAAAGTCTTGATAAGAGAATTGTTGATAAAACTAAGCAGTGATAGCTGCTGGCACACAATGATGTGATGGAATAAAGTTGAAATGATAAAATCTGGTTGACTCAATGACCCAGATGTATATTTCCATGCTCTTGCATGACAAGGAGACATCTCAGAATTTCTTGTATGGCTGGTGCTTCCTCAAGTCACACGAGAACAAGAGGGAAGCTCTTCTGTGTCTGGTCACATTGTGGAAAAGGTGCAAAGTGTTAGGGCTGAGAATGGGTGTCCATCACCAGATCATAGAGTAGAGGGTAACCCCACTCTCAGTGCTCACCATGGGGTTACATAACTCAAATGAGAGCCTCCCGTGTCTTGTCCATCATCCAGGGCATTGGGAATGGTCAGTTGGCAGGGACAGAATTTAAGAAAGTAAATTCATGGAAGTCCTGTGTCCCAGACCAAAGTCAAGTGACAAGCAAGAGGATAAGAAGAAATGGACTCAAGTTGTACCAGAGAGGTATGGATTGGATATTAGGAAAAATTCCTTCACTGAAAGGCTTGTCAAGTATTGGAACAGGCTGCCCAGGGCAGTGATGGGAGTCACCATCCATGGAGGGATTTAAAAGTGCTGTAGATCACAGAATCACAGAGTCTGCTGAATTGGAAGGGACCCACAAGAATCACTGAGTTCAGCTCCAGGCCCTGCACAGGACCATGGTTTAGTGGTGTTTGTTTATTGGTTGGACTTTATGATCATAAAGGTAACTTCCAACATAATTTATTCTATAATTCTACAATACAGCTCTACAAATATTTTAATTGGGACCTAGGATAATGTTTGTATTTTGCAATCATCTCAGGCCAGCTGGAACATACAACAGTAGTGTTAAAATGCCTGCTCTGGGCCTCCTTCAAGGTATGGTCACCACCTGAGAGTCTCTGTCCCAAGTGTTTGTTCACACTACATGTTCTCCACCATGACACTGAGCCAGGCAAAGCTTGTAGGGGGACCACAAATGAGGCCATTCAACAGGACCTCATTCATTGTCCCACAGAGCCTAAAAAGAGCATGGCACTGTGCTGGATAATTTCTGAGGCAGGAAAAGGCAAGGCCTGTGGGATGCCAAAGTGTTGTGATCAGCTGAACTTCACCTGTGAAAACAGACAGGTCCAGGACTTGGTCTGTAACTCCTGCCTCCCTGGGAGGGAGGTTCTGGCAAAGGAAGATGTTACTTCCAGAGGAGAGAGGCTTCTAAGACATTTTGTGGCTTCTAAGATGTTTTGTCTTTAACCACTGCTGAGGGTTTGGAGGCTGCACAGACCAGAGTGCAGGGCATGAGGACAGGCACAACTCAGCTGACAGAAACATCCCTAAATACAGAGCTGACAAAACTGGGAGCAGTGAGGGAAAAAAACATTCAAGAAAATTTTACAAAATCTGGATAATTTACGTTAGGCTTCCTGATGGTAACTTTTAAAGATACATTTCAGCCCTGGTGCTCATGCTTACGCAGCTACCTTATGAAATTACCTGAATTATCCCCTCCATGAGCCTCCAAGGTAAAGGAAGATGCTATTTCTGTTTTAATGCTGTGGAAGTGAGGGGGGAAGAGGTTCATTCTCAGATTCGTGTGGAGAGTGACTCAGATTCCCTAAAAAGTGAGAGAGCCAATGTGGAAACCCAGGGCACTGGGAATATTTCTCTGTCTGCTCTGGGGTGCCCTGACCCCAGGGAAGCGCTGACTTTGACCCTCATTCATGGAGAAAGTTTCCTAGACTTCAAGATAGACTGGAATCCTCAAAAGTGTGAAATAGATTATAGAGAGTAGTGTAGGTGTATCACTTGGTGAGAAATTGAGGTTTTGGGATTTTTAGTATGTTGTGGATGGAAGCAA
>JAXCLO010000170.1:109484899-109505108 GCA_035583995.1 Arremon aurantiirostris | reverse complement strand
AGGGAAAATAATCTAGGCGTCAGTTCTTAATTGGATAGTTTAGTCTTAAAAGACCTTGTAACAAGAGATTGTTGGCCGTTTCGGTCTTCCAATGAAAAGGTGCCCAACTCACAGTAATGAGACTGTTTTAATGATAAGAAATATTAAACACTTGAGTCTGAACATGAACAAGTGCCTTCAATCCTGACCCAGAGAAACCCACAACTGGGAACCCCACAAGCCTGGACTGAGGAACCCACCTAGATCTGCCCATATAACAATTTGTCTTCTCACTGTGTAAACTCTCCAGGTTCCAGCTCCATCCTCCACCAAGAAAATACTTAATTAAAACTTTTAGGTTTAGATATGTCCTAATAATGCACCTTAATACTGCTGCCTGAATCCCGAAAGGAGATAGGCAATGTGACTTTTTAAATGTCTTACAGCAAAAACCTGGAGTCTTGAATCTTAAAGAGGACAATGATTTAAGAAAAAAACACAAACCAACGTTGTATCTCTCCCTCAATTTTTAAAAAATTTTTTATATTTTGAACATTTTCTTTAACACAGACTCACACACACTTATTAATTACTTTTTTTTTTTTAACAACCAATAGAGAGTGATTTCACCTACCATTCAGGCGAATAAAATGTTCTGATGCTCCTGAAGGGGCTACTTGAACTTTGAAACACAGTCAGGTAGGAGAAGTAAAGTGATTCATTTGCTTATACTGCATTTCTAGCAAAGGAACAAGAGGAATAGGTGATGCAAAGAAACTTGGCTCACTACTTCCCTTAATTTCTGGACAGAGGAGTAGAATATTAAACAGGGAAAACCAAGGAAAGCATTGTGGAGATGTACAAGGACCATGAATAAATAGACACTGTTGTGGCTGCAGAAAAAAAAGCAAAAAAATTCATGATAGCTGTTCCAAACCCAAATCTGCTACCACATTGTCCTTGTCCTGAGGGCCAGAGCCTTGTGTGACAAAGTGGTAAGCAGGCTTTGAAGGTTTGATTTAGCAAAAAAACCCAACTTCTTTGCTCTTTATGTTCTTCACATGGGGAAGATGCCCTCAGAGGAGAATTGCAAAAGCTAAATGCCTCCTTCGCCTATTTTTACACAGCATCTTCACACATCTACCAAAGACTGTGGTCAATTTTCCCTATTTTACCCAGCAAAACTACCTTTGTACCACTTCCATGCATTGGCCAGGCAAACTTGCTGTTCAATTCCTCTTTAACACTCACCTGCTGCAGGTGCTGTGGTGTCAACTGAACCCGGCATTAATGACAGTGCTGTTACCCACAGTGACACCCACGGGGGCTTTGCAGTCACACAATCATCCATTATACATCTGAAAACTGCTGAAACCCAGTGTCAGAAGTCCCAGCAACACGTGAGCCTGTGAAGTGGCGAAGGCATCAGCTCTGTGACAGCTTCATGCCCAAGGCTAGCAAGGCTGGACACGGCAGGCAGGGAAGACCCCTGCAATGTCAGGGGAGCTGGCTAAATGGACCTAATAGGCCTTTTCCATGGCTGGTGTCTCTGTGCCCTAAGGCTGAGTCCTGAGTGAGGGGTGGCATTGTAATTATGCTTCTCTGGGAGCTGCCCAAGGAAGGAATTGTGGTGGGGAGTGCAATGATCCTTTCCCCAAATCCCTTTAGCTACAGGGCAGGAGGCACTAACTCACAGTGACCTGGAAATGCAAGATTTTACTGCTCTGGCAGCTCTGCCCCAGCTTTACCCATTTCAGTGCTGTTTCTTCCTTCCTCCCTCTTGCCTGCTCCCTCTTTCTTCCTCTTACAGCCTTGTGGAAGAAGTGACCATTGGAAGGTGTTCAACATTGAACCTAAATCTCATCTGCCTAAAGTATCTTCCCTGCTTGCAGTCAGCAGAGTTCCAGCTGTCATGTCCAGCACGTGGGGTTGTGTGGCAGAGTGCAGTGGTTCTGTGAACACTTAGCAGATGGACAGTCCTGGAGAGCCAGGGAAGATCCCTTCTTATCACAGGGGAGGTTTAGATTGGATATTAGGAAATGGCTCTTCACCCAGGGCAGTAGTCACAGCAATGGCCTGACAGAGCTCAAGAAGTGTTTGGACAATGCTCTCAGGGACAGTAATGGGGTTCTTGGGGCTGTGCTGTGCAGGGCCAGGAGTTGGACTGGATGATCCTTGTGGGTTCCTTCCAAGTCAGGATCTTCTATCATTCTGATTCTATGATTCTGTGACTGTGTCAAGGATGTTGTACATGCAGGAGGTCCACCCTTATCCATGTGTGAGCTTCAAATGACACTCTGAGACTCAGGAACAAATTATCTCATAGCTTATGGTCTTCACAGATCTTCCAGAGAGCTGGAAAAGCCTTAATTTCCTGCCCAAGATGTAGTTACCATCTCATATTCTGATTTGAAGATTAATTCTTCCATCCTTCCCACACAGTGACACCTTCCAGGAATTAAGGCATCACTAAGGGTGGCATGGCTGAATTCCACCCACATGAGTACATCCCATCCATAGGGGCACACCTCTTAACTGGAGGAACACCAATTGCAGATTGGCAGTGATTTTAACAACTGGAGCAAATAATAATACCACTGGATCAGTCTATTGCTCCGTGATTCTCAAATAACTAAGGAAAGTTGTTGTCCATTTGTATTTTCTCATGGGAGGTAAGCTACTTAGGGACTCTGTGTAAATACATGTGTTTGTATACCTAACATAGGTATCTATTTTAAGGTATAAATCATGGTATTGTCTATATGAGCAGAATATTTAAAGCAAATATCACCAAGCCTTTTCCAAATACACAGAAGTAGCTGAGAGGCAGGAGCTGCAAGCTGGCATTTGTAGAGAAGACTGACAAAACTGATAAAAAGAAGGAAGATAAAAATACATACAGGTAAAGATAAACCAGTATAAATCCTCTGTAAATAGATTCAGTCTGATGGGACTGATGGACTTGGGAAAGGACATCAGGTGATGCTCCTTGGAGCTTGGATTTCTATTCACTGCTGCTTCTTACCTTTCCTTCCTTGTCTGAGGCAGCAAACAATGTGTTAAAATAGTAAAAAAGCCTTCTAAAATCAAACACTGCCTCCAAATCCCCCCTTTAGTGACAATAATAAACTGTGATTTTAGAACTGGAGGCACTAAAGCAAAATGTTCTAATGAATTACAGGAGAAATAACCCAATAGGACCAATTCTGGGTGCATTTCCACATGCTACTTTGAAAATAAATGTTCTTAACCCAACTGGTTAGAATTTCCAGTGCCTTATGGTGTGACACAGGGAGCTGATAGTGCACAGTTCTGGGATAGGAGCAAGATCACCTTGATGTTAACGCCTGTTCTTTGGCCTTTATTTCCCAAAAAGATGGAGATTCCCCTACCAGTATATTCATGTAGAAATTTTCTCACCCTGAATCTAACCCTGGTAATGTAAGTCAGAATCACCACAATTAAGTGTTTAATCTCGCCAGTGCCCCTTTACACTCAGGGTTTATCCATTTTAGCTCTGTATTGATTAAACAAAGTATGGCAACCAATTATTCTCTTCTGCTTTGCATAGCTTTTCTCTATTGTATTAAGCTTTTCTTTTCCCTGCCTCTTTCTTACTATTGGAAATCTTTTGAATGAACTTGAAAAAGATTTTAATTACCTAACAAAGAACTATTATTTAAGTTCTATGAATGAACTAAATAAAATTATTAAGGTGGGATGATTAAAAAAAAAAAAGTGAAAGAATTATTTAGGACAAGAAGAAATGGCCTCAAGCTGTGCCAGGGGAGGTTTAGATTGGATATTAAGGAAACTTCCTTCACCAAAAGGGTTGCCAAGCATTGGAACAGGCTGCCCAGGGCAGTGGTGGAGTCACCATCCCTGGAAATATTTGAAAGATCTGGCACTTGGGGATGTGGGTTAGTGCACCTGGCAGTTTGATGACCCTAAGGGTCTTTTCCAGTCTAAATGACTCCATGATTCTGCAAAAAAATAAAAACCTGACAATTAAGAGTTCATTAGGAGGAAATGCAAATATAGGAGCATTTAAGATAGTTTTTTAAAATTTTCTCTATGTGGACCATACTAAAAGTGGAGATCATGTCCCTTCAACAGAATTGCCTAATGATGGTGATTAAATTAACCTCACTGTGACCATTCTCCTTCAGATGGGAAATAAAAATTCAAGAGGACTTCCAGAAGGTCTTGGGAAGGCAGAGGTTGGATCTGATGTGAAAAGTGATGCCAACATAACTCAACCAAGTGTTTGTTATCAGGGTCATGGTGTCTTTCTTTCATAGCTGTCTCAAAGCCACTTAGTTTGGATAAGACCAAGTGAGCTTCTGCCTGAAAACGTCACACTTGGTGAAAAATGCATCTTGCCATGTGGGTAAAATCTCAGCACTGGAAAAATATTTCAAAAAGCACAAAAGTGTTAAAAAAATACCCTTCAAGTTTTCAAACACTGAGTGATTTTTTTAATAATTTAGTTTAAATTTATTACAGAATAAAAATGAAAAATCATTTACCATTGAAAGGTCTATCAGAAAACCTTAAATTTTGTCAACTGAGATTTTTCCCTAAGTAATCACTTTTATTTTTTTTTCCTTTTATCATTTTTAGTTTTGAACACTAAACTCAGAAATCAATTATTCATTACATTTATTTATGAATAGACTTGGCTTCTGAATGTTCTTTTGCATCAGGAATTGACTTTTCTTAAAAATGAAACTTTTCTTAAAACTTGGCAGTGTTGAAGACATTTTCTGTAATCCAGTAAAACTTTTTCACATTCTTCACAAATTTGATTGTGGATTGTGTTTAACCTAAAACATGACACTCATCAGTGTTTTTTTTTTTTTATTTTTATAAGTTCTGTTCATTTTTTAAATGATATGAAACAGCAAACAAGACAGAAATTTTCAAGAAAATCAGAACCTGAATCTCTTTTCTCTTTAAGACCAGAAAGAATTCTCAGCATTTCTAAACTGGTTTTGGAAGAAAATTCAATAATTTCTCAGACACCTGACACTTTGGACAGAATATTTGATTTGCATATTAAATTCTTCTTTTCTTTTTTCTTGTGTCAGGACACCTGAAATTCCAGTTAGTGCAAGGAGGACATCACGATGGAGATCATTTTACTTGATGCTGAGTGACTAAATATTGATTTGTACAAGCCCCCTAAGCCATTTCAATAGTCAGAGGAAAGGGACAAACCCTTCTAGAGTATTTCATCCCACTGCTTGTGAACTTTACAACAGGCGGAATCACTATTTCCATGAGCACACCTCCTCCTGGTGTATCTGTCTGCATGCATAATTTGGCATTTAATATAATTTTTTCCTTTAGAGACCTGAACAGCATTAAAATGGGAACCACCTCAGAAATACATTGTTTGTGGCTGGGAGTGGGTTGACACTGGCGGGATGCCAGGCATGCACTGAACCTATTCTATCACTCCCTCTGCAGCTGGACAAGGGAGAGAAAATACAACAAAAGTTTCATGATTGAGACAAAGAGAAAGATCACTCCTCAAATACAGGGAAAACAGACTCAGTTTGGGGCTATTAAATGAATTTATTACCAATAAAATGGGAGCAGGATAATGAGAAATAGAATAAATTTTAAAAACACCTTTCCCCCATCCCTCCCTCTCTCCAAGTGGCTCAGAAAGACAGGGAATTTCTAATTGGCCCAGCCTTGGCCAGCAGTGGGTCCATTTGGAGCTGATGACTTTAGCTCTACTGGACATGGAGGAGGCTCCTGGCAGCCACCTCCATGGTGGCACCACTTCTGGTGCTCACAGAAGCCACCCCTGTAGCCCCATCACTGCCAAAACCTGGACACACAAACCCAATAAATGACCTTAATTAATCAGGGATGAGCTGCAGCACTCGGCTCACCCGCTGCAGTCTGAGGGCTGAGTCCTGCTGCAGCTCCATCTAATCCAAGAGGCAAGATTAATTAACACCAGAACAAGGCTAAACAGCTAATTGAAAGAGATCCATGGGCTAATCCAGAACTTTTGGACCTAGGTTTACTTTTACTTTCTTCCTAGCAGCAGCAAGTCTGGCCATAACCTTGTTTAGTTAGGTTTGAAACGTAAAATCACCGAGCTTCAGACATTTATCTATGAGATGAGAGGAAACAGCCCCCACAAACAGAGGTTGTGCCAGGGGAGGCTCAAGTTGGATATTTGGAAAAATTTCTTCATTGAAAGAGTGACTGAACATTGGAGCAGGCTACCAGAGAAGTGGTGGAGTCACTATTCTTGGAAATGTTTCAAAAACAAGCAGACATAGCCCTTCATTACATGGTCATGGTTGTATTTGGCCAAAGGTTGGACATAACAATTGTGGAGATCTTTTACAACCAACAAATAATTCTATGATTAGTTCTTCCTTTTGCTTTTTTTATCCCTCAATCTACTGTAGATTCTTAAATATTTTTGTTTCTGCTGAGCACAAGCAGTGAAAATATGTCAAATTTTAAGACAATCAAAACAAGTATTCAAAGAGAGTTATTTAGGGTGGGATAAATCTTCCTTGGAAGTTATTCTCACTTTTCCACAAACCATGTGCTTAGATTCATTCATCAAGCTCTGTGTTTAGCTCATCTAAATTATAGACTCATAGGAGGATTTGGGTTGGAAGGGACCTTCCAGTTCCCCTGGGAAGGGATCATCTAATTCCAACCCTCTGCCATGGGCAGGGACCCCTTCCCCTAGAGCCCAGCATGGCACTGAAATTAATTTATTGCACCTAAATTCAGGCATTCTGGCACCTTCTGATGGCTGCTTTTAAAACCTGTCAAATCACAGCTCTGAGCCCAAGTTCACCTGCCAAGATTGTGAACAAGTATAAACAGTTACATTTATTACTTTGTTTATGAAATCTAAATCAGGTTTTCAAATTAAGTTTCAGTTGTATGTGTATTTTTTGACAAAATTAAACACACAGGTAAATAAGGGCTACCTCCAGCTCCCCAAATTGATGTAAGTGTTATATAGGAGATAATTTACTGAATTTTTAAATCTTATGTTTCATTTTGTAAAAGTAGGCAGATGTTTCAGCATTTTCAAAACAAAAATGAAGGCAATATTTCATTAAAAACATCCACCTACAAAGGAAAAATAAATCTAAAAGAAAGCTAAAACCAAAGACAGCTAACCAAAATAGACTTGGATTAAATGTTCCTATTAAATCCAACCAAAAAAAATTCATTTTAAATTCAGCACAGCCTAATAATTTTCCTCAGGCTTGTTATTTCAGCAGCAAACTGAAAAACACTCCTTTATCCAACTATTGTTGTTACTAGAAAGATTGAGTTATGGCCAAAGAAGCATCAAAAGGGAATATTTTCAGTGCTGAGCACTGAGCTGGAGTTTGGCAGAGCCGACAGACAATTCTTGTTGTTCTAATCAGGAAGAAATGTGCTCCATCCCTGTGCCAAGAATACACAAGCAGCTGAATATTCCATTGTTTTTATTTACTTATTTTCCAGGTAGTTCAGGTGTCTCTAACTACCCTTAAAAATGAGGAGGAAAAAGACATTACATTATTTGTATTGCCACTAGCTAGAAAATGATGGATTCCCCTAGCATGGCTGGAGGGGTTTTACGGGATTTGCTTTTATTTTTTTTTTTAATCTTCCCTTCATTAATATTTAAGTCTAGACTTAGGGAAGTGAAAATGAATACATAACAAACAACAACCCAAGTTACTCTTTGTAGGTCTAGTTTGAAATTCAGAGCACTGGTAGTTGGTGGAAAAATCAAATGGGAAATATCTATTTTGTGGGATTTCTTGACTGCACCTTAGCAAGAATCCAGTAACAGTTCCTAATGCAGTGCTGTGCTGCCTCATTCACTGATTACTGTAAATTGGCACAACTTCATCCTACTAATAGAGCACTGCCAGATGACTCAAATGGATAACCTGGATCACTGCTCAGTAATTCATTTTGCAGAATCTCATAACTAGACACTGTTCCCCTCTTGGAGAGAAAAGTAAATCTCTGTTGATGTAAACTGAACTTGGCTTTGCTTCGTGCCTGGACAGCAGGAGAGCTTAACTAAAATTATTCTACTGGCTTCGTGGATGGTAGAATCAGGGAAAAAATTAAAGAGGAAAAACTTTTTTGTGTAATTAAAAAACCACCCAAAACCTCCAACCCTGAAATGCTTAATTAAACAGTTCTAGAGAGAAGTGGCCAGAGGCAGAATTTGGCATGGAAAATGCATTGAAGAAACCATTCTGAAGGACCCCGTGAAAATGTGTTTTGATTTGATTAAGTTATAAGTTTTCTATAAAAAGAAAAAAAAGAAAAAAACATTCTTCAAAGCAGTAAACTCAATAAGTTCCTGCAGGATTAATAATGTTAGAAAAAAATAATGATTTCTAACAGAAGCATAATATGGCCTGAAAAGAGAAGGTCCAGTTTTGAATTTTATAATCACCAAAAATCTTACTCAAAAATCTACCCAGTGCTCTTCTTTCCAGCCCTAATAAACTCATCTTTTCAGTGGTTTGAGGTTTGCTTTTAGACTGAGTTGTAGGGTTTCTCCAAGGGTCAGGTGTTGCTCCAGGAGTGTGAAAAATAAGCAGAGTTTGCAATCTATATAATTCTGTGTGCATCTGTCCCCAGTTTTTGACATGGATTGGTGTTTTGAGCCAAGGTGATCAATTACCATGCTAACATTATTTTATAACACCAATATTTTCCTTGATTTCCAGCTCTGGAATGCCAGTGATTGCTTAAGAATAGGTTTCCTACAAACAAGTTAACAAACAAACAAATTGTTCCTCCCAGAAAAAGCTGCTATTTCAAAAACAATCTACTTTTAAATCATTAAATGCAATTGGGGCTGACTCAACATGTTAATTATTTACAGTTGGAAAAATGGAATAACTAATAAAACCAATATAAATTAAGATCTTGTGATACACTTGCATATAATTAGGGGTTTATGTGACCCTGTTTCAGCTTGATGAAAAGGTTGTGGAATGAGCAGGCTTAAGCAAGCACAATTTTTATTCAAATAATTAGAGGAAAACAAGGTAAGCTCACAATCTGACCATCTCTGTTTATTTTAAAGTTGATAATTCAGTAAATTCTAAGCCCAGCCTTCGTTCTAAGACCAAAAGTGTTTTCACTGGGGACAATTTCCAGATGGGCTTCATGCTTTCAGCCCCCAGACAACTCCACTGTAAAACACTCAATTAAATGTTGCAACTTCCACTGTTAATACTGACCTAATAACTTATTTTCTCATAGTAGTTTTGTTTTAAACTGTTCGGCATACCTTGGAACAAAATTTGCACATAATTGCTCAGGAAATTTAATAATAACTTAAAGTAGTGATTTTGGCCCTTGTTAGTAAGGAAATGTTACAATGGATGAAAATCTTCGTCTCCAGAGAATACCTCCATAATGAAAATAAATAGTATTCAAATGTGCATAAAGTCACAATGTTGATAAAGCAAAACGAGGCATTTCTCTTATACCCACTTCACAGTATGGAAAAATATACCTACCGGTATGGAAAAAGTACCTGCTGCATCCCTGCATGCAAATACTGACCTGCAGCTCCTGAATCCCCATGGCTTTTCCTACATCATCAAGGTAGAGATTACTCTCATTTAAAAGGTGGCAACATATCAAAAATTATTTCTAACTCTTTTTTTTTTTTAATTTTAAAGGATTTTCTGTGTAATCTAAAATCCATGAATGTCTGCAGCAGATCTGTTGTATTCACTAGGCTTTGCAGCATGACTTTAACCTGCAGAAACTGAGTCAAGGGATGAGTCAGGCAAAGGGTCCCTCACTGTGTCCCTACTCAGCTGGAGGGATGAAGAGAAAGGTTTTTTTCAAGTTTTGACTGTTTCATCCAAAACCTGTTTCCAACCGAATATAGTCATAGTAGAAGTCCTGAGGGAATGTGTTCATTCTGTGCTCCAGCTTTGAAAAATATCTAATTGATTGACCACACAAACTGCAGGAATTCTGGTTCTGACAGCTGCCATTTGTGCCAACAGCATTTTGGGATTCCCTTTCTGTTCCAGGTGATAGGCAAGTGGAAGGTGAGAGGCAAACCAAAACCAAGCCACACATTGGGGTTGATTCTCTCTCCTGGTACATTCCACTCTCTCCATCATCTCCAGCTGCTCTTCCTGCCATGCCATGGGATGAGAAAATGGCTTGGAGCAGCACAGGGCCATGGGAATGGGTCATGTGCAATGCCAAAGCAGAGACAAGGGCAATTTCCCATCTGCCCTGAGGGTCCAGGGTCCCAGAGGAATTATCTGTGGTAGCTTTGCTCCTCTCCTGTGTGAGGCCACTTGAAGAATTAATACAGCACCCTGGTGGGGGTGATTATTGCTGTGCCGGCCATACCCAGGTCTGTATCATCCCCTCTCAGAACAGAAATTCATCCCTGAAGAGTGATGCTGTCAGGTTGCAGCAGCAAGCTGGGACTTGGCTTACCACAAACTGCAAACACAGGAAGGACCCACAGGCTGCCTGTGTCACTGTACCACCCTGCAATCACTTTAGAAGATGAGATAATTTGAACCATCTTCCCTTATTCCAGGCTTAGAATGAAGCAGCAACCTCCTCCTGCCCCTTTGGGTGCTAAGAACCCTGAAGAAGGTGTGAAATCTGAACCAGATGATAGTCTGCCAAATTGATGCTCAGTTTGAACATTATGTTCACTGAAATTACATAAGGATGAATCAAATGAACAATGCTAGGCACAATCCATGTGAAGCAACTTTCTCCAAAAGAGGAGAAAAACCCAGGAATGTGGCCCTGATTCAGAGAGGCTGAACTTGTGTGGTTCAGTAATTCAAGCAGGGACACACAACTTTTAGGCCACACAAAGCAGCCCCCTCTTCCTAGTTTGGTAATTTGCTCTCAAGAGGTTCTTCTAGGTCACACAAGAAATCTGAGGTGAAACAAAATCTTAGAAATACCATGTCATGTAACTACCCAGAGATAGCTCTAATTCCTCTCCTGGAAAAAAAAAGTAATTAATGTGCTAGAACATAATAACAATGGATTTCAAGATTTACCCTTCTGGTAATTCTGATTTTAAAAGAGTACAAAAGTATGTTGTCTGGACCTTATTAAAACAGGGAAAGAAAATGGTCCTTAATGCAGAAGTTACTTGTCATCCATTTCTGAATCCAGTGCAGATTTATGGGAATGAATGGCTTGGAACATACAGGTATTCATTATTAACCCACTGCAGAACAACTGCCTTTAAATTAAAGAGGATTTCTCAGCTGAAGTGGAACAGACAGCCATGAAGTGGTGGAGTCACCATTCCTGGAGGGATTTAGAAGCCTTGCAAATGTGGCACTAGGGAACATGGTTTAATGTTGGACTTGGCAGTGCTGGGTTAATGGTTGGACTCAATGATCTCAGAGATCTTTTCTGACCTAAATGATTCTATGACATCCCAGAATTCACATTACAGTGCCCACCTTCACCCTTTAGAGCCCCCTGCAGCCCTGGCTGCTGATTTCAGTTGTGACCACTCACTGGTACCAGCTTCTAATTTGAACTTCACTGCCATTACCTTTGACTGAAAAATGTCAATGCCCCTTTTTAAAATAGTTTTCAAGAGTCTGTTCACTTTCTTCACAGTTGGAGATCTGCTAGTGTGATTTATGAATAATTACATGAAGATTTCTGAGTTTTTAATTTTCTTCTCTTTTCCTCTTCACTTTTCCTTCTTTATCACTCCCTGCAGTAAAGGATGAGTAAGACTGGTGGCAAACCAGGCTTTCAGAGCATGCCTGGCACACAGATAATATGATTCTCATTGATATTGGATGGAATGAGCCAAAGAACCAGGTGTGCCCTGGGACCAAGAGAGGATGTGTGAGGAAAAGAGAGCGAGCTGTCAGAAAAGTGAGCGCGGGACTCGCAGGACGTGATACGTGTCATCAGGACTCTGCAGTGTGTGAGAGCACTGAACCCGTGGATGCCCTCATGGTTACAAATAGAGATGCTTTTCTCCCAAAACGTGCTCGACTTTGTTCTGCTTTCCTACCCGACAGCTGGTTGAGCTGCCTTAAAACTTGAGAGCTCGGCAATTTCTCCCCAGTTCCTTTCCCCAGTCCCACCCTTCCTGCTCCTGCTCTCTTTATCTCTTTACTCTGAAAAACGTTAGCAACGATAACTAAACTTTTAATTTTTTTTTTCCTATACCTGAATAACCTCTTGTGTGCAGGATATTTTCTGCTTTAGGGCACAATCTGTTGCAGCACTGGTATAACTGCTGCTAAGGCACCTATTGTCATTCTCTCTGCCTCGGCAACACGGCGTTCTGTCGTGTTCCTCATCTGTGAACCCGGTGATTTATTGATAATGCTAATCTTGCTTGAAAGTTATAGAGCTTGTAAGTCAAATGTGTTTAAGGGGAGAGATGGAGATTCCTACTCCCCAACTTTTATTGTTTGCATGTCACAATAATTGAGTTTTTCGACATTGGAGGAGCTCAAGATGTATCACAAGCATGAATGGAGCCTTTCCACGGCACCAAGAGGAGGTTTTTTACATCCTCATTAAATGCAACAAAGAAACTGGGTACCAGAAATGACAATACATAACTTAACCTACCTCACATCGAGTAACCACATAGAGCTGAGCCTCAAGGGGATGTTGGGCAAGTTTTACATTATCTCTTTTACAATATCTCATAATTGATTTGTGCGCCCATATCCCCTCTTGAAAACACAGTTTTCTATTAAAAACAATTTGGATGGATACTTTTTTATTACCTTTCCTATATGATACTCTTCTGTGGTAAAAGATGGTCCCTGCCCTAAAGTGTTTTCTGTCTGATCAACTCAGACAGACAAAATAAGTTTTACAACCTCTATTTTGCAAATGGGGAAATAGAATATGAAGACATTAAGGAGATGGCTGCTGCAAGATCGCAGAAAACAAGATTTTCATATATCATAAAGAAATTGCAAATTCTGACCACTTATGGAAATAGAGTTATTGGAGAGATAAATAGATACATATAAAATAGTCTATTTCTTTGTATCACACTCCTTATTACAGAAGGATCTGGATTTTACTGTCATTGTGGTGTTTAGCTCTTCTTCAACATAGGAAGATGATGCTTAGATCTATTTTTCAGATGATGATCTCTGGCACAGAGATGCTAAAGCTTCATTCTAAAAACAGATTTGAGCACCCAAATGCCTCTGTAGTCTCTTGAATTCAATATTCTGATGTTACTGGGATTTGCATGAGCCCTGTTCAATTTTGTCCATGCCCTAGAGATGCCTGAAGTCCCTTAAATATGTTGGTACAACATTCCCTAGGGTCTGATGCCACCAAGTGATTAGGAATCCTAATTATATCAACCCAGTGCCTTCCAAGTGTTTTCCACTGCCTGGTTTACCTGAAAGGCTCCTTAGAGGCATTTAAGCTTTTATTTTTTAAATTTTTTTCTTCCTGAAAGATGAAGTGGAATTTTTGTCTTATCAGAAGTTTAGTGTATAGTTACCTAAGATACAGATACAAGTCTCACTCCAAAAATAGGTTTCACTGTCTCTTCATAATGAAACTGCTTTCACAAACCTCCCTGGAGGCATCTGTTGGTGGCAAGGGCCCAGATCCCACCTAATGTCAGGCTTTCAACTGAAGTGCCCAGTTTAGGGTTCACTCATTTTTTAAATTTTAGTTTCCCAGAAGGTAATCCTCCATCCTTGATAGGAGGAGGGAGAGTAACTTTAAGCCAAAGGAGTGTAGGTTTGGATTGGATATTAGGATAAAATTCTTCCCTGTGAGGGTGGGGAGGCCCTGGCACAGGTTACCTGGAGAAGCTGTGGATGCTCCATCCCTGGAAGTATCCAAGGCCAGGTTGGATGGGGCTTGGATCAACTGGGATAGTGGAAGGTGTCCCTGCCCATGGCAGGGGGTTGAAACTGGATGATCTTTAAGGTCTTTTCCAACCCAAATTATTCCATGATTCTGTGATTCTATGATTTATGGAACTTGTACTTTTATAGAGCTAGACATCAGTTTCTTTACATGTAACAATTTCCCAGCCTCTTTTCATACCTTGTTGAGTGCTCTTAACCAAGATTATTGAAACTGGATGATCTTTAAGGTCCTGGGCTTTATGATGTCCTTACCCTGAAAAACTCTGTAATAACAGTATTCATACTTCTGTGCAGTCTTATTAATGTTCCAGCTTGGCATTTGTAGACAATTGAAATGATATGTACCAAGAGCAAATGAGCTCAGAAGTCACTGGCAATTCTGAAAACCAATGTCAGTTTGTCTTTTACAGTGAACTGACAAAGATTCTATTCCTGGTTAGTTCACTTTCTGTAGGTCTATGTGATACCCTGTGCAGCTTCACTGAGAAAAGAAGACAAAGCACTGCAAAAATCACTTTTATGCTTTAAAAATACTGAGATATATCTGTATCTATCTGCCAAACCATCTCCAACCCTTTGAAAACCACTGAAGCTCCTCTCCAGCCTTCTGGTTTTTGTCTCACTGAGAGGAGGCAGTCGGCCGGCGTGAATCAAATATTCAGGACTGCAAAATTCTCTCCCATCTGTTGTAAAACCAGTGCAAGCATGAACAACTGAGAGGTGAAACAATTTTTCAACCTCCCCAGCAATCTCATAAATTATCTGCAGCTAAATAACCTAGAAAGCAGAGCAGAGTCTCCCAGCCTTAGGTAACAATTACCCTATGTGAACTTTAAAAAACCTCATGCTAACACTCAAAATTAGGAGCTTAATACACAAATGAATTGTGAAGGCTTGGTGACAGCATTGTTTAGAAAATGCTTTTTGCAACCCACCCAGGTGTTGTTCCAAATTGTTACTGAATGGGGAAATGTCGTAGATGGTTTCAGTGGAGAAGAGGAGGTGTGAACTGGTTTCACCTCCCTCTGAAACAGCCTTGGCTTACTTGCTCATGAGAGACAAGGGAATGTTCAGGCCTCCTGCTGGACATCCAGTGCTGCATTTCAACACCAGTGCAGCTGTTTGACCTCTGAGGTTTTCCTGAAGTCAGAACAAGATTTTAGTTCTTAATGCCAGTCCCTGGCAATGTTTTCAAAAGCTGTTTCTCCCCCAGTTCAAAGTGCATCAGTATTTTATCAAGACAAGATCAAAAGCCTCATCCTTGTTGTTTAAGTCCTTTATTTCCTAGTCAACTGCTTTTCCTCTACCTTCTGAATAAATATTCTTTCTTCTGATAGCCCTCAAACACTATAAATCACTATTTTATACATTTTATACATATATTTCACATCCACCCAACACAGCCATTCATCAATATTTTGCACTTATAAGCCTTCCACTTTTGCACAGCTCAGAGTCAAGAATTCTCAGATAGATGGGAAGGGGGAGCACACAAGCAGGAGATGATGATGGTTTACCAGGAATCCCACAGCTCCTTTGCAGAACATGACTGGGCTGAGCACCCCATGACCCAATGAGGCTTTCAGTGTTTGCTGCTTGATCAGCTGCTTCCATGGGGGAACAACATGGGAGCTGACAGCCTTTCTGTCCCTGTGAGCCCAGGAATGCCTGGGATCAGCTGCCAGGGATCCAGAAAAATCATACCTGAGCTCCAGGTTGGCCTCCACTGGTGAAGTTTCACAGGTCCAGCTGATGTATTTAGTTCACAGCTCCCAGAGTTGGAAAAATACAACTATGAGTGTCCCCATTTCATACAGATGGAAAATATACCAGAGAGAAGCTGAGGAAGTCATCAATAAGATTTAGGAATAGAATCTCAACCTCTCTGCACAGACATGATGCCATGCTGCTATTTCTTCTGCTTTTCCCTAAGGGCTCATCTTCCTGTGGAAGCATCTGAGGCAATGTGCAGCCCACGTGCACACAAAAGCAGACAGTACTGATAAACTGAGGCATCTCTGGCTCTCCAAAACCATAAACACATCCACCAAGAAGTAACTTTATTCAAGAAAATGGCATGTTTCTCTTAAAATATGTCCCCATCTTCTGAATTGTTTTATAATTACATGAGCTCCAAGCAACTGCCTTTCCTCTGGTGCCTCATAATCCCTTCTACTCTCATTTTTCTTGGCATTTTTACTTTTTTCCAAGGAGTGCAGGCCTCAAGCAGGTGTCTCAGGTGTGTTCTCATGAGCACTTAATAGCAGCATACTAATCTCCTCTGGCTCTTTGATTTAATGTCTCCCAAAATAACATTAGTCTATGTTATTTATTTTTTTCCTGCTGTAGTACATGGCAGGCATGTAACAATTATACTGCTCACTCTCATCTCAAATTTCTTCCAGCATTCACTTTTTCCCAAGTTTCTGTTTCACCTGCTGGCAAATAGCTCTATTCACCCAGGTGAAACAAGGAGTAATTTATTGTTTCTTAAAAATACATCTCTTCTGGTAACCATAGCAAATTGTTTTGGGCTTTTCCTTATTAGTTATTCATGAGATTCAATTTATCATGATTATTAATTCTAAGCTCTGCAGTGTATGAATAAGCAATCTCATTGCTTAATATTAGTGCCTGACCATTCTTCTCTGCAACTAATGACCTGTCATAGATATCTGGGTCTAAAAGTCATCATGAAGCTGGAAAGTACTTAATTACTATTAAGTTAATAAAACAATGATTGAACTAATAGTGAAAAGCTGTCAGTGTTTTGTTCCCAATTAATAGGAAAATAAATTAGCAATACACCCAGAATGACACATCAGCAATCAAAATAATTTTTGATGCAGGAGCAATTTTGAGGCTGCATTTTTCCCTTTGCCAAAGACTTGCACTGACACACATCACCTTGGGAAAAGCACAACTCTGCCATCCCCACTTCTGTACAGTTTGCTGGGAGAATTCTCACACATTTCTATTACTTTTAACTTTTCTATGTGGAATATGTAATGGAAAGGCAATTTTTCCAAATGCCCAAATCTCAGTCTGAAGGACATGACTGCATTGAGAAACATTATTTTGCCCCTTTGGTGAACCAGACTTTTAAAATCCATGTCCAGAAATTAATTCCTCCACTGCATCTGCCCTAACTTTTAAATTAGTTCAAGTTGATATCTTAATTTTATCAGATGGATACTGGCAAGTTCTGTGAGCAGTCTCACAAGCATCTGGATAAGGAAAATGGAGTGAGTGATTAGTGCAGGATGCAGATGTGCACTGGGAGAACAGGAGATCCACCATCTGGCTTTGTGCTGAAGATTATCCAACTACAGCCTTTGGGGTCATTGTAACCTGCAAATCCTCCACAACTCAGTACCCAGCAATGAAACTGGTTGCAGGAAATGACACAATTCAGAGATGAGACAATACTGATAATCAGGGAACAGTTTTAATGACACTGACTTTAAATTGATTACTGTACAGGTTTTGGAAATTTTCTTTTTATTGACATTAATTCATGGAAAACTCTTGAATGTTCATGATAAAAACAAACAAAAATTCATTCATAATCCAAAGTAGAGCTTTCAATAGAAATAATATTAGGGTTGGATTGAGCCACCACTAATGTCAAGCTTTATGGCCTCAGTTAAACAAATATGCTTGAAGTGACACTCTTATCCCAAAGAACTGGTGGTCTGAAAAAGTTTATCCTCTCAGTTACAAGGAATGAAAAACTGTCAATCAGCTGCTCAGGGTCCCAGAACTCCCGGTTTCCCAGTTCAGGACAAATATCAAACATCAATGTTTGAGTGAAATTCAGGCTGGACTTCCAGGGCAGATTGAAAGGCTAAGAAATGACTCATTGCAGTGAAAATGGAGAAGGATAAGGAAAGTGATAAGCAAAGAAGGTGAATTTTCAAAACCATGCGGATATTATAGACCTACAGATCTATAATTGCACCTAAAGAACTACACAAAGGTCTTTAATTGCATATAGACCTACTGGTCTATAACTGCATATAAATCTCTCTACAATGCACATGCATATGCATCTTTGCTGTAGCATAACACCAAAAGTAGGTTAGTGTTTATATCTTATTTTCTTTTTATTTTTAACCACAAAGCCATAAATTATACACTTTGTGTATAATATAAATTTATGTGTGTATATAATATAAATTGAGTAAATACAGATGAACTGCTGCAGTTGTCAGATCATCGTTAGACAGTTTAGGCTTTGAAGACATTCTTTATTACTCAGTTACTGTGATTTTCTGACTTTGATTGCTATAATAACATCAAAACACAGTGCAGCTTTTAAATATATTCACTTCAGCCTTTGTTCTTAAAAGAGTCAGTTATTTATTTCTGTCTTCTGAAGAATCTCATAATCCAAAGAAGGAGTCAAGTGTCAGGAATGCTATGAAATGACTGAGGATTCATGTCCATGCTGGTTTTTACATAATAAACCTGTTTGTGATTATTTCATATGTGCATTTTTATACATGCTTGTGTGTGTTGGAAAAAACCAAACATTAAGAAAATGGATGTTTCTGTATATGAATGTATACAAGTAAAGGCAAAAATCAGGGCTGCTGACAAAATACTTGCAAATCAGAAAGTATTGGCAGCATAAAAAATTATATGAAAACACCAAATATTATATATTTTGATGTGATTTTAAAGCAAATCTAGACATTATTACTTATGTAAATATTTGCCCATTCAGTCATGAAAGCCCTACTAAGGGGGAATTAAAGAGGTTTGGATCTAAATGGGCTGCATAAGTTTGAAACATACAAATACTTTTTGTGCATATAATTAAAAAACAACTATTATTTATTTTCAAGCTTTTTGCAACTTTTCAAATTGAAATTATTTAAATTTCTTTTGGGGTTTTTTGTTTGTGTTTTCTTTTTTTTTTTTTTTTTTTTGGCTGGTTGATTGGGTTTCCTTGGAGTTTTTTGGATTTTTTTTTTTGTTCTGGTTTTGGTTTGTTTTTTTGTTAATAGTATGAATCTTGCTATATCTTGGGATCTTATGTGTTTTATAAAGATAAAGACTGGAGTCCCTCTGCTCTGGAGCCAGGCTGAGAGAGTTGGGGATGTTCAGCCTGGAGAAGAGAAGGTTTCAGGGAGAGCTCAGAGCCCCTTCCAGCGCCCAAAGGGGCTCCAGGAGAGCTGGAGAGGGACTTTTTATGCAGCCCTAGAAAGATACAATGGGAGAATGATTTCAAACTGACAGAGAGCAATGTTAGATGGAATATTGGGAAGAAATTCTTTCCTGTGGAGGTGGTAGGGCCCTCTTCTGCTTGAACCCATTGCTCATTGAGCTGCGGTGAGGACTTTGTGGGTAGGGAGGAGGAGAAGAAGAAGGAGAACAAATGCAGACCTTAAGAATTGATGGGTAGAAGGAGATGAAAGAGAACAGGAATTTTTGCAGTATGGACATTTTTACAGTTTACAGCATGATGGGATGTCCATTGAAAACTTTTATAAATACAATTTGACTTGCTGCTGTGTTAGTGGAGGAGTTTGTTAGAAATGACAGGTGGAAGATAATTTCCTGAGGTCTTTTTCACTAAAAAACTTTTTACTTACCTTAATATGAATATAACCTGATAACACAGTAAGACTCCAAACCTTCTAAATGTAGAACACCCAGGATATATCTATTTATATGAGCTGGGGAAACATTATAAATGTTTCTCTAGTGGTTCTGGTTTGCAATTCTGCACATCTTTTGGTGGCTTACATAAAATTTATATTTATTTTGTTTCACTGATCAAGGCCTCCTCCTTTTGTGAATTTCCTCAGTGAATGACTTCTTCCCATTATGAGGTCATAAAACCACACCAAGTTCATTTCAGGAGCTCTACACAGCAAAAGATTGAATTATTAAGGTAGAAAAGACCTCTAAGATCATCAAGTACAGCTGTTAATCCAGCACCATCAGTAAACCATATCCCCATGTGCCACATCCACACATCTTTCAAACACTTCCAGGGATGGAGATTCCAACACTGCCCTTGTCAGCCTGTTTCAATGATTGGCCACCAATTTATGTAATTAAGATTAAAACACAGACGAGCAAAATGCCACAAGGAATGAAAAGAACCTGCAGGAGAAAGTATTAAAACTAACATCTTTGAACTAGTGAAATATCCTTTGTTATCAATTTTATATGCAAAAGAATGCAAGAAAAATGATGGCAGGTACAGAATAAGTCATGAGTGTCGCAGATATCTTTTTCACTAAAAATCCTTTCTTTAGGATTTTCCCTTCTGGGAAGCTGAGGCCCCAGAAAAAGAATGTAAACAA
>JAXCLO010000170.1:109453597-109484799 GCA_035583995.1 Arremon aurantiirostris | reverse complement strand
TTTCTTTTTAGTATAGTTATAATGTAATATATATATAATAAAATAATAAATCAAGCCTTCTGAACATGGAGTCAACATTCTCATCTCTTCCCTCATCCAAAAACCCATGTGAACACGGTGACACGTGAGGTCTTCCATCATTTAATTTGCAGTTGAAAGTGAATTAAAATGTCCTGTTTAAAACCACCATAATCTCTCAGTATCAGTACCCTGGGTGAAGTTTTGGACACAGCCCTACAGAAGGCATAGATTTACCTCAAACTTTATTAACAATTAACTCATTTTTGTTTTCAGTTAGTATAGCACTGCTGGATTATAGGTTAAACATATATCATGGCACGGAGAGAAAAATGTCTGTGTGTCAAAATACCAATATAGCTTTAGATATCTACAAGTGATTAAAAATAAAAAAAGGAAAAAGTGTTGGTTCTCTTGAAATAAAGAACAAAACTTTGGTTAAAAACAGGATTTCATATCTATATAATGCACACTTCTGGTTTAGCCCTATTTATAAAAGCAGATAATACTATTTCTTTGTCTTAGAGAATTTTCCAAGAGAGAAAACACAAGGTGTGCAGATATTCATTTGAGATAGGTATTGGGATATAGAAATGATAAGAATAAATATTACAAGTCTAAGTGACTCCCTTTTCTTGTTCCAGGGTCTTCAATGATTGTGTTAAATAATTGTATAACCTCAGGGTCCCAGATTTGTGAGAGGCTGATTTTAAATATGAAACCAATTTAATAAATTTCACAATAGCCTTTCTTAAATTAATCTAATTTAGAATAATTTTAAAGGACTGAAATTTGACATTTCAGTTATGGTAGGTTTGTGGGTTTTGGTTTTATTTTTTCTTTTCCATGAAATATGGATATATTTTCATTATTATGCAAACATTAGAACTAGTTTGACTAATTATTTGACTAAGCATCCCAGGAAAGTATACGGATGGAACTAGTATTCCCAAGGATGATAATTGTGCTCATTTTGGGATCCAGGATGAATACTAATTTGACAACTTTCTCTAAATTCCATCCTTGTCTATAATAACCACCTTAGCTTAGGTCAGTGGTCTTGAAGAAATATGCAGAAATCCTAACTGATTTCAACATTTTTATCTTCCTCAGAATTATGCATAAAATCTCTATCTCTCCTGTGAGACCATCTCGAATAAATTGCATTAATTCCTGTATTTGCTGAAACTGTCTTTCTCTTGCTAAGCCACGTGCGTCCAATTATGTGAAATGGGAAAAGCTTTAAAATATCACATTCTGGCATGAAGTGTTTGAAAATCTTTGGGGGATGTTAGTTTGTCTTTAATAACAAGTCCCAAATTGTGCCTAGTGGGCCTCTTCTCTGAAAACAAAGATTCCAACTTGCTATTAAAAGAACCCCCAAAACAAAACCCCAAATTATCTCATGGCTGCTATCTGTCAAATGAAGAATAATTCTGTAATGGAGAAGAAAGGATGAAAGGTAAAAAAAAAAGCAAATGAATTCAAAAAGAGAAGCTGTTATTATTTACTTTAAGAAGTACAAGTGAAAAAGGTATTTTTTTAGTCCTCTTTCCCTACCTTCATAATTAATAATTTCTCAGTATTTATGTGTTTTCCTTTTTTTTCTTTTTTAGTAAAAATTAGAACTATTTTCCAGGGGAAATAAAGAGGAAAGAAGAAAAAGACTTTTAAGAATTACTTCTAGGCATATAAAATGCCTCTTTGTTCCGCATTGTGCTACATTTTGCCGCTGTCAGACACACCATGGAGAATGTCAGTTGGCATTGGTGGGTTGTTTGGTGAGTACATTTTATTTTCAAAAATCGTTTTCTTCTTATAGAACCAAACAGCACTTGAAGCAGCTTGTTTTATTTTGTGTCAGACAGGCATTTGCTTCTGGGTGTATGAAAAGTGCAAATTAGCAACCAAACATCAGAAGAGAGAACAAGGGAAGTCCCCATTGGGTAGAGATGGGGGGGTTTTTTCCCTTCTTTTTTTTTTTTTTTTTTTCTTTCCCTGGGATCTGAAAATGCAGACATATCCATTGGGGAAAGAGGAGAGGGAAGAAATATTGCAAATAACATTCACACAAATGTGCTCTCAAATTCACACTGATGCTGCTCCTGATGGAAGTTACACTTTCTCCCTCAGAATACACAGAGGTGTTACCTTTCTCTCTAAAGACTGACATGTATGAACCTAAGAATATTGGACTGGAAAAAATATCCTGGATTTCCAAGCATCTTCCCCAGCTATTGCAGGATCATGTTATGATCCCTGTAACATATCTGAAAAATAATTAGGGTTTGGGGGTGTTTTTCTGCTCTGAGTACTTGTACTGCAGGGCTGTTCCAAAACTTTCCTCCTCTGATGTTTTATCAGCCTATTTCAAATTTCCATCAGAAATCTACTCATGGGCATCTTACAGCAGATTGTTCTTGAGCCACAACTGCTGTTTGGTATGAATAGGCTTTCCTTTCTCTGGTGTATTTGCATCCTACTGTATTTATAGACGAGTGGGAAAAGCACACAGAGTAGCTCATGTAGGGCACAGTGGGACCATAAATGTGTCCTTCCTCTAATCACCCCTTCTGACTAATCCAAAAATCAAATCCATGAGGATTCTTGATTCCAGTGAAATTTCTTGAACCCAACAAGCACTGGAGCCTCTGGAGTTCATACACAGCATCTCTAGATCAAACTGAGAAGACAACATACCCATCTCAGAACCAATATAATGGTGTAACCTGCAAGATCCTTGATATTTTAAATATATTTGCAACATTTCAAAAGATAAATATAAAAAAAATTGATAAATAAATAATATTTATAGATTCACCTTCTTACTTTACGCTTCTGCAACCTGAATTTTTCCTTTGGGCCAACTCAAAGCACTTTACAGCCCCTGGAAAAGGATATGATTGCCTGACCTGTATAAGATCCCTAACCTACAATCAAATGAATCAGAAATAGGAGTATTTTTTGTACTCTTTTTCTGAAAAAGTGATCTATATTGGTATCCCAAATGTAGATGTCTACATTATATATGACAGTGGTCAGCTGAAGCCATCCACTCTCTCATACACACATATTTGTAATGCTTTAGCTATTGTTGTCTTTTGGTTTGGTCTTCCCAATCTTTTCCTGCTGTTTCAGTTTCCAGATTCTATACTCATTTTCCTTTCCAAATCTGCTTTTCTCCCCCCTCTTTTTATCTCTGTCCTTCCTTGTTCCACCCTGTCTTTTCATTTTCTCTTTATCCATCAAGTCAGTCTCCGTCCTTACAGTGCACAAAAAAAACAAAATTTCAATTGTTTACTCCCAATCTCATCCCCTTCATTGTTGCATTTTTCACTCACCTTTCTTTACTTTTGGTGTACAAGCTTTGATCTGAAACTCATTGGTGTCACTGGGGTGTTGAATTCAACTAGCTTTGGGTCAGGACCAGCAGCAAAGCTGTTATTAAAACCTTTGTGTAGAAGAAACTCCTCAGCTTTAACTACCATGCTTTGGGAATCTATGGAAAAGGTTCACTGTGAAATACAGTGGAAGAAGTTCTGTGGAATAAAATCTGTTTTGCCTAAGAGGTGGCAGGTATAAGGTTGATGAGCGGAGTGCTTGTGGGAGATGCTAACAGAAAGATTTTTGTAACTGCACAGCATGCAGAAAAAATGCTTTCAGAGTAAATGAGAATGTTTTTGGCTGAAGATCACTTAAATCAGCAGAAGTCCTTCAATCATCTTATAGCTTGGATATTTCACAGGTGTTGGAGTTGAAACTTGTCCAACAACACTGGCTGTCTAACCCGTTGGTTTTAAGATTTTAGCCTTGGTTTTGATTGCCTTCTTCAAAGAGTCCAGTACTGACTTCTTTGGAAAAACTAACCTGAATAATCAAAGAACTAAGAAATTAAATTCAAACAACTGTTTCCCATCTTCAAACTCAGTACATCCAAACTGCTGTTAATATCTGGACAAACAGTCCAGGCTTGGCTTTTTGCAAGTCATTACTCTTTGATCCAAGACAGTGACCCACCTCTGATTGATGAAAGAAAATTACTCTTTCAAAGATAATCAGCCATTGATTCAAATAACCTTAAAACAATGCAAATTAATATTTAAGAAATTATTTATATAATTAAACAATTTTCCTAATGGTACCACTATTCACCTTTATACTGCAGCCTTGCAGACATGTGACCATCTTCTCTGTGTATGTGGGTGCTTAAAGACAACAGACAAAGAAATTAAGGAGCTGATTATTCTTTGAAGCTTCTCCAACAAGGTGGAAAGGCCAGCAAAGGAATTCAGACATTAACCCTGGATTTGGGGAATGAGGAGGGTGGTCTCTGAGCTGCCAAAGACTTGTGTGAAATTGGGAATATCACTTTGCTCCAGATCACACTCTCTAACTCGTCCTAAATATCAGTTAGACTAGACTTTAGGCTGCTGGGCCTCAGAGAAGGATTCTTGGTCTTGGTCTCTCATACCAGGAAACACTTGAAATCAGCTACTGTGTCTATGTTGGGACAGGTAATTCTCTTGGTGTTTAAATATCAGAGAACAAGGGAGGTTTTCTTCCCTTAAGGGAAGAGGAGACAGGGTGACAGCACAACCAGCAGAGACAGCAGTTTCATCAACAGAAGTGACAGTCATTTGAGACAGGTCAGGACTTAAGAGTCCAAATAATGAGTCAAGGCTGTGGTGATAAAGAAGTTCCAAGATCAAGACACTCTCCAAGTAACTCCATATCATAGAA
Organism: Arremon aurantiirostris; assembly: GCA_035583995.1. Taxonomy (NCBI): domain Eukaryota; kingdom Metazoa; phylum Chordata; class Aves; order Passeriformes; family Passerellidae; genus Arremon; species Arremon aurantiirostris. Next base: position 109,480,041 of record JAXCLO010000170.1, on the reverse strand, counting down.
TCATAGAATGGGTCAGGTTGGACGGGACCACAGTGGCTCGCCTGCTCCTGCCCCCTGCTCAGGCTGGGCCATCCCAGAGCACAGGGCATGGAATTGTGTCCAGACAATTCTGGAATATCCCCAGTGAGGGAGACTCCACAGCCTCTCTGGTCTCTGTTCAATCCTCGGTCACTGCACAGGGAAGAAGTTCTGCCTCCTGTCCAGGTGGAACTTGCTGGGATCAGTCCCTGCCTGTTCCTCTGGCGCCATTGCTGGGCCTGGAGCAGAGCCTGGGCCCTGCTCTGCCCCTCCCTGCACACAGGGACACCCAGGGCTGAGGGCCCCTCTCAGCTGTGCCTCCTCTCCAGGCTGAACAGCCCCAGCTCCCTCAGCCTTTCCTCTGTTCCTGCCAGGAACTGGCAATACTTACAGTACCTAAAGCCCCTTGCTCCAGACGCAGGTTTTGAGAGAAGCTACAAAAAATTGTGAGGTATCCATCAGGCACTATGACAAATCCTATGATGAAAAACACAGAATTAGCCAATTCATAAGGTTTGATTTGTTGCTAATTAGTTCAAGCATATCATAGAATGTCACCAAACTTAATCCCATAATGGATTTAGTATTGCACCTGCTCCATCCCCCCAGTCCTTCTGGAAAATTATAGTCTATGTTCTATTAGGGGCATCACAACTTATTACCATTCATGAAAATGTGCAGTCACAAAAATCATTCTGAGCCTTTCTGTTTCCAGGAGTATCTATTCTAAGCCTGGGCACTGAAGGAAGTAGTTTCTCTGTCCTAAAGAAAAGGTTAGTGGGAAAAGAAGAACTGGGGGAAAAGAAGAACACTAAGAACTGGGGTTCTTAGTGTTACAAGTGCTTCAAGTGATTGGTGACAAGACTGATTGGCAGACTGCAAGAATTTTCACAGCAAAAATTAATGAATGCATAAGACAGAGTAAAAAGTTACAAAATCTCCAAATATAGAAAATATTACTCTGTTAAAAGGAAAAATGCATTATTTGTTTCTGGAATTTGGGATCAGAGGGCACCCACAAAATATTTTTAATAGATTGAACACTTACATAAATATGCCATGACAGAAATAATACATTTATATTTATGTCAGGAAAGATTTTACTGAGAAATAGAAGCCTGGGAAAGACATAAAGCAAAGGACACACTACAAGGCATAAGACCACCACAGTTCATGAGATTAGGAGGCAAATTGTTTTGGAGAGAAGTTTTCTGAAATTCCTTCTTGCAACAATCACCTTTGCAGTACAGATTTCATGCAGGTCCATTTGGCTGTGCTCAGAGACAGGCTGGTGAACATGTGGGGTCATTGGGTGCACCCCTAGAGAAAATCCAAATGGAAGAAACTGTGCATTGTGTTGGTCAAACCAGAAATATCAGATGCACACTGATGACTGTGGATAGGATCATCAAACAACTTCTCATAAATGCTAAAGAGATTGGAAATAAAGAAGGCTTTTGTATGATTTCCAAATCTAATTATTTTGAGGATGAGGAAGGAGCAGCTGCTAGTCTTTCCTATGTCCACACATACTTGAGAGAAAAAAGGATGATTTAGTATGAAGAAGAACTGTTTCACCCTCTCCAACAGGAAAATAGACATGAATGAGCATTTCCCCCTGTTAAGTAACATCAAACACATTAAGTACCAGAAGAAGGTAGGGCTTGAGATGCTGCTCTTCCATAGAGTGACAGGAACTGCTGACCTCATTAAGCTTTGCCCTCATAAACAAGGAATTTCTGAGAGGCTAAGGAGACAACAAAAAGTACAGGCCAGTGTAACAGGAGGGAAAAAATAACCTTGAGCTGTAGATTAGGCAGAAAAATCTTTTATAATGAGGGCATAGCTAAAGTTTAATGTCTGAAGGGAATACATCTCCATGGAGAACTCCCATTCTCTGCATTCACTTTTTCATTATCATTTTATCCATTAGTGTAATTTCACTGTTATAGAAAAATGAATGTCAGAAACCAGAATGCTTTGCTTTATTTGTACCCAAGCCAGTGCCAATCAATACCAGAAGTATTCCCTGTGCCCTGTCAATGCACTTCAACCCTACCTTGTTGAGAGTCCTTCTTAATTGACTCCAGTGAAGCAAATCCAATTTCCACATTCTCAGTCATTGTACACATATGCTAAGACAGCTAAATTTAAACTGTTTCTGCTCAGTTTTGTGGTGTCTGCTCTGACACTTAGAACAGAATGAGATCACCTGAATTTGCTTTATATCTTATTTTTAAGACCATTTAATTGGAATGATTTTATGCCACTGTTTCTGGGTGATATTAAAGTAATATCCTAGAGGAAAAAGCCAAATACATTATTCTACCCCATCATTGACTCTCTCTGAAACCACCTTCTTTACTTTTACTGCTGGATCTGATTTATATCTGAGACATAAGTGTCAATAGCTTGTTTTTGATGGGCAAAATACTGTCAGGTGAAATGGATATAGTTGAGTACTAGGCTATAAAGTGGGGTATGAGGTATAATTCAAATGGGCTTCATGACACTTGTCCCTCATATGACACACATTCTTTTCATTTCCAATTTCATTGGAACAAGGGGGAAAAACGGTTTCCAATCTGTCCCACCTCATAAAAATAGACCTGTGTTTAATTCTCCAGGACCTAAAATTATCCTTTAGATATTGTCAACCAATCATCCAAGGAAAACATTCATGGACAAAGTAATAGAGAAATCTTCTATGTACAGGGACAGCTAAAATATTGCTGCAGCTTCAGTTTAATGACAGCACTCAAATATTAGTGCTAAATGCACTGATAATACTGGGATCATCTGGCATATGCTTTTATACTTTTTAGTAAATGGTGTAGTTTGGTCCATGTGTTGCTGCAATTTATACATAAAAATGATTTCACAAAAACAAATAGCTGATAATATTCCTTCTTTATATCCAGTGAAGGAAGTGCATGCTTTGAAAGAGAGCATCTGGGAGCTACTTGGCCCTACAAGATTACAAAATTAAAAAAATAACATTTTTTGCGCATGGATGTCCTGATTTATGTTTATGTTTTTCTGGCAAGCAGCAGCCTTGATGTACCCTAGCTTAGTTTTAATTGCTGGTTCTGCACCTGGAATTGGAAAGTAGAATGAAAACAGCAGTCCAGGGGTCCGATGTGGTTCAGGAAGTGAGTTTGGGACATTCTCCTGAGCAGGCTGGGAGTTACAGCAAAGTAGAGTTGATGACTTTTTGAGATAAATTATTTTGGGGCCAAAGACTGGCAGCTTATGTCATACTGGGGAGCACTTGTGCCAGAATCTCCAGGGTTTCTGAGACATTTGTCTCCTGAATACCAGGATCATTTTATGGTGATCAAGTAGGTACTGAAGCAGAGTAAAAATTTTCCAAAGTAGAAATCCATTTTGATTTAAGTAAAATGTACATTTTTGAGTTAAGTCTGTAGTTAGAAAACAGCTATTTAGCCTGACTGCAAAAGCTTAAGCTCAGAGAAACTGCTCCAGTGAAAGAAAGAGATTAGAGGGTGGGAGACAGAAAGTACTAGAGAGAGATAGAGAGACTGCTGTGAGAACAAGTCAACTTTACTTAAGAATTCTTTCTGATAAAGAAAAACTAACAACAAATGTAATGCAGAAATTCGTATACATATTTGTAAAAAATGAATATGTATAAATCTATTGTGAAATTGTATGCATATGTATTTGAAAAGAAGATAAAAAGGGACCTGAAGTTCCCAAAAGTACATGTGTCATTTTAAAAAAATTATTCCCACGTGTCCAGCGCTGTAATAAACATACCAACTTTACAACTTTCACAAAAGTTGTAGAGTTTTAATTGTCTCCACAAAACAGTACGGAAATCATAGAACAGGACAAGAGATCTCCTTGTGGGTACAAAAATAGTTGTCCTACAAAATCACAGAATCATTTTTTTTGGAAAAGACCTCCAAGACCATTGAGTCCAACCTGTGACCCATCCCCACCCTGTCACCCAGCCCCGAGCACTGAGTGCCACATCCAGTTGTTCCTTGGACACCTCCAGAGATGGGGACTCCAACACCTCCCTGGGCAGCCCATTCCACAGCTCAGCAACACTTTCCATGATTAAATTCTCCTGGGAAAAATAATTTTGTTTTCAAGAAAACTACTTTACAATTAAGCATTACAAACGGAGTTTATAAAATGGTAGAATTTTTCTCTCCATGTAAACGGAGTAAAAGTCAAGGAAAGGAATTATTTGACTCCAACATGCATTGCTGACTATCAGGATTAAGATCTACTAATGGACTTTACATTTTTGACATTTTAGTCCTCTCAGATGTTTTAATTGTGGTCCCAGTGAAATAGTTACTGTTGACATTCACTTTATCTGGAGTGGAGCTCCATCACCTTGGTGTATTTCTGAAAGCCTCACAAAGTGCATTTCATGCAGTACAGGGCACAGCCATACTCACTGGTAACTGTTTTCAATATACTGCCAAGGGAAGAAAATTGTTATTTGTTTTGGCAATCGTTAACTACTGTATCAGTTCTTTCTGGGAACCAGTTCACCCTCAATTAGCAAGCCCCTTTAAATCAGATTAAAAAGGCAGCTGGTAGAATTTTTTTTTCTGCAATTTCTTTTCAGCACTTTAAATTTAAAAATCTGCTGCGCCATTTTCAGCACTAGTAATGTAGATTCTTAGTCAATTCTGATTTTTAAGGCTCTATTATTGTAGTAGACTGCATAATTTTTCCTCTACCTCATCTGTTATGATGCTAAATTTGGCACTGGTTCTTATTCCTGTTATGAAGTAGGTGTTAAATAGGGATAGAAACACCTGATTGTGGTACAATTTTGAGGAGTTGTGTTATTCATTTAAATTATTCTGGGAATAATCAGCTCTGGATTGGCTACAAAAAGTTGTGTAAATCTGTGTGGATACACTAAAGACAGAGAAGTTATTCTGTTGAAGCTGAGAACCTGGTCCCTTGAGTCAATTTTTATGCCTGATACAACTCCATGGGAATGAATGGAAGCACACCAGAGATTAATTTAAACACATTTCCACAGCTAAATGGAAAAACCCTTACATTTGCCTGCTGTAACAGAGCTGAAAGTCACCATTCCTTGGAGTATCAGCTTGCAGGGTAAAGAAAAGGCTCCAGATTTGACCCTGAAGGATTTAGACCCAAGATTTTTTTCAGATGTGGAAACCCTGCAGCATCACAGGATAAAAATCAGCACAAGAAAATGGTCTTTTATCTTTTCTATTTTCAGATCCAAATGAAAAATGTAGGATAAAATATACAGCAATCTAGCTATTTTTCAAGACAGGTGATACTATGATTCTATGATTAAGAAATGTTATTTGTCCTCTAAAGATGATTTCTTTTTCCTCCATCAATTTTTCTTCCATCCATCCATCCATCCATCCATCCATCCATCCATCCATCCATCCACTTTGGACATATTTATTAACTTATAAATGTACCTCTCTTATCCTTATGCCACTGTTTTCATTGGCAGTGAGAAGAGGGAGGATCCTTCTTCTTACTGCCAGTCAAAGCATATGGTATATATTTATTGGAATAATCTGTCAAAGAAATATTTTTTTCCATTTCCATGGAATCTTGTTGGCTAAATATATACTGATAAATCAATTCTACCTGGATTGTGCTTAATCCTGAACAGCTCACTACAAGAGTTGGCCCAAAGCAAAATCTTTTCAGAGATGAGGGCAACAGTCCTTTGTCTTGGTCATGTCCTGGTCCTCTTACTTTTTATAATGTGGATGCAACTGCAGAGCCTACACAGGGACAGCTCCCTAATTTGGTCACTTAAATTAGATGGACATTATTAGGTAATGGAAATAATTCCCCAGAATAGCTTGATTTGTTTGCAATTAAGTTAATGCAGGGATAACTCTGTCTGCAAATAAATCAGAGAGAAAAAAACTAAGTGAGCTAATGGACTTTGTTCATTAAGATAATTAGAAATCAAACAAGGGCTGGGAAGTGAGAGAAGCTAATGACCAGAACTGCAAGAATTAGCAGTAGAAAATTCTCCTGTACCCCAGTTTCCAGACACTGAATTTTATCTTTTTAAGAAGTTTTCTTCAAATGTTTTGGATTGTAACAGCACCTTTTCCACCCAAATCCTCTCCAGTGTGTCATGTCTCAGTTTTCATTCAAGCTGTCCCTCCAGCTGGCTCCTTGTCTTGTGATTTTACTCTTTTGGACAAATTGAAGCAAATTGCTCCCAGGACATATTCAAGAGTGGCAAAACCAAGCAGGTTTCGTTTCTTTTTTTTTTATTTTTCTCCCAGGCTAAAACATGCTTCTTGACTACAGGTGCTGCTAGGTTGAGCTTGTTCCCAGTTCTTTGGCAGTTCTGAGCCTGATCTCCTGAAAAACACATCAATTATCCCAGGTGATACCATAAGGGGTCTTGTGCCTCTTCATTACCACTTAAAATATCACAAATATTTCATATGTACCTTCTTTTCATCACCAAGTTCCCACAGATCAGAGCTGTGAGGAGATCTTTTATAACCTTTCCAGCATATGGCCCTCAAAACCATTGCCCAAAGACATTCTTTCCTGTCCTTGACATCCTTCAACAGGGTGTGTGTGATAATTCCTAAAAAACAGCACTGTCTTTGGTTGGTTCCTGTTCAGGATAGTCTGCACTGGAGCCTTTTAATCAGTTAGTATGGGGCTGAGAATCACAGGATCATGGAGTCAAGAGGTTGGGAAAGGTCTCCAAAATTGCCAAGTCCATCCTTTGGGCATCACCAGGCCCATTAAAACATATAATGAAGTTCCCCTTCATGGGAGGGTGACTCCATCACTTCAGCCTGTTACAACGCTTAACCCTCTCCCAGTGAAGAAATTTTTCTTATTATACAACCCGAACCTCCCCTGGCACAGCTTCAGGCCATTTCCCCCAGTCCCATCATTGGTTTCCTGGAAGAGGAGGCCAACCCTCACCTCATTAAAAGATCACTTTAGCTGAATTTGGCATCTGATTTCAGACAGCTTCTTATTCCTTTATAGAGAACTCTCGCTTAATTTTATGGATTGCTATTGGAAAATGTTTTTCAAAAGATTTTTTAAAGTATTTCTGGTTAGACTGGTTAGATTTTTTAAAGTATTTCAGTGTTTCTGAAGCAGATACAGCTCAAAATGCTACAGTTGATAAAATAACTTCAAATTTTTCTGTCCTGTCTCTGTAAATGCTGGAAGGAAAAGGATGACTGGTGTGTGTGCTCTTAGCTTGCCTGTATAGATTATTTTTTTATGTGTTAATGTGGAAAAATACTATAATGAATAATTCTTAAGGAAAATGAGGATGGTGTGCAGAGCAGTGTACAGTGCACATGACAGAGGACTCACTGCAGATCAGACAGGATATACATTTTGTACTGAAAGAAAGACAAGTATAATCAAATGCATCATCTGTAATACCAGTAATTTTATACATACTTATATTTGTGAAAGAAAATGGTTTTGCAATTCAAAATGCACATGATGTCAGCATGGTCATAAGGATCATTGACATTACCATTTTCAGTAAGTGAATAAAAAAATATAAGAAGATGATATTATTAATATTTTTGCAATTCAGATGTTATATTAAATGGCTGTCATCATGCAGATGTCAGGCTGAAATTTTGAATTGAATTGTGAAGCAATCTTTTGCAGTGGTTTGGGGAAAAGAATAATGATTAGTCATTACATCTCTTATTACAACAAACCCACCTCCCATCATTTCTATCAAAGTCTCAAAAACATCAGAGGTACTGGAGTCTGACCCACACAGTGTGAGTAGCAGAGAGAAAAATGATAATTCTATACAGAATAGTAACAGTTCCAAGAGAGACATATGGCCCTGGTATTTCTTTCTGTTAGCTGGGAGCAGCAGCACTTTATGGTTCAGTGATCTGTTGGATAATCACAAAATAAAATAAAAGATATCATTTGTTACAGAGAATAAGCCTCAATAATGCTGTTGAACTACAAAATGACTCCCCTGTAATCACTGGTTGTAACAAGATGTGAATGATCCCAGTGCCACACACTGCCTCTGCCATCTTGCCATCATTTACACTCCTAAATGAATACACATTCACTTTCATATGGAGACACATTACTTGGGTCTCAGAAACAGCACTGTCATAAATTTCACTTGTTATTTTATTCATATTCTCCCCTCAGGAGAAGAAGTATTCCAGCAGAAATCCTCTAGATTCTGCAAAAATATATAAATAAATAAATTAAAAAAAAAAAAAGAGCACTGCCAATGGCTCACTGGGATCCTCAAATAAATGCAGCACAAATAAAATTAGCAGCTGTCACAGCTTGGTCTGTGTAGAAATTTCAGATGGCTTAAGTGATATCACAGCCACTGAGAATGGAGGTGCTCCTAAATATCTCATTAGAAATACTGAAATGCCTTTGCTTTCACTAAAATCAGATATTTCCTTGAATCAAAGAATCATTAAGGTTGGAAAAGACCTCTGGGATCACCATGTCCAACTGTGAATACAAGCTGTGGATATTATCCTTTATTTCAGAAATCTACTCTTTGGCTTGACTCTGCTTGTTAGAATGTGGCAATTGGAAAAACACTTCCCACGGACACGGAAAATTTTCCTTTTCTGCTTTAAATGTAAACAGATAAACTGGTTTGTTTGTAAGGTTGCCATCTAGATTATGAAAAACAGCCTGCCATTAATCCATATCACTAAAAAAGGAAATTAAGTTCCTTAACATTTATTCAGGTTCAAAATCCAAGTGGAAAATGAGTCAAAAACTCTGGCTGAAGAGCGCAGGTCTGTTCTCTGGCTCTGAGATGAAAAATTGCCACCAATCCATTCTCAAACTCTCCATGAATTTTGCATCCCGCTATATTCAAGCTGGGACAAATCCCTGGACTAAATGAGCTCCTAAACCTTCTCAGGAAATGGGGCAGTGCTTGCCAAGTGTGCCATGGACAATGCTGGCAGCCCAACACTGGTTTCCAGTGCCTCTGCCAAGTATCACAAAAATATTTCATATTTCATGAACTGGGGTAGATGCAGAATATATGTCCTGATCATACTTCTGAAGTTTGTGCAATTCAAGATGCTCACGGCTTTGATGTGAATAAATTTTGCCCTTATTTATTAAAAACACCAAACAGGATTCTCAAATGCAATTTTTGGGATTCCTTTCATGCGTTGAAAAAAAAGGACATTGATTTTCAAAAGTAGAGTTTTCTTAAGGATCAAGAATTTCTCGGATATCAGATCTTGAGTTTGGAATGTTTGACTCTGAAGATGAAAAATCTAACAGCTGTGAAAACTAAAGGTGACAGGTTTTTTAAAGATAAAATGTTATTAAGTACTTCAAGAAGCTTAGCTAGACTCCTTATGCTGAAATTTTACTGTGCTGGCATAACTGAGTTGTTGTTCTAGAAGCTTAATTTACACATTCATCACAGGTTATATGAACTATATTTGTTTGGGGGGATTTTTTTTTTACATTGCTTTTTCAAAACTTATGCACCAGATATGGCTGAATTTTGAATCTCCAAGCCTCCAGATTTTTGGATAGACTTTTGCTTTGCAAAATACAGTAATTACATGTATTATTTTTCTTATAAGGCTTGAGACTGTAAAAAGTACAATAGAAATTATGAAAGTTTTCATTTGTTTTTGTTTTGTATCTATTTATTTCAATGCAATAGCATGATTTGATTTGATAGAGATATTTCAGAATAAAGGTTGTTAATTACGTATAACTTGAAATTGAAGACTTTTTAATATTTGTGGATATGAAGTGTTTGTAATCATAGTTTTTTTTCTGAGATTTCCCTCTTAAATAATCTTTATCTGATTTTTTTCTGATTTTTTCAATAAATAAATTTGGATTTTTTAAACTTACACACAGATACATATGAGAATATTCTTGACCTCTCATGTATGTTTGACTCCATGTTCAGGGAACTGCAACAACACCTCTGAAAACTAGAAGCAATCACTCTTTTCCATCTCTGTGCTACCAGAATATTTAGCCCAAAAGAAAGGAAACCCTGTCAATGAGCTTGAAATGTTGTGATGACACAAAAATACAAAATTACCACGGAATTAGAAGTTATGTTGGGAAAACTACTGTCCATTCATTAGTCGTGTCAAAATCATTCTGTGCAATACATTTTCCAGAGTTCCATCCAAAGGGAGTACCCAGGACCCAGTAGAGGCTTCACAGATATTTCCTTTCATACCTTGCTTAAACTCTCCATTACGCACAAAAATGATAACCCTGATTTTTTTATTGCCTTCTTGGTTAGCCTTTCACAGTTTCCTGTCTTTTCTTCACTCTTTATAGGGAACATCTGGATGAGAAACAGCAGAAATATTTTGTCTTGAGTGTGGTGTTTGAATCCTGTGTGAATATCTGCAACTCACCTGATCTTCCCCCTGCAACCTATTTAATCTTTATCCTCACTATCATTGTAATCAAGGTTTCAATGGTAATAATTTAGAGTTACAATTCTAGACCTTTAACAGACATTTCAAAAATACCATAATAACATGGGGATCTCAACAGCTTCTCAATTTGTCTTAATTTCACCTACATTTATTACTCTTTGCTAACAATATTGTGTTTTTTACATTCCTGTATGGGTATGATGGGAAAATCCCCTTGCTAAGATCTATTGCAAATACAGCCTAAGTATTGAGAACTTTCCTGTAAATCTGTATATTTAGATAAATGTATAAAATTGGTGATCTTAGATGTCTTAACCTTAATGATTCTATAATTCTATTTTTCTTCACACTTACACATGTGTGAATATTGATGGTAAGGATAGTTCTGTACAAACATTTAATCATAGGCATGTGCATCTCCACATCATCGAAAATGACAACTAGGTTTGTCATTTCAGCACTCCAAAGTTTTCATAAAATGGATCCTAAGTGTACAGAAACACCAAAATGTTCTTAAGTTGTTTAGAATTTCTTTCTTGCTTCTAAATTTAAAACTAGGCTTTTGGGGCACGGGCTGTACTTTCTCTGGGGGTGTAATTGTCATGTACATATTAATATATGCAAATAAAATTGGAGTTTCAACAGCTACTATTCCTCCAAAGGTTAGATTCTCTAATTAGAGCCAAGCAATTAGTTCTAAAAAGTTTCTTTTTTTTTTTTTTCCAGAAGCCTTGCATTTCCTTAGCAGTGAAATTACATCTCAGTCCTTCCTTTCTGTTTCAAGATATGAAATAATTACAACAGTACCTTTATTTCATCTTGCCCAGTAATTGCCCCCTTTTAACACAGAGCATTTCAAATGGTGCCTCTTTGAGGTTTTATAGCTGTCTAATATGTACACGAGGATAGGTGCAATGTTAGAGCAAATTGAACTGTTCTTTGTCATTCTGACACCTTAAATCCCACGTTGCTGACTGAGGAACCAGCAATAACTGAGTCTTCAGGCTTAATCTACCCCCTGCTCCCTTTTTTGTTAAATTAAAATAAATCTCAGTTTGATGTAGGAATAGCATGGCCCACTGAGTGCATTCAAAGATGAACCAATAGTTGAACTTTTTTTCTTCCTTTACAATGAGATCTTAAAATTTTAAAATAAACAGTATTTGACCCTAGCACGACTTTGTGATTCCTTCTTGTAAATGGAAGAATCAACAGTGATCAAATGAAAAAGGTCAGACAGTGAGAACAGCAAAGCGATTCGTGTAACTTTGAATGATTCATGGGACATGATCATTTTTATCATAAAAAAGAGTAAACAAATCAATGCAACATGCCTGTCAGTTTGTTGTCTGAAACAAATACCCACATCCACAACATGTAACTGGAGGCAAAAGGAGTCTGTTCCTCCAGCGGCTCCCTTCAGGGAGGCACAGACAGCTCCAGAGGGTAAATCAGCATCCCCAAGACACATTTCCCTCCAGTGTGCTCATCTCTCCTTCTCCACTGATTATTTGGGGGGCTCACAGTCAGCAGGCTGGTAACACATATCCCTCAGCCAAGTGCCTAAAAATACCAAATACCTTAGCAAAGGGAGAGAAGTCAAGGAAATTCCCTGTGTGGTGCTTAGGTAACCAAAAATAACTGCAAGATTTGCATTTGCAGGAACTGGTGGGCAATAAATAGGAGCTTAAATCCAGCCCCTCAGCTCACAGGTGTCCCATGCACAAAGAGTCTGAGCCAGCAGGGTTCACCCTGCAGCCTGTTCCCCATCTCATTCCATAAAGAGGGATTTAAATATCTGTCCAAACACGGCAGGGTAAAAACAAAACCAGAGTTGGAGAGGCACAAACAGAGCTGCAAGAGGGCTGATGTAATGAAGATGTGACACATACAGGCAAATGTGCCAAGGATTGCCAGGTTGCACTTGCTCAGAAAGAGAACCCAGATGTCTCCAACACTCTGAAGCAGGAGCAGAAGGAAGTGACCTGGGGGAGGCGGAAAGAGTGACCTGGGGGAGGTGGAAAGAGACGAGGAAGGTGGGAGCCCATGAGGAACAGAAAGGATGAGTGCTCAGGGAGAAGGAGAGTCTGGTGTTGCCAAAATGTCTCATTCTGTTCAGAGATATGATGACACTCAGAAAAGGCTGAAGGAGAATTTTGCAATTAGCCTTTTTTTCCCCCGTGTTTTTCCTTAGGGGAAGGAGGAGAATGGGAGGAAATAAAGGGAAGGAAATAAAATCCAACCTGTTCTTTTTAGTTTATGCACCAGCCCTTGCTTAGGGCTGTGCCTTAAGGCACAATATCAGTCCATACTGATTATTATAACAAATTTAAGCTTATTCCCACTTCCAGAACATTGGTACACTTATACATGTGCATACATATTAGACATGGTAGTAGCTGTATTTTTTTTCAAGAAACAAAGATAAATAGATACTGAAGGCACCATCACATCCTTATCACTCCATAACCCAGCAAAGGTGGCAGGGTCAGCCTCAGCCAGGACCATGTATCCACTTACCTGCTTACCTGTGTAGTATAGACTCTGCCTTAGGTAATGACTGATGCTCACAGTCCAAAGCCTCACTACCTTGAAAGTGAATTTGATAATTTGGAAAATAAGCAGGGGAAAATAAAGGATAATGCCTTCAGAGGATCTATAAATATTGGATACAAAAATATTTATTTTCTTCTTTTTTTCTTTTTTTTCTAGATTGAAGCAAAATATCAGATTTTTTGTGGATTACAATTTTCTCATTCACATTAGCATTCATTTGCTGGTCCTGTAGAGAAAATACTAAGAAAACAGTCCTTCAACATATATTTACTGATGTTTCCAGATGTAGTGAGAGGGAAGTACTCTGATTTTCATAGAATCATAGAATAGCTCGGGTTGGAAGGGACCTTAAACCTCATTTCATTCCCTTCCCCTGCCATGGGCAAAGACACCTTCCACTATCCTAGATTGCTCCAAGCCCTCTCCAGCCTGACCTTGGACATTTCCAGGGATGGGGCAGCCACAACTTCTCTGGGCAAGATGTGCCAGGGCCTCAGCACCCTCACAGGGAAGAATTTCATCCTAATATTCCCAATATTTATCTGATTTAAATTTAACTTTGCACCGTCATTTGTTGGCATAAACCAAAATCCAGGGTGCAACCAGGAGAATAATATTGTTCTCTGAGATATGTCTTCAGCGAGTCTTTGAATTCTTTCCCCCAAGAGGGTGACTCCATGAGAGAGGCTGCTGCTGCAGTCATTGCTTTCTAAAAGACAGGAAATATATTTGGAAATCCATCACTACCTGACAAAGCCCTGACAAGCATCTTTGCCTACAGTACTGATGTGGGGACTCCACTGTTTGGCCACCTCCCTATGAAAATAAGAATAAATGCTACTCTGCAAACCAGGGATATGCACGTAAAAACTGTCTGAAAGTCATGCACATGGGTGCACTTCCAAAAGCCAGGATTTGATGTGTCTTCCTGAAGAAAAAGGTCCTCCCTCTTCCCTGGATCACAGCCATGAGGACCTCCTCCTCTACAGTCGTGCTACAACTTCTCAGTTGCTTGACTTTTTCTTGCCTTTTGTAAGGTTGAGCAGGGTTCAAATTCCAATATTGTCTACCAGAATGCTCTGTCTAACTTGGGAAACAAATCTATTAACATCCCACCTTCTTACAAAGGTTCTCAGTACCTAATCCCCAGCTCATTTCTCACATGAAACCACTCTCAGCTGGCAGAGCCCCCCAAAACCATTCTGCGTCAACCACGAGCCCTCTGACGCCAGCTGGGAGCAGGGAATGGATGGCACAGCCTCTTGAGATCTCTCCCAGACTTGTTTTTCCACAACTTTATGAAAGAAGCAGCAGGAGATGGGTTCATTCCATTTGACCACAAGGGACCTTCCCTCACCAGGTTTCTGTGGAGCCAAGGTGCAGTTTAAAGCTGTCATCCCCGTGGATAATACTCAGGGGGCAGGGACAAGGCAAACACCATCTGCTCTTTCTCCTTGGCACCGTATCTTCACAGGCTCTGGGAGGTGCATTCATACCTCCAGGAGGAGTTAAATCAAGATCTCACTCATCAAAGATATTGTAATAGTCGGCCAGAAATCTAATATAAATGTCAAGCAGTTGTTCTCTGAAATATCATAGGCGTTGTTTGCCATATTGCTGCCTTTACCTTTCTCATGTGAATTCAGTTAGAACTGGTTATAAAGTGTTCCAAAAGAACATGGGACAATGCTGACTGGACAAAATGAAACTTTCTTCAATAACATTACAATTTTGTGAAAATTTTCAGGGTAAAGTAATCAAATTATTGATTTAATGGAAGAAAAAAAAGGTCTGGGTTCTTCACTTTCACTGTCTCACCTAATGCAAACATATATATGAGAAATGCAGTATAAATTGCAAAAAAATCCAGGATCAGCATGAAAAGCTCAAAAGTTCTCTGGCAAAACAGTTAAAAATATATTTTGTTTTAAGTTCTCATATGATTAAAAGAATAGCATATTTTGTCCAGAAACTGAGGAAACTCTACATTCACACTGAAAGTCTGAAGAGGTGAAGTGTGGCTGTGACGGTGATCTCCATTTTTATCAGTGCTGAACTTGATAAATTCTCCTAAAACTTTCTAAAAACTTCACATCCAGAGTCTGGATGCCTAAGACAGGGCTTGAAACCCAAACCCCCTATTTATCTATTCAAGAGAATAGCTGCCAAGTTTTGGAAGAGATTGTGCTATTATGGCATTTCTCAGCTCACTTAAACATTTCTGAAGCTCCTTGAATTCCACTTTTGTGCATGCTCAGAGATGGTCCTGTGAGATTGCTTTGATACCAGTGACATCCCCTGAGGCAGTTGAACTGGCAGATGTTTTCAGATTACCAGTTTACCAGTTCAGACAGACACTTCATTAAGTAGAGATACAGACACGTTCTATTGAGAAGAGTGACAATGTCTGTCTTTCATATTATAATCCAATGGTTAGAGCACAGACACACATGGGAAAGAGGGCCATGTTCCTTCTCAAGGACACAGGTTCATTTTCTCTCCACTCAGAAGAGAAGCTACAGCATCTGGTGGGTTCAAGCTGCTGCTGCCTGAGCTCTTTTTTTGTTTTTGATGGTGACTTTTCCAGTGATGTTTGATGTAAAGACAAAAACATCAACATCTCTTCGTATGCTCTTGTTGAAGAGCAGTAAACCTGCATGGCTGACCTCGAGCCAAGAAGGGAAGAAACCCAAGATTCCTACTTGGAATGCAGCACCACATCCAGCCCTTTATGGTGTAAATGTGGGTGAAAGCATCTCTAGGCATTAAAATACAAGAAACAGCTGTCTTTCCAAACACTGAAAAAAGTGGAGAAGACTTTGGACTGTAAAGGAACATCTTTGACTCTGACCATTTGCCAAGCTCTGGAGATCTGTAGGATCTCAGGGATAGCCCTGCACAACCAACCAGCTCCTGGCCAAGGGATCATAGTCATGGTTAGGTTTTCATGCCTGAGGTGCGCAATGCTCCTCAGACAATAAACAGGGAACCTCTGCATGCAGCACACAGTTCTGGAGTGTGTTTCACACTCAGCACCAGCAAGGCAGATGTCCATTCTCCAGGTGCCTTCAGCTGCTGACTCCTCCTGCTCACATTACCTGTAGGGGTACAGGGAATCCAACAGATTTTTTGCCTGACTCAAACAAAATTTAACCTCTGTGCTATCTTAGAGAGCATCACTTTCCATGGTGGGTACATTTAGGGACGTGGAGCTGTTTCTCCAGCCATGTTGCTCATATTCTGTGGTACTGGAAACTTCAGTAGAGCTCCTCTGCTCATTTACATTGCATTGTAAGAGTTTAAAGCCTCTTAGAAGAAGTGAGACTAGAGAAAAGATCTGGAAGATGAGAGAATGGGCAAGAGAGTATATCAGCACTTTCATTATTTATATTTGAAGGGCATGGAGATCAGTACTCAGTAGAGTCAAAATACAGTCACAGTTTTTGGATGAATCCACTCATGAATTGTGAATCACACATAGAAATTTTCCCCTCCAGTGACTGAGGGGAAGACTTCAGGGGTCTGATATTAAACTGGGGTAAATTATCTTAGTTTCTCTGACACCACCCAAGCCTTGGCAGTTTACACATGCTGCTCACAGATGTCAGTCGCTTGCAAACACTGCTATTGTAAGCCAAATTTTAACGGGTGACCTATTGATTAAAGGCTTATGTGTTTCTACTGTCCTGTTCCTAATCCCTCTATGAAAACTGTTTTGAAGAGAATACTTTTTGAAGCATGCAATGTCAGCTTCCAATAAAAAGAAGGCCAGTCTTTAAAGAGGAGCTCTTAGTGATGTGGCAAAGATTTCCACTTCCAGCAATTTTGCTTGATTAAACTTCTTTGGTTCTTACCACAAGTTACAGTAGATCATGACAGCAATGTTGGGGGCTAGCTTGGAAAGTGTGTCAGATCTTTGACCAGCAAGCTCCTGAATTGGTTTCACTCCTATTAAAGTAACGGATTGGGCTTTGTGTCTGCAGGAGACGTTTTGTTGTTGCGTGGTGCGGGACCCCCGCTGGGCCATTCTGTGCCCTTTTATTGTGTACAGTTTGTGTGTTGGCACTGGGCTGTCAGATGGAACCACGGGGTGGGTTAGGCTGCATTGTCATGCAAATGACGCCCAGATTTACATATTACCCCGGACTAATATTCATTGTGATGTCTCAATAAGGTCACCTTTGATGGATAATAATTTTTCCAAGACTACAGTCTTCTTTGAAAGTGCAAATTAAACAGAAGCCCCATTAATAGGATTTCAATAGTCTTTAAACACTGTCAACTGTTCAACTGCATTGTGGTGTTTCAGGGTCAGGTTCTTCCATCTGAACTTATGGTGGTGATTAGTGACAGCTCTGCAAATAACCTATTTATAGATAAATAAACTATTACTCAGCCCAGGTGTTACAATCTGATATTACTGCAAACAAACACTGGAGAAGCACACAAAATTTTGGTGAAGGGGTTTTTTTTCAGTTAGTATAACTATGTAGTTCAAGAAATAAGAACCAAGACCTGCAACATCTCACAAAAAGTTCAATCAACATATTATTTTAAGAGAAATATACTGCAAAGAACAGGATACTGGAACTTTTTGAAGGAAGGCTGCTGAAGACATGATATTCAGCTGTCTCCACGCCAGTGAAATGCCAATATCCATCCTTTCAGTGAGCTTTGGAGATGTAGAAATGCTCTGCCTTCACAGTACCTTCAAGACTATAAGAGCAAGAGACAGAAGGAAGGCTCCAGAAGAAACATAACCTCTCTTTAATGCCTCCTGCTTCATCAGGAACTCTGCCCTTCATTCAGATCCCAGACCTAAGGGATGTTCTCAGTTTTATGTCTTTCTTTTTCTAGTTTCTGCAGTCACCTGTGATTTCTGACATCTGGGCTTCCACTCCTACCTAAGACGATTAGCTAGACTTCCAAGCAAGCAGTAAATTTAGAGGTTTTTTGGTTGCTAAGAAAGTATGTTCCTGGCCATTGTGTCTGAAGTAAGACTGTCATATTTTTATCTGGCATTTCCAGAAAAGATATTACTTTAATGTCTTATACAGAGTCATTCCAGTAACTGTAAAGGAAAAATAATGTCTTGAACATCCTCTGGCCTCTGCAGAGCGAGCATATGGACAGGAAAGATTAAAGTGAAGGACCCATTTCACCTGGGCTCAATACAAAATCATGGATGAAAACCTCTTACAAATGTCCTCAATTCTGAAATTCCATCTAAAGGGAATTATCATGTGAGAAGAGAAGATGTCCCTAAGGGTGTTCCTCATACAGGGTACATGGTAACATTTGTGTGACCCAATTAAATGTCTATAAATTATACTTATATATATTCTGATTATTAAAAAAATGGAGAAAAATATCTGAGAATAAACAATCCCGAAGAGACTTCTCTTATTTTATCCTGATTCTTTGCTTCCTATTGGATTAGACATCTATCAAGGGGTCCTAAGTTATTGTGCTCAGCTCTTCACACGGGGCGTGGATCTAAGAGGAGAGGTGGACCTGCCCTAGGATACCTTAAAGACCTTCAGCCTTTGAGAAGGTATTCACCTTTAGGGCAGATGAATAACTGCTTAAAACAGTGGATTCTGTATTTCTTCCATGGAGCCAGAGCCTTCACAGACCTCTGGCAAACATAGATCATCCCCAGATATCATATGAGAATTTACAACCTGTGTCAATCACTTGTCCAGGATCTTCAGCTCCAGAAGTCTGTTGGACTCTTGAGGGAGTCCTGTGAAGAAACAACCCTGTCCAGATGAGTTATCTGCCATCAAGACCCAATGACTTCTAACTTCCCAATGCCTCTGTTCCAATTTCTCTCTTTATGGGATAATGGGAATTCTTTCCCATTTGAAAAATAAACATCTAACATTTCACCTAAACCAAACATGTAATATCATTCCTAGCCAGTGAGAGAGAGGCAGTTCTTCTTACCTACATCAACATGAGACAAATTATTTAATTTTAATCTCTCTTCTCTGACAAGACACTCAACTATCAGATGGTAAATGCTTGTGATTAACCAACAAATATCAGTGTATGCTACAATATTTCTAGGTAGTTTTATTCTCCTACTTACATGCTCATCCTAGGCAAGAGGTAATCCCTTTGCCCTTTCCTCCTGGGAAACCCTAGAAACTGGCTGTTACCTGAGAGAATCACATTATGTTTCCTGAGAGCTAAGTGAGGTTCAGTGCACTGTCTCCAGTGCAGCAGAGACAGATTTCTCTGAGGATTGTGGATGTGATGATTTGTGCTCTTTCTCCCCATGCAGCAACAGTGATTGTCTGCATCACGAAATCCTGCCTTTGTGGAAGAAAAGGCTGAAGTTATTCTGGATTTGTAGAGCAGGAAGATTTTGGCTATTAATAGTTTGGAGGAGGAGTAGAGAATTCTGGGTACAAAAAACTGGTGAAAAACCCAAGCAAAACACACAGCCTTTGATATAGCTTTATCAATTACAACGTTAACTTATTATTTTCCTTGGCTTCATTAATCCATAACTAATTTGAGTGAGTATCAAGCTCTCTCTCTCATTCCCAATTAACCCAGTGGCAATTATTACTGGCTTTAGTCTTTAATATCTAAGAACTCTCTTTACCTCTTGAAAGAAGCTTTTGAAATCTGAAAATGCCAAACCAGCTAATGTTTTATTCAAGCCTAGAAAATGAACTTTAGGTTATTCCCCTTTGCCATAGGTTAACTAATTATTTATGAAAAAGGGAATGAGAGAAAGGAGAGAAAAGAGAAGAAAGGAAGATTAATATTCCAAACCCTTTTGGTTGGGAACCCTTAACTTACATGAGGAAAAGTTTGTTTCCTGTGTCTAACAGATCACGTACCAACAATCAAGTTTCAGTGCTTGTTCAGTGCTACTGAAGTCATAGCTGGTGAAAGAGCAAATTAAGAATTTGGCCTGACTTCTCTTAGGACACTGGTGAAATTCCCATTGACTTGATAAGTTGAGTCCAGCCCTTGAATTTCTTCCTGAGGTGCAATAATGTTTTACAACATAAGCAATGTAATTGAAAGAAATGGTACATTTGTGATCTAAATCTGCACCCAAACAGGCCCAGAGTGTCCAGGCAGGAGTGGGGAGGAGGAAGGTCAGTTATTTTTACATGCAGTACAGCCAAAACATCACTTATATGTTAAGGGAAGAGACAGATGGAATTTCCTGAAGGAAGGGAAGACATATTTATTTGGGCTCAAATAAAGATGGGAAAATTCAATTTTTTATATATTTGAATCTAACCTTTCTTAAACAGGTAACTTACCCCACTTTCTCTGTTTTGGTTTTTTTTTTTTCTTTTAATCTTCTTTCACACAATGCTTTAAAGGCAGTAATATGTTGATTCTTGTTTTGGGGACACCATGAGAAAATATTAATGAAAACAGTTAAATCAAAGAGAAGAGTGTTACTGCGGCAAAGGAGAGACAAAACACCACAAACACGAGTCAGAAACCCATTTAATTTGTATTCTTCCACAGCAAGGAAAATTAAAAGCAGTCAAGTTGGTGTAATCAGATTGTAATGCAGAAACAAAAATCATATAAGAAGAGAAGTTGAGCTAAACTAAAAAAGGTGTAAAAATGAAGACAGGAAACTTTGAGGCAGGCAGAGGAATGCCTTTTATTTTCTTACTCACACTATAAATGCAAGAAGTTAATAGTAAAAAGCAAATCACCTCATTTAAACAGGGTATATCTTTAATTCTATTTTATTAAATAATTCAAGAGAACTGTGCAGTCTGGATGAGTGGAATGATCTCTCACCACCTCTTACTGTTACCTCTATGACTCTACTTTCTGCTGTTGCAATCTCAGCTCTGCTTGTCCAGGACATTTGTGTCTTTGGTTGTTTCTTGCCATCAGCTGAAGATTGATGTCCCCCAGTGCTGCTGCCAGGAGCAGTTTCTCACTACATCCCAATCTGTGTCCCAGAAAAGGAACCCAAATGAGCTAAAAGTGTTATTGTCATGATTTACACTGAGAACAACTTGCACTGAAAGCAGGTGAGGAGTATCCACACAGTGCTTTTCACTACACGTGAAGGAGAATTAACCTCCAGCAAGGATCAATCACAGAGCAACCTGTAAGTGACAGGGATTAAAATTGCATTTATTATACACAAAGTGTTCACAAGTGTAGTGTCTGAATGTGAGAGCCTCTGTGGTTTGCAAAGGTTTAGTTTTTCTCCTCTAGGATCACAGCCATTCCCATGGATAAGTGCAAAGAGAAATGAAAATGCAAATAATGTGATGCAAGAAAAAATTGATTCAAAAGTATAGAAGTTTATGAATATTTAATAACCACTCTAAAGGAAAAAATAAGAACAAATCTTTTTTGTTTAACCTTTTAACAATTTCCATTGCATTCAGAAGTACATGTGCTGTAGAAACCAACAGGAAAATATTTGAAGAAACAGAAAAGTCTGAAGCTTGTGAGGTTTTGGGATACAAAGGAAGATCCATGGAAACAACCATTTCATTAAGCTGAATTCTAGCCAGTTCTGTCATACCTCGTGCTGCCTGGCTTGGGCCATCAATAAATCCTGAAGCACCAAGAAGTGATAAGTACATGAGCTAAAATGGATTTTCAACTCCATATAAGCATCATCTGTTTTCTCTGTTTCTTCATCTTCTTAAGGTGATGCTAGGTGGAGATATCTGGGGTGTCAAGATAGAAATAAAAATCAAGAATCATAGAATAGTTTGAGTTAAAAAAGGCTTTTCAGATCACTTTGTTCCAAGCTCCCTGTCATGGGCAGGGACACCTTCCACCAGACCAGTTTGCTCACAGCTCCATCCAGCCTGGCCTTGAATATATCTAGGGATAGGACATCCATAACTTCTCTGGGCAACCTGTTCCTGGGCCTCATCACCTTCACAGTAAAGAATTTTCTTCTGATATCAAATCTAAACCTACTGTCTCCCAGTTTGAAGTCATTCCTTCTTGTCCTCTCACTCTTGTTGAAAGCCTCTCTCCATCATTTTGTTGGCTCCCCTCAGGCACTGGAAGGCCTCATTTAGGGCACCCTGATGCCTTCTCTTCTCCAGGCTGAACAATCCCAATTCTCTCAGCCTTTCCTCATAGCAGAGCTGCTCCATCCCTCTGATCAACTTGGTGCCTCCTCTGGGCTCTGTCTAGGAGTTCCATGTCCTTCCTGGGGTGGGGACTCCAGAGTTGGAGGCAGCTCTGCAGGTGGGGTCTCACCAGAGTGCAGTGTGTTTATTTTTATATATACACATTTATATACCCACACACACACATTCTAAATACACACTCAGTAGAGTCCATCCCCCCTTGCAATTTAACTGTATATTTTCCCTGAAAAGAAACAGCAATCCATGGCACTGGGAAAAAGCCAAGACTTTGTTTTCTGAATAAGCTTATACGGCAAATTCAAAATTTAAGTTGAATTTCTGCTCAGAAAACAAGATTTTTCTGTCAGGAGAACAGAATTATCAGGGAAAATTGTTCAAAACAAAATTTTTTTTTTCATTTTTGTCCTTTTCAAGTATGAAATATATTTTGGAAAACAGCTCTGTGAACTATCAATGTCATGAGGACAGAGGGACAAGCAGGGAGCCAAGCAAAGCCTCTTCAGAGAGAGCTTCAAAGCAAAGTCTTCCCTCCCTGGTGTGGCTGTCTGAATCAGTCCCTTTGTGTGGTGTTCCCGCTAACCAGGTCTAAACTGCATTTCAGGCTCAGAGAGCCAGCAGAACCATGTGGACATGCTACAGGCATCCTGGAGGCAGCAATCCACAACATTAGAGCTGGGTCAGGCAGCAGGCTCTGTCTGACGTGGCTTCCTGCCTCACACCCTCAGGCAAACCTCTGAAATTTCTTCTCTCCCCGGGTTTGAGGCACCTGAACCAGGTAAAGAGCAGGGAGAGGAAAGCAGGAGATCACCTGGCTGGGGAGAAGCCACAGAGCTGGGTTGCAAACAGGGGTGTGAGCATTAAAGGAGATACCTGGAGGACAGGGTCTCACCAGGTTCCATCTCCTGGCAGCTTGTGGCTCATGGAGGTGGCCTCTGCTTTCCATTCCTGACCCTATAAATTCATCCTCAGATTACCAGGCAAGCTCACTGGCACCTAAAACACAAGCCATGGAGCAGAAGTCATGCACGAGTGCCAAGATGCAAATAAGCAAGAAAGAGAACATTCATCAGGAAAATAATTGTGTCAAAGTGAGACATGAGAAGTTTGGGCAAGGCCAGAATAGATGTAAATATCAACAACACTACAACATTTTTAGCTGAATCATTTTTCTCTCTGTAACAAAGCATCTTGATAAATGAGAAGATGGTACGAGACTATATCAAATTAATTTTTCAACATCTATCACTAGTAAATAGTCTTTAAAAATAATTTTACTTTTTCATTATGATTACATAAAAATTATGAATGAAAATTATATCTCCAGTTAAATTAATTCTGAACATAGATATATAACTGTATATATACCTCTTCTAATGTTATCTTCTTTTGCATCTTAGAAGAAAACAGATGCATTTTCATGTCTACATTTCAGCATTGTGTATTCATACATGCATGTACACAATTTGCTCTAATATTGATATCAAAAAATGAAGAATTCCAATTACTAAGAAAATCTTCTCCTGCATTATTCACATTTTATGCACCATTTTTTGTGATATATTTTTCAGAATTTCTTAGTATCATAATCCTAGCTGCTGAGCACCACGAGTGAAGACGGAAATAATTCACAGAGCTGTCATTTTTTAAACTTTTCTCCTTTCTTCTTTACCTACATTTTGCTCTTTTACACGTCCCACTATGGAAGAAATGGTCATTCTTATCCATACCTATCCAAAGGCTGAGCTTCACAAGAAAGTAGCACTGCCAGCCATGAAACTATCATGAATTCCCTTTAAACCCTCCCTATGGTCACTGATTTCCACCTTTACACTCCAGCCTGCCTCCTCTCAGGTATCTGGCACTAATGTTCATGGTCCTGCACTTGAAAGACCAAGAGCTATCCATGCTTCTCCTTGGATTATAATTTCTTTTCTGGCATAACAAGCAAATCCTTCCAAAGAGGACTGAGACTGGTGGAGAGCAAAGGACATGCAAGCCTATCAAGCCAGAAGAAAAGGGAAGGGAATGTAAGGATTGGAATAATCTCTTTTGGGAAGGAGCAATTTATAATATAATCATAGAATCACAGAATGGTTTGGTCTGAAAGGGACCTTAAAGATCATCCAGTTCTATACCCCTGCCATGGGCAGGGACACCTTCCACCATCCCAGGTTGCTCCAAATCCCATCCAGCCTGGCCTTGGACACTTCCAGGGATCCAGGGGCAGCCACAGCTTCTCTGGGCAACCTGTACCACCACACCAACAGAAAAGATTTTTTTCTTTTTTCTCATATCTGATCTAAATCTCTTTTAACTGAAAAACATTCTGCCTTGTCCTATCCCTATTTGCCCTCCTTTTTTTGTGAGTCCCCTTTATGCACTGTTCATCAACTCTCCCTTTTCATCTAAATGTCTCCACGACATTTAAAAGGAGCAGGTGGAGGGTGGGGGTGACTTCCTGTCTTGCTGGGTCTTTGTAAAGAAATAGTTTAAGAATCATAAAATAAGAGTCTTTTACTAAACTTGATCCTCAAAGTGATCCCATGACTTTTAACAGGGAGACAGTCCCAGGAATGAAGCACTATCAGACTCCTGTGCAGTCTCTGTCCCTGAAGCCAAATATCCTGAGTATATTTCAGTAGCATAAATATTTTTTAAGTGCTCACACACCATTTTTATTTGCTCTTTGTGATTATTTTTTTTTCCAGCATGGTTACTAAGTGCTGGCAGAATTATTTTAATGAATAATTTTCAGACATTTGGTT
Organism: Arremon aurantiirostris; assembly: GCA_035583995.1. NCBI lineage: Eukaryota > Metazoa > Chordata > Aves > Passeriformes > Passerellidae > Arremon > Arremon aurantiirostris. Next base: position 109,455,141 of record JAXCLO010000170.1, on the reverse strand, counting down.
GCTCATGAGCTGTTTGCTGCAACTATTTGATGTTTGTTACTCGAGATGTATGATTAGCTGTGCAAGTCATGCATAATTCCTTCTGATTCTCCCTTCGAAGATTATTTTTTTCAAGTAGATGGTGAAACATGATGTCTTTTATAAATGTTTGGAAGAATATTGTGTTGTACTAACATTTGTGAGAACATGTTAATTTATGGAAGATTATACAAATACTCTCTCTTTGTCCACCTGAGCACTCACTGAATTTGTTTTTCAGGGTTTCTGGAGTTTTTAGCACATTCAATTTTTTTTTTTCTTGATACCTCGTGATGGCTTATTTTAGGTTCTGCCACAAGCAAGATGCTAAAAAAGAAAAAAAGTGCAATGAAAAATTTTGTAAATAACATATAAAATTTTTCTTTTACCCTTATGAAACCATCCACAAATTGGAGTTTTTAATATTTCCACCATTCTACTTTTCTGTGGTTAGTGTGCTCACTTTGTTTTATGAACAGTTCATTCTATTAGTTGGAACAGCTGGATGCTGGGCTAGCCACAAAACTTTCCTAATTAACTGCATTTTCTTGCACTATTTACTATCCTTTGATTTTTCTCCCACTCAGACTTCTGTAAAGGGAAAAAAGAAAACATTAGAAATATATTTCAACCAAGTTTCTTTTTATTCTTTATCTTGTAGGTTCATAGTTTTGTTGGGTTTTTTTCTCATATTCTTATAATTCTCAAAGTAAAATTAACTTTTTTATACCAGAATTAATCCCTGAAATTAGAAATAATATGTAAAGGAGATTACAGTTTTCTATTAAACTTCAGAGTTTTTGAATTCTCCTGTCAGATTTTTCAGCGTTCCTTCAGTGGGATATTAAGCAGAGGGATACAAGGAGTTTAGAAAGTTGAATGTGCAATGCCAAAGTGCACATTTATTATTATTTCATGAACGGGGAAAAAGAAGGTAAAAGGAGATCTTGTCAGTCCATGAGGTGAGTGATTCCTGAAGTACCCTACCTAAAATATGCCCTTTATGCAAAATTATAATCACCACACTATGATGGTGCAGAATGTACAAAGGCTCCAAGAGGATTGTAAGAAGATGCTGGAGCAGTAAGAATTGGCACATGCAAATTTAAGGCTCAATTTAACAATCCCTGTCAGATTTAGCAAAACCCAAACCGTAACAAAAGGACTTTAAATTAATATTCCGGGAGCATAAACCCATTCCTCTGCCTCTGGTAAAAGAACAGCAAGCTGCAGACCATGACTGCGGCTTGACAGCTAAGCTGGCAAATTCCTCAGTCACAGCAACTAAATTTGACAGGGATCATCAGTCAGAGTCTTTAGCAGGTCCACTTTCTCCTTTCTCCAGAGAGGAGCTCATGCCATCCACCTGCTTGCTGCAGTTTGGAGCCCTAAAACCTTCACCCACCTCAGTTACTGGAGGCTTCTAGGAGATTTTTTTCCTTCCCTTGCTTCCCACTTCTGTCAAACTACTGCTTCTATTTTACATTTGCAAGGACTTAAAAAAGTGTAAACCTACAAGGGACCTA
>JAXCLO010000170.1:109416150-109448861 GCA_035583995.1 Arremon aurantiirostris | reverse complement strand
TTTAAATGGGGACCTTGAAAAGCAGACAAAGCTCCAGTGTTGTATCAACTCCCCAGTAAGGTGGAAAATTCTACCTGGAAACTTATCTGCGATGTAGCTCCAGCTATTTTAAAAATTGATTGAAGTGATGTGGATTCTGTTGTTGCCATTTGCTTGCCCTGTGACTTTCAATAAATCACTTCATGCTTCTTTGATTCAGGCTTTTTTTTTTTTATCATTGTTATTAATTTCAAGCCAAACAAAACAGAAAAATATTTGCACTACCCTTGCACACTGAGGTTGCCAAGCAAATATACTTTGTGGGTTCCATTTAGTCAATGGAGGCAGGTAGGAACTTTCAAAAATAATTATCAATTCTTAGAAGAGTGAGGAGGATTAATTACCTTTAGGATATGTCTGCTTTGGATTTTCCAAATTAGAAGTTCATTTAGCAATTCTCATCTTAAATCTGCCAGCTTGAGTGCAATCACAGCACTTTTCCAGAAGAGCTGATAGTTTTGACCTGAGGTCTCAAAAAAAGTGAACAATTTATCACTTCCTTTGGTAATTTGTCCCAGTGTTGAGCAACCGAGGTTATTTCAGATATCTGTCTTTATTTGCTTGATTAACTTCCAGCTGGTGCTTCACTTTTTGGTTTTCTCTTTTCATTTCAGTCACAAGAACTTGAAACCATTGACAGTACAGGACTCCAGGATATTTATTTTCTGGAGTTTTTATGGCTCCCCAGGAATGATCACAGCCCAAATTCTGACAAAGCTCAAGAAGTGTTTGGCCAAAACTCTCGGTCACAGGGTGGGATTTGTTGGGGTTGTCTTCTGCAGGGCCAGGAGCTGGACTGGATGGTCTTGTAGATCCCTTGTAGATGCCTTCCAACTCAGGATATTCCATGATTTTGTAACAAATGAAAGCCACAGCTTCACTGAGGTGTGAGTCCTCTCCAGGAGTAACAGAATAGTGACAGAAAGAGGAGAGATGCTCTGACCTGCTGATATTCCCTTTGTCCTCAGTATAAGGGTTTGTCTCTATGCATCAGTTTGCTAAGAAAGCAGTCACTGTGTCCTGCTGGGCAGATTCATTTTTTATTCAACATAAGGAGAAAGAAAAATCAGATTGAAACGAGGAAAGGGATTCCAGACAGACAAACTTACTCCCAAAGTCTTTGGAGGGGAGAAGATGTTCACAGAAAGCTGAATTAAATAAAGATATTGCACTAAAAAGGCATTTACATTCAAGATTTTCAAATCATTTCAATATTCTGAAGGAGTTCAGATTTTCAGGAGATAGACAAATACCCAATTTCAGACAAATATTCTATTTCAGTGGGTAAAATGAAGTGTATGGAAACAAATAACGCATTTGCAGTTATTCCACAAGGTGTGTCAGAGCCATAAACAGAACCAGAACTCTTCTGCTTTACCAGGTTTGCCACACAATGGGCTTTATTCTTTAATCAAATGAGCAACAGGGAAGAATTTTTTTTATTATGACAAAAAAAATCCCTCGTGTGGAGTTATAAAATCATCAGGAGGGAAGTTGTTCTGATTTCTTTAACCAGACAGGCCGAAAGTTGCCAGACTCCATAAAGTTATTTCCTAATTTTGAAAGTCTGTGTGAAACTCTGTTTGTGTGGAACCCTGCAGGCTCACTCCAGGGGAATTTGGTTCATACCTGTCAAAGACCAAACAATGAGGATGCTGAGGTGTATTTTTGTTTTTTCCCTGTGCTAGTATGGTGACACTGATTTCCAAACACATCATTCAGAGGAAACCAAAGCTGGAATAAATGCTCCTGCAATGTTTCCAGCAGCACTGATGTGGTCTCATTACTCTATCAAAAAATGCCATTACTTACAGGAAAATTAAGAAAACTAAAGTTGTAAAGATAGAAAAAAAGAGATTAATTTCATTAGCAGAAATGTGAAAGATAAAGAATAGCTTAAGAAAATGAAGGCAAGAAAAATCGTGGCACTGCAGAATCAAGGTAATGATTAAAAATTGAAATCTGATGGGATGTAAAACCAACTAAATACAGACAAATCATAAAACCAGACACTTTGTAATCATCAGTGGCCGCTAGAACTTACTACCATTATAGTCTTAGAAATGTTATAGTCTTACTACTGGCTAACTCATATGGTGTTTTTAAAATTTATTTAGTGCCTAAAAGTTTCTTTAAAAAGATTTGTAGAGAAGATATTTAAGATGCAGTTCATAAACCAAGATAAGTCTAAATGTGTTTAGTGTTTAGTTTCACAAAGAGGTAGCTTGGGTTTTTGTACCAGTATGCACAAGGAAACCATGGGGAAGAAAAGGTTTTGCAGATTTTCTCTCTGACTTGGGAATGTCCATTTCTGACAGGATTTGGGTTGTCTACTTTTCAGTATAACTAATGTCTCATTTTCTTCCTTTTCCCAAGCCTTTTAGGTATATCTGAGATAAAAACTGCCTTATAGTATATTTAAAAAACACCTAAGCCCTCTCTTAAAAATTATCAAGATTTTTATTGCAGGATATTGTTATTAGGAGTTGGACTCAATGATCCTTGTGGGTCCCTTCCAACTCAGGATATTCTGTGATCAGATAACTGCAGGTCGCTCTTGTGCAAGGCTCTTCATGACCTCCCAGTATGAAACTCTTCCTTATTTATCCAGAAACACTGTGGGATTCATCCAATCCACTGCAACCATCTAAGACTTCACCTCTGATCTGAACCTGCCATCAAGTCTTGGCCTCAACAGAGAAAAAATCAACTCATCCCACCTGGAAAAGTAGCTTTGAGGAAATGCTGCTTCCTTCATGGATAACTCAGGGAGCCTGACAACTCTTTCAGAGAAAACTTGAACCACCTAATAGACAGAAATTAAATGAAATTAATCCCTTGATGTCTAAGGTTGAAGGACAAAATGCCTGAAAACCCCACCATGGAAATTGAGGTCAAGGAAAGAGAAGAAATATTATTTTACCAGCACAGACAGGAGAAGCTGTGAAGGAATCATTAATTTTGGCTAAAGGCAGAGCATTTTCCTGCCTTCTGAGTCACAGGGCCTCTGAACTCCTAGTTCAGAGCCTCCTGAACTCATCAAATTTTACTGGGAAATTACTTTAGCCATGAGGAATTTGGCATGCATTACATGATATTTCACAATATGGTAACCCACTCCAGCCTGAGACACTACTTCAAATACTGTGGAAAGTTTTAACAGCTGTGGGACTTTTCCCAAAATGCCCTGATTTCAGCCTGGACATCATCAATGGAGGCTCCTGAACCTTGGAGTTTGCTTCCTGCACTTGGCCCACACCAGCCTTCAGTCTATCAGCTTGCAGAGCAGTGCATGAAGCTCATCCATGTTCTCTGGATTTTGCCTGAGGGGCTGGAGATAGGGAACATGTCTAGCTTATCCTAAGAGAGTCTATTTAAGGCAGACATTAGTCAGCATGTTTGCATTTTGTATTTAAATTATGTAAATGTGTTCAGAGACTGATGGGGGCCTATCTGACAAACCTAAAACCAAGTAAATAAGAATAAGTGAAGCGTAGTGACATGGAAATAGAAAACTCAAATGAAAACGATTTTTCAGGGGATTTGTGCACACCCAAAAAACAGACAAAACCACAAACCCAAGAAGTTGGGGCAGGATAAAGTTTACCAACAAACCCTGGGCAGAATGAAGGGAGAGATTTCTTTTCTCATCTGTTCCCTGGTTTTCCCAGCCTGGAGCCTAAGGCACCCAGGAGTAAAACAACCACAGGGAACATCCTCCCTCAAGGAAGCAGCAGAAGCAGTAAATGCTTTAACTGGTACCAAGGGCTTTTATATTCATTGCTTCTCAGCAGAGATCTTTAGACATGGTTTTGTCTCCAGCTTAGGAAACCATGAGGACACATGTCTTGGACTGGCATGGGAGACGTGGCAGAAAAGCCGCATGGCTGAACTCAAGTTTTAGGAAAGTTTGGGACGACTCTCCCAGTGCTGGCTTTTGGTCTTATTTCACCTGCCTGTGGCCAAATACTGACTAATGTGTAAATCCTGATGCACATGAAGGAAAATGTGATGGTTGGGATGACCCTGATTTCCAAGAGGAGTCATTTGCCTCAAGCTCCTAACATCAGATAATAATTTTTGAATTTGAGATGATCCAAGAAGACTTGAAAGTGATAACTTGGGGCTAAAATAAAGGGGTTTGATTGTTTCCTCCTCCCTCAAGTGTTAAATAACATTTGGACAGAACTGAAGCTGCATCTAAAGAGTCTCATTTGATAGAAATTTCCACAGAGAAATTCTAAGCTAAAAAATAATCAGGTTTTGGCACTAAGAATTGAAATTTTTTGAACACATGAAAATGCAAACCAAAATCAAATGTTTAGAATGTTTAGGTTTTTTAAAAGGCCATTAAAATGAAAAAATGTTTTTAAAAATTATCCTAGGACAAGTGAATTGTATTCTGATTCATTTTGCAATGACTATTTCTTTAGACTTTTTCCAAAAACATTCAGATGGCTAATTGCTATATTTTTTAAGTCCTTTGATATCTATTTTTTTCTATATTTGCATTTTTATTTATTCTAGTCAGAAATTTTAAAAAACCAAGTTCAACGTAAGAAACAAAACAATCTTTTGTGACTCATGGCTTACAACAGAACATTGGAGAACCCAAAGAAGAATTCACATGGAAGTCAAATTTCTCTTTCCAATTTCTTGGTAGTTTTACTAAATACATTTTGTCAATCTGAAAACAAGACAGCATGCAAAAAGAAATTAATTGATTTAATGGAAAAGCAATTCAATTCTCAATTTGTACCATGCTATATTATTTTGCTGTCTATACATCACACTTTAGGGAGCAGATTGAGGCAGCCTTGGGTCCTTCAATTTGGAGGTTCACAGTTCATAATCATGAAAAGCTAAACTCCAGTGAATCAGTTTTCCCCTCCTCAATATTGCTTAGTCAATGTGATTATTTGCATATATGTGCATAAGAACATACTGAGATCTGCTCAGGTCATTCTTTACATACACTATACCTGGTAGAATCACTCAATAGCAAGTGAATTATTTCCATGAGTAATTCTGCATCCACCTTCTTCCCCTCCAACCAGCTCCTATGAAGAATCCTTGTTAAAATTAAAATAATCAGGTAACAGAACCTTTTACTGACTTTATCTTTTTATAATGTACATCTTATTTCCTATCTTAAATATATGGATAAAACAAGGACAAACACGTCTCTGTTTTATGACCTGAGTGTAAACAATCTGGAATGGGACTGAAGCTGAAAAATAGAAAGTTTGGAACTAAACCAATGATTTTTTATGTCTAGCAGGGTTCTCAATCCACATCATTGTCCACAATCAGTGTATTGTTTTTCTGGACAGAATTAATGCAATTTCACATTACAGCTTTAATTCACTGCAAGGAATTTTTTTTCTATTACATCTTGGACCACGCCAAAGCAGTATTTCTGCACTAAGAGTGTTGTGCTTTTGATCTTGCAAAAGTGAATAAGAGAAAAGAAATGTGGAATTGTCTCCTGAAGGTCAGTGAAGCAGAGGGAGCATTAACAGGAAGGTCAAAAAGTATTTTGTGGGGATATTGCCTAAGACTCATTTTTGTTTGCACTGGAATAGAAGGATGCTCTGATAATGGAGAAAGTTAAAAGTAAAATGTTGAGGATAATTTTTCAAGTAAGCAGTTGTATTAATTATTAACTTTGACAGAAGCCATCAGTTGTGTAGAATGTGTCCTCTAAATCTTGAATATTCCAATATCAGCCTGCCATAAAATTACTGTTACAGATGGATCTCTGGATTTTGGGGTTAAAGACAAAAAGGTGGTGGTGTTTTTTCCATGGAATGTCCCTTTATGCCCTTTTAAAAATGCATCTTAGGGACTCGCAGAAGTGCTTTTGTGTTTCAGGTTTTGGGGTTTTTTTGCTTGTCTTGAAGTTGGATAAAACCCCTAAATTCTCCTAAGTGTTCATCTAATAAAATTTTTAATTTAGACAAAATTTGGTTAATTTGAAATATTTGAGTTAAATAATTTGAAATCAAAAGGCAATTTATCATTTATTCCTGAAGTAGTGTTTTCAAACGAAAAGTCATTTTAAGACAAAAGTTCATAGAATCTTCAAGGTCCTCAGCCCAGTACCACCACCATGTTTGACATGTTCTGATCATATAAAAATACATTTTCATATTTCATGTCTTCTAAAAATTTTATAGAAATGGCAAAATCATAAAATATGCTTTCTCCAGCAATGTTTTTTTGTTTGCAGGACATTAACTAGGAATTGTCGACAAAACATCCCAAAGTTTTTGTTATCTGTTATTTCTTGTGTGATGGGAGAAGTATGCATAGTTATTATTGAAAAAAATGGCAACTGAGCTTTTAAAATTGCGTTTGTTGCCAGCAGCCAAGACTTAAGAGCAAAAGTCTTACTGATGTGGGAGTTGGTTCCTTTGAAAAGAGGAGATTTACCTCAAATAACTATTAAAAGTCAAGATATGTATTAAAAGATGCCCAGAGTGGAAGCAAACTATATTTAACTATTATTTTATAAATACTGTGTAACCAACTCTATAACTTTTTTTCCTGGTTTCAGCAATCTGTCTGCAAACTCCTCACCTTAATTTGACACAATTAGTCTGAATTAATTTAAAATAATGCTTTGGGGTGGGAGGGGCAGAGGGGTCACCAGGACTTCTTGGGGCAAGAAATTCTTAAATAGCAGAAACTAGGGTAGGTATATTGTAATTATAGTGTGTCTGATTAAATTTATGACTTTTTTTCCCTTGCTAGACTATCAAGTATCACAATACTTACTTTCTCTAATTTTTGCATATTTTTCATCATCTTTGCCTTGAGTTCCAGCTAGCAAAAAAGTGAAAGAGCAGAAAATAGAGAAGCAAAGCAAATTAGGAAATATTTCTTTCAAATCTAACATCTTTTCAAGGAAAAAGGTGAAAAAATGCCCCATTTCTTACTTTGTCATCATTCTGCCTTCATATTTTTGAATCTGGAAATGCTTAGAGATTTTTATCACAACAGATTATTTTTGTTGATTTTTTTTGTTGTTGTTGTGCTACTTTCCCATTTCACCCCACATAAAGAATTTTCTGCTGCTGTCTTTCTGGGAGAAGCCATGAACAGGAAGACAGTGTGGGAACAAGAATGTCAGACTATTACATAGACAAGGTTCTTTGCCTGGGGGCAAGTAAAACAAGGGAAAAGAAAAAGAAAAAGCACAAAACACTTGAAGAAAAATATGACATTTCTAAAAATCTTGAGTGGTAAGGAGAAAATGAGGAAATGATTGCTCCTTGGCTCTCCCAACACAAGGGGGCATCAAATGGAATTCTCAGGTAATGCGGACTAAACAAATAAAAAAGGTGTTTATTTACTCACAGCAGAGTTAGGCTGGGCAGCTCTTTGTCACAAGAAAAAGATGCTAAAATTGTCTTTGGGTTCAGGTGAATATGGATTCCAAACCAACAACAGAGGCTGGATTTAGGAAAAAATCAGGGAAAAAACCTCAAGGACAAGGATTATCCAAACCCCACCAGTTTGCTGTAACTGGCTCAGAGTGGGGATTCAAACCTTGGCTTGTGGATGGTTATTGGCTCTCCGTTAAATAAAAGGGAAAAGAGGGGATGATCCTTTTCCACCCATGATTTTAGAAAACTGACTGTGCCTCTTGAATTTCTTTTTGCTCTTATCTTTGATCTTCTGCAGGAGCTTTGATCTACACTTTTTACCTTTTGATGTCACTGGTGTAAGGACAGGGAAAAAAAAAGAAAAAGGGAAGATATTCAATATGTACAAATGGGTGTAGCTCCTAAAAGGAGTTACAGAGTGGTTTGCACAATTAAGAATCTGGGTCAATACTCAGAAATTTAGTTGAAAAGGGTGGAATTCAACTCCCTTAATTTTATCTTTTTATGAGAAATTAGGTGTCTGCAACAAACGTCTTTAGTTGAACTCATTACTGATTTATATTAGATGTCTGCTTCAGAAGATGAATCACAGTCTGATTCTAAAGAGAAGTTCTGGATGTGTATTTGGCAGAATTAATTCCTTTTAAGAGGACACAATGTAGGATCTGTAACCTTGAACTTTTATCAAATATGTACCTAAGACTTGTTCAACCTTTCTGTTTCCACTGTAACTGTTCATTGTTCCTCAACAAAGATTGTAAAGAGTATTCTTCATTTATGGAAATGAGCAGAGATAATTGGTTACCTCAGTGCTACATAATTCGGCATTCAAAAAGAATTCCACTAACTATGAAAAAAAAAAAGGAAAAGAATTGTTCTATAGAACAAAGTAAAATTTCGAATCTCAGACTAAGAAAGAAAAAAAAATGGATTATAAATTTTGTTGCAGGGTTTTATTCTGTTGAGTTGAGCCAACAGATTGAATCTGTTTATTGCTTTTTGCAGTAAAATGGAGCTGTAAAGGAGCCTTTTATAATGATTTAACATGTATTTTTTTTTTTTCACTGAAAGCTATCAACTTTGGATTAAGTGACCAGTAAAAAATGAATTTTTTTTTCCTCTCCCAAGCTTATCTTAGACATATAACCTATGACCAGGATAAGCCCCCAGCACAGGCTTTGAAAGGAGAGGGTATTATAATTATTAGGTGTAACAAGAATCTATTAAAGAGTAATTTTTTTCTAGTTGAAAGTGTCCCCACCTATGGCAGGGAGATGCTTGTGATGGTCCCTTCCTATCCAAATCATTCTCTGATTCTGTGATTAGGCACATCCTAGAGCTCAAAGAATCCTCCTATCATTTTTGAAAAGCAACTGAAAGAAATGGGCCTTTTTGGCATCACGTTGAACCTCAAAGCTCATCCTCCAGCCTAAAAAATGTAGATGTCTGCCAATAGAAAGGTCATCAAAACTGCAATATCATTGCTCTGGGAGGTCCAGCCTGTTTTGGCTCAGCTCTCTGCCAGGTTTAGCAGGAAGTCAAATGGCACTCTTGGCTGATGTGCCTTGTTTTACCTTCCATTACCTTGTTAAAAACAAATCAGTTTGACTCCAGGCAGCTCCAATACTGTAGTAAAAACTAGAATTACTCAGAACGGAAGTGGCTGTTACCCAGGACAATCAGGCCAAATTTACCCTGGCACCCTGAGTGGTCTTGTGGCTCCTCCTCTGAGGTCAGTGCCAATTTTGTGGCTACATCCATGATATTGATCTCTCTGGCTCTCCAAAACAGGTGGGCACATCCTAAATGCTTATTGGAAATTGTCAGTGCCCAAGCCAATTCCCAAACAGAGCCTGCAAATTGGCTGGAAGGTGTAGTTAAACTGAGACAAAACTCACTAGGTATTTTCTAATAATGTAAAGGGGCAGACAATCAAATTTTTTAACACAAAGCAATTCACAGAACAAGAAGGATATTTGGATGCTGAAGCTGGTCTCTGATTGGATTTTGCTTTATATTTGGCTACACTGAGCCTTCAAGAGGACATGGGGCATATGGGAGTGTGTGGTGACGTAAAGTTTCACTAAATTATATGTATTAGACTTGAAAATTACTGTATTGAGGTGTCAGGGTTCTTTCTGCCTCATTTGTCTGCAGCTGATACAAACAGCCATATTAAATTTCCTACCAAACTCAGCAAGATAAAAAATTAGGGAAGAAAGGAACCACCACCACCAGAAGCTTAACACTGCTATGATTTTTGGTAAAATACTCCTGAGTGAGAAAAGATTCTTTGCTTTATGGGGCAACTGTTAATAATGCCAACTTGGAGACATATTACAAATTCAGTCATTCAGGGGGCTTTTCTAATCCTCAATTGCAGTTTGTCAGTGCTTCAGGAATATTCCCTTGCTCCAATTGTTCATCCTCAGCAGGAGCTGGATTAGCAACATCAGAGTCTGCAGATGTGTATTGTTTCCCATTAGTCTCAGCTTGAGCCTGGTGTTATGTCCTTTTCATCAGGAACCTCCAACTCTAAGTCAGTGAACCAGGACTAATGATCCCAGCTTTCCTGGGAGACATCAGAGTCTGTGTGTGTAATGTCCAGAGCTTTGGCTTCTGCTGCTGCTGGCCATTTAATGTGCTGCTTAAGCCTCAGAGCACTTACTCCCCTCTGCAGCATAAGCTGCAGCCTCCTCACACTGCTTCTAAGAAAATACACACGTGAATATGATTCTCACTTCATCTCTTTGGATTTCTTTTATAGTTGCATCTGGCAAGAAAAAGGGAGTGGGGGGGCTAGGATGGGGGGCAAAGAAGGAGGAAAAAGAATCAATTTGCAAACACTTAAATGTTGATATCCAACGTTTGCACTTTTACTAGCAAACTACCTGCAAATAAGAATTATTTACAAATCATTATTTGGAAGGAATGGGTGAGAAAAATGCCAGCATTCACATTGATGAATAATATCTGAGGTAGATTATTCAGCCAAGTCTACTCAACAGTATCAGATGGAGAAGTGCTTTGTAAAGGTTACTTCTGTCCTTTTTTTCTCTCTGTTTTCTTGCTAACCCTGTTGGCCTCTCATAGATATCAAATTCGTGTTTCCATCTCAACACAGCGAATAAAGAGCTCCCCTTAGAAACAGACTTTTTTTGATAGAGACAGGGATATTTCTGTAATGGAACCAGCAACTTGAACCTTCTGCTCTGGACTTTAATATGAACATATAAGACTTCCCCTGGCTGCCCTCCTTTTATAACCAGCTGCCTAAAAAATATTTTTCATGGTTTGTGATACTGGGTGTATTTTTTAATGAAGGTTTAAAGAATTTCCTCCAAAGTTCCTCTGTAACATGCACACCATGATATTCCAGTGAAGTCTGTTTCTTGATTTGCCAGTCTGTTTAAAAGGCTTGTAAGGCAGTGTTAGAGCAGAATTTCACTTTAATTGGCATTGCTCCTAGCTATTTAAGCAATGTGCTGAACTGTCTATCATCAAACCTGGGCAGCCAGAACAGTTTCTTACCACCAACTTGATATTATCTAGACTCAAATACTTACAGCCTAGATAGTGATGTTTGGGCTGTTTTGAGAACTTTAGAAATCATTGTCTGTAATTGCCCCAGGTATGTTTCTTATTCTAGATGTTTTAACTCAATACAGACCACCAATATGCAAAAAAAAATAAGTCTTTTGGATAGCTGAGATTTTAACTTGTGGCATTTATTGTTATTGTGATAAGGCACAGGATTCTAATTAAGGATCGAGATTTTCTTTTTTATTGATTGCTATCAAATTCCTCAGAAGGAAACTGACTTCCTGCTCTGGAAAGATTGAGATGAGAGAGGATTTGGATATGGACAATGGGCACAAAAAGGTGTTTGTGTGGCTGGTGGTTAATGGATCACACTCAGCCTGGAGGCCAGTGAGTAACTCATGATCCCTCTGGGACTTGTCCTGTTTAATTCCTGTGCTGATGCCCTGAAGGAGGATGTGGAGTCTGCTCTCAGCAAGTTGGCAGGTGATGCCAAACTGATGGGACCAGCTGATACAGTCCAAGGCTGAGTTATGACCAGTGGGTTTCAGAGAGTGGGGATTGATGAGCCGACAGGAACCTGATGGAACTCAACAAGGAAAAATGCCCTGCCCAGAGGAAGGAGGACACTTTTGTAGTGGTACAGGCTGGGCACTGAGAGATTCAAGGGCAGCTCTGTGGCCAATGTCCTCAGAGAGCTCTGGCAGCAATGAGGACCAGCCCCACCCTGGGCTGTATGAGCCAGAGCAGAGTCAGCAGTCCAAGGAATGGATTACTCCCATTGACTCAGCACTCAGATCACAAACTGTGCTGCAGTTTTGGGCCCCTAATCCATAAAAGACTGACCAACCATAGTGTGTTCAAGGAGGGTCACCAGGGTGCTCAGGGCTGGAGCAGCTGCTTGGTGCAGGAACTTGGTGCAGTTGGGATTGTTCAACCCAGAGAAGTGGCTGCTTGGAGAGGCCTGAGATCAACCTCTGGTACTTATGATAAGGTGATTAAGAAGATCTAGCCAGGCTGTTTACAAGGTGAGAAAATGAGAGACAGTAGGAGTAACAGAGAACAGAATGAAGGACAATTTCCCCATGAAGAGTATCCCCAATATTTCATGCTTCCAATGAAGGACAGTTGGGGATTGGGGCCACTCTTCCTGGGAGATTGTGCATCCTGCACACAGTAATCTGTCTGACCCCCAAAATGAACCTGTTTTGAGCAGCTTTTTGGACTAAAGACCTCCTGATGTCCCCTCCAAGCTGAATTGTCCTATGATCTTGAGATCTTGTGATTCCAGCTTAGGAGGAGAAAGACAGCTCAACTTGAGATTTACAGGCCATTGTTCTGATCTAAAAAATCAAGGAATTCACTAGGGAAAAAAATGCTCTTAAATTTTTGCTTGTTTTGGATTACATTCTGATGAGTGTAATCCTCTGTTGAGAATGTCTGGATTGTGTTTTGATCTGGTGTCTCACATGGTTGCTCTCCAGACAAAAATACTCTGCTTTTGCTGCAAGGGTGCAAAATCATATAGCTGGTAATGTGAAAGGAGTTTCTTGTAAGAGGGGAATATTGCCCCATTGATAGCTATCTTAAGAAGGTACTTTAAAATTGTCATTCCCTCTGTCTCTGAATGGTGTTTGACAATACATACTCAAGTTATTTCTACACACACCCGCCAAAAGAAATCAAATTTCAATAATCTGTAATTTTCTCTTTATTGTATAGACAAGGATATAGTTTATACACAGGCTTCTAAGATTTCATACTGAGACTTTTATCCAGCATTTTCAAAGATTCTATATTAACCAGGTGGTCAGGCAGCTGAGGGTCAGTACTTTTCTTTCTTTGGGTCTCAGTGTCAAGCTGTACAGCTTAAAGAGGGAATTGAACGAAAATCTGTTTTTGCCTGAACAGTTTTGTGACTCTACTTGAAAAAATTGTCGTCACCAACACCCCATCATTAAATTAGCCTTCAACCCCAAGAAGCTCTGCATTAAAAAAACACCTGCTTGAGATAGAGAAATTATTTGCTGGAACAACAAAGAATAATTTCCCATTACTAGTAGTAATAATGAATGATTTGTCCCCTACTAGTCATAGATATTCTTTCCAGGGTTGTCTCACATTCAGCCAGAGGAAGCTACACTTAGTACAAAAGCATAATAATTTTTGGTCTGGATATCTTTCTCATCAATGATTTAACATTATATTTTTCCCCCCACTAATTAGTCATGTAATTTCTTTCAATAACAATGCTGATTACTTTGGTCAACCTTTTCTTATTCCTCATCCCTGAGAGCTTCCCAAAACCTAAACACAAGAGCATCATCACCTTCTTGAATCTGTCCTTCACAGAAAGTTTCTTGAACTTCTCTGCCTTGGCAGGACTTCAAGAAGTCTGAGAAAGGTTTACCGCAAGGACATATTTCTATCAGCAAGCAAAAAAATTGCCAGGAACCATTCTTTCCAAGAAGCCAAAGTTGTGGCTGTTGTCATCCTATCAAACCCTCTCCAAACACTTCCCTGCTGTTTCAATGCCAGTATTTATGTCTAAGCTACTCTTTGGGAATGCACTTTGACACATCCCAAGTCTTACACAGGACCTAGGAATAGTTTCAGGATTATATTATATTATATTATATTATATTCTATTATATTATATTACAATTAATATGTGGATGAAAGCTGTGCCAGCAATCATGCTGCCAATGCAACAGGATGGATGGTCAAGCTTCAGTTTTTGTCTACAGACAAAGACTTTGGGCATGGTGTTTAGTTTTTTACTGAAACTTCATTTGCTGGCATGGGACTTAATTTCTGTCATGTTTTAAGGAATTGTTATTTTAACGCTGAATGGCTGAATCTACTGTTGATTGTTCGGTATAGCAAAATGAGGCATATATTTAATCAGTGTATGGTTTTACATCAGGGCATTTTAGGCTAAAACACAGCTGATTCTCTGGTACTTCCTGTTTAATTTAATTTTATGTAATTTTGTCTCCCAAAAATCGATTTTAAATGCTGATTATTAACTTCAGTGTTGCCAGAATCCACTTATCAAGCCTCAAAAACATTTCTGTCAAGTGGGCCATGTTTTCTGCTGAATTCTTACTAGAGTGCAAAGTGCACTTCATGCAGTCTCTGTGAGCTCCTCCCCACCATCCTCTTTCACCTCATCTGTTTGTATTCCCTTTCCTCTTTAGGAAGCGTTTTTGATGCAAATGCTACAGGCTTTTCTGGGCTGTTTGGTATTATGTGAGAAATCACCACTCCTGACCTCATCCAGTGAAGCATCAGTAGTTTAACAGATTGGCAGGGATGGGACAAAGTGCACTAAGCCCCTGGAGGATATAAGTGTCTGTTTAGCCAACTTGAAAGCATCTTGACATTCTTTTGACCATTGCCACTATTTATTTTTCTGTAATAGCTCTGTCACAGCACTAACCATAGCAGACAGATTTGCTATTAATTTCCCTTGGTGGTTTATCATAGCCAGAGAGAAAGCTAATTTCCATACCTTTCCCTTTGTACATCAGCTTGAGCAATATACAGTATCCATCTGCTTTTCTGAGAGAAGAGTAAAATACCTCTGCACTCTCAAACCTGGCTGCACCCACAGAGTTTCCTAACCTTAGCCCTTTTCTTCCTGGAGCCTCGGTGACACCTCCAGCATCTTAAAACTTTTCTGATCTCTCCCTTCAGGACATCAGTGTCTTGCAACCCACACCTTACAGAACTCAAGGATTGAAGGAAGGAGTGGATATTGGGAACACAGTGAGGAGCTATTTGTTATTGCACTTATCCCCAGTAGTTAAAGCTCACCTGGAGTTTTAATGAGTGGGCCCCTCTTTTCGCAATTAGTGCTAGTTCATGGTATGATATTCTTGTTTACTGCTGATCCTCAAGAAATTGCAAGGTGTTCTACAAAGGAGGTTGATAGGTTTCCCTACACTTTACAAAGAATTTAATTTCCAGACATAATTTCATCCCTGTCATCTGGCTAGGTTAGGAACAGAATACAGAAATCATAGGTCTTAATTAATTGCTTTTTTTTCCCCTACAAAATCACATGAACGCCTTTCCTAGCACTCACAGGTCCCAAATGAGAGAGAAGTACATTCTGCTTAATTACAACAGACTTAGTCTGAGCATAAATAAGTGCTTGTGCTTAAAATCAAACACTCTATATAGGATGAAATCATATTGCAAAGAACAATACTCACGTTACGTGAAACCCAGTAGTTATAGATGGAGCACATGAAAAAGTAATACTGGTGTCCACAGATCTCAAACTTATTTTCTGTGGACATCTGGGTTTTTTTCTTCTCTTGTTATAGTAGGGACAGAGTTTTAAGGCACAAATCACAATTAGGTTTCCAACTTCTATTAAAAGAGTGAAAAAATTAAGTCCCTCTTGTTCTTTTCAAGACCTACCCATTTATTTTAGCAATTTTGTCAGTCTCTTCTGATTTAACACAGAAGGCTAAAATGACCCTGCCACAGCACTCTGATGTCTTTCACACATTTTGAAAATATAAACCATAACCCACCCACACTAAATACAATTGTTATTTGTTCATATATAAGACTGCTAAAAAATACAAAAAAAACATGCAGTCAGACATATTGTGTAAGGAAAAAGATTAAAAATACCTCATTATTTCTAAGAAGAGTTATTCCAGTTTAACTTTTAGCTAATTATTGACTAATGGGTTGCTCAAAACTGCATTTTTTGAGGCCACTTCTGCTGATTGCCCTTCCAAAGGACTGGAATAGTTCTGGTATTTCCTAGGTGTTCTCAATGCACACAGAAAAAACATTCATGAGCCTTGTTTTTCAGACAATAACAAAGGGTATTAGTCTCTACCTAGAAGGAGGCAGCATTGGGGGGTGTTTTGTTGGTTGGTTGGTTGATTGATTTTAGTTTTTTCAAAGGATTTTCATGGTCTCTGGAGGCTCTCCATGGGTTGCCTCCCATTTTATTCTTAAAAAACTGCTGTCCTCTTCTTCTGCAGCCTTTTTAAACTATCTCAGTCCTTGTTGCACTGCTCACCATCTCCAAGGTCCTACAGTCTTACTCCTGACTTTCCTCCTCTAGTTACCCTCTCCAAGAAGTTACCATTTGGCCTGGCTTGTGGAGGAATTCTCTGAAAATGGAGTGTGGGTGCCTCAGAAATACCCATGCATTTTTATTTAGCATGAAACAGCCTCAAGGTTAAAGCCTGTGACACCACAGAGCAAGTATTTTATATAACTGTAGAAATATTAAGGTGGAAAGGAAAAAGATGGGATTTAAAACACAGATCAGTCTGACAGCATGTGCTACTCAGTAGCTCAGCCTTTGGGAATTTATTTTTCACCACATACAATGCAGAGAGTCACAGAAGGTGCACCTAGAGCTGCACAGTACCTGGGACCTCTTACTTGGCTCAAAAGTGTGAATTTCTCCAAAACACCAAAGTATTTTCCATTCTGGCCCACAGTGACCAGACCCAGCATAATGCCAAGGGACTTTGGGCACCTGCCTTCTCTATGTTAGGATTTGAACATGCTTGATAAAGGGGATATTTTCCTAACATAAAGTAAGTGATGAAATATAGAAATTTTTGTGGAGGTGGAAAGATTTATCTCAGTAGGACCTTTCTGGACATCTTCAGAAAACCATCTGTCCCAGCTGGCTAATAGCCTAAAGGCTCTCCTAGCAAGAACCTTCTGCTCACATGACCCCAGTTCTTGTGGGATGGGTCTGGAGCCACTCCTGAAAGGTTTTTGTTATTTTTCCACCATAATGAAGAGGACTGAGAGTTATTAGTTTGAAGAAATGATTGTATTTTAGTGATAACTGGCCATGGCTGGATATGTGTATCTGGGCTATACTGGGGGACACAGAACAAGGAACCTCTTCAGCTCCTCAGTGGAAGGCAGAAAAATAAAAGGGGATTCTCCTTTAATGGTTTCACCAGTGATTATAATCTCACACCAACATACTCAGAAATTCAGAGATGTTCCTGTACCTCTGACATCTCTCTCAGCCTTGCTGATACTGATAGACCCCAGGTCTGAACTTTTTTCATCATGAATCTCCATTTATCTGCCAACTAAACTTTGCCTGCATATCTCCATTCCCCTTCTTTCAAAGTATGTAGTTGAGACGTAACAAAGCACAAGCCCACCTGGGCTTATCCCTTATTTTAGGTTTTCTCTGGAATTTTTTTTGTGTCAGAAAGTTGCAGTGTGGCTTGACACTTTCCACAAAAGAAGTGATCTTTCATTTAGACAGGCAGTGGCACAATCCCAGAGGAAAGTTGAGAATAACAGAGTTACTGGCATACTAATTCATGGTCTTCTGTAAAGTTCAGCCATTCCCCAGGATTTGCAGTTCAAAACAGGGAGAGGTATTTGAAAATATTTGATCCTTCCAAACAAAGAAGTCTTTTAAGCTCTGATTATATACCTGATCCGTGTAGTTTGTACACAAATTTAGGAGTAATAGAAGGTTTATGTTAGAATGGACCTTAAAGATCATCGAATTCCAACTCCCCTACCATGGGCAGGGACACCTTCCACTATCCCAGGCTACTCCAAGCCCCATCCAACCTGTCCTTGGGCACTTCCAGGAATGGGGCAGCCACAGCTTTGGCTACCTGATTACAAATTATTTGGGTTGCTTTAGTCAACCCTTTGGAACAGAATGAAAATTAACCATGTCTTTCTGGACATGGTTAATTTCACTCAAAATTAGGCATCTAAAAAAGTAAAGCCTTGTAATTGAGTAGAGGGGGTTCACTCACCCAAGGCTTTCTTGGCAATTACTTAGAAAATAAAGGGTGCATTTCTAGAGAATAACTCATCTGACTCAGCTATCTTCTGCAGGTTGTTAAACATATCCTGGAGTGCCTCTTTCTCATTGCCAATTGTAGACACCCTACATGCCACAGGGTGGATGTCACCTTATTGTGATGGTGTTCACAGAGGTCTCAGGTTGAGGGAAGAGACGAGGATTTGATTCCATGTTTCAGAAGGCTTGATTTATTATTTTATGATATATATTACATTGAAACTATACTAAAAGAATAGAAGAAAGGATTTCATCAGAAGGCTAGCTAAGAATAGAATAACCAGGAATGATAACAAAAGCTTCTGTCTCGGACTCTCTGTCCAAGCCAGCTGGGCTGTGATTGGCCATTAATTAGAAATGACCCGCACAGACCAATCACAGATGCACCTGTTGCATTCCACAGCAGCAGATAATCATTGTTTAAATTTTATTCCTGAGGCCTCTCAGCTTCTCAGGAGGAAAAATTGTAAGGAAAGGATTTTTCATAAAAGATGTCTGTGACACCTTATAATATCCATTTCTGCCTGTGGCTGCAGAAGTCCTGGTTTGTGACTGAAAAGTCCAGAATTTTTAGCAATGACATTCAAGCAGCTCTTAGCAGGCTGGGTCATCTGCCTAACTTCACTTACTTGAAAACAGGGCACATAAGATTTCCCTCTTCAATTGGAAGAAAAAGATGCTTTCAGAAGGGAACTTAGACAACATATCCCAATCTTTGGCCTTGAGATTGATTCATTTAAACTTTTCCCCTTATTTTTCTCCCCTGATTGCAGACTGGAAGCAGATGCCCATACTAGACACAAGGCCTAGTAATAAATTGCTGACAGGCATCAGGATATTTTGCCTCAGACAATCCCATCCTACATCACCAATCTAAAACCAGGAGGAATGAGCCCTCTGTAGGATATGAATTTTCTCCCCCTTCTCTGTAGAGACAATCTTAAGTAGACTCCTGGAAGTTTAAAGAAGCTCAGCAAGGACTTGAAGAAGAAGGAAAACTCTATTCAGTGTATAAATGTTATGCTTCAAAAACGTTTGGCTGGCAAATATTCAGCTTTCATTTTCTCTCTTTTCTTCTCTGCCCTTTTTTCCTTTTCTGCCCTTTTTCCTTTTTTGCAAGTCAAAAACAAAGCCCGAGGAAGGGAAAATAAAAAGGCCTGGGATATCAAACCTAAAAGAGCAACATAAAGTAAAATAAAAAAACATGTTTGCTTTTCTGAGAAGAACAGGAGAAATGTTTCCTAGAATCAGGGAATTGGCTTATGAACTTGTCGCATTACAAAAAAAAAAATTATTTTTCTTTTTTTTTTTTCCCAGCTTCATTATTCACTTGTTAAATCTAAGCAGCCTAACTGGTGAGATGTGAGGCAGAGATTAGAGATGGAGACAAAGTTTGCACCCTAAGGTTTACAATCAGAGTAAAAATTGTTTTGAGCTTGATCCATGAATGTTAACTGGTTATTATCAGCCAAGGAAAATGAAGTGTAGATCAGGATATATTTACTTACAGGCTTTGGGGGAGCCAGGGTCAGACCCATTTCTGCAAAGAGCTCAGGCATCTACTCAAACTCCTGTCATCCACTGAGAGACAAATGCCTTTTCCATTATGCACGCATGGATTTGCTCTTCCTATCTTAACCACCTCATGAACTTAAATATAACCCTTCTAGGTCACAGATTTACCTTTTAAATGGACATTTCTGCCTTCCTCCTGTTTTTCAGCCTTTGTATGGGATTGGCAAAGGCATAAGCAAAGTCTAAGCAAGGGGTAGATGGTGGTGTTTAGTGTGAGCACAGATCTTGATGCTCAGAGATCACATAAAATTAATTTTGGCATTCCCAGACTCTGTTTCTGCCTGAAAAAACTTTCATAGCATAGTTTCTTAGTATTTAGACAGTGTGTGGAAGAGTCTAATCCAATCACCAATACCCAATCATAGCGTGGGAACAAGTAATTTATTATAAAAGTACATTCCTTTCTAAATTAACTCATAAAGAAAATTAAAGGCAACCAGCGTAGAAACAACACTGATATTTCCTAGGAAAAAGCTTCTAAACTTTGGTACCACATATAGCCACTGTGTAATTGTTTCTGATTGATTAAATTATGCAATGGTGTTTAGATTTTTAAAAATTAGTCCCAGTTCCTTAGCTTCATACCTGGCAATAGTATGGAAATAAGTCATACATTTGTAGAATGAAAGAATTGTTTAAGTTTGACCATAAGCCCAGAAATGCCAAGTCCATGACTAAACCATGTCCCTCAGTGACACATTTATACAACTTCTAAATATCTCCAGGGATGGTGACTCCACCACTTCCCTGATCAGCCTGTTCCAACATCTGACCACTTGTTCAGCGAAGAAATTTTCCCTAATGCCCAATCTAAGCCTCCCCTGACACACCTTGAGGCCGTTTCCTTTTGTCCTGTCACTTGTTACGTGGGAGAAGAGACCAATCCCCACCTGGCTTTTGACCTTCTTTCAGGGAATTGTAGAGAGTGAGAAGGTTCATCCTCACCTGTCTGCTATGGGAGTAGCTAGATTAAGTTCTAGTTGGGATTTGGTCTTTCAATTCTCTCCTGGAGTTCCAGCCAAAGCTCTCTCTTCATCCAGGTCAATCTTCTTCCCCACCAGCTTGTGTTTTGGGACATGGGAATGGCTGCCTCTTCTACTTTAGGGTGTCCTTCTTAAAGAAAGTCCAGCCTTCCTGGACTCCTCTGCCCTTCAGGAATGCCTCCCAAGGGAATCTCTCAACCATCTCCTAAACTGGACAAAATCTGCCCTCTGGAAGTCCAAGGCAGTTTTATTTTTATGACTGCTCTCCTTACTCCTCCAAGAATAAGAACCACTCTCATGTCCTGATCGCTGCGTCCCAAACAGCCTCTGGCCATCACATCCTGCCCTGCTCACAAACTGCAGGCCCAGCAGGCACCTTCCCCAGCTGGGTCCCTCACCAGCTGTTAGGGAGCTCTGTTCCACAAACTCCAAGAATTTCCTAAGTTGTTTCCTATCATCTGTGTTGCATTTCCAGCAGAATCTTGTAAGTGGAAATCCTCCACAAGGACAAGGATTGTGAGACTTTTCTAAACCTGGTATAGAATATTTATCTAGAAATAGACTTTTCCCTTTTGAATGCAACATAAATTTATTGGAATTGTCTTAATAAAAATGTCTACATTTTTAAGGTAGATGAAATACAGTCTAAGAACAAATCCCATCACATTGTTACAGCCACTTTTGATGCTTTTTTTATGGCTAAAATTGCATAGTGGAGACTTTTTTTTGTGATAAGAGGAGTCATCTCATTGACATCACTCTTTTCTTTTTCTCATGACACTAAATGTTCACTTAACCTTTGCAGCATTTTACAACAATTAGCTCTTCCTTAAACCTCCAAATCAAGACCCACGCCTTGCGAAATAAGACAAAAACATTCAAACGTAATAATAATAATTTAAAAAATCCAGTCCCAAGCTGACAAAAAAGAGACAAAACCTCTCCGCCTCTGTTTAGCCTGGCCAACATATGCAACTAATTCTCAGAGAGGTTTTCTGGAAAACCAGAGACAAGATAGGCACTGTGGGCTAGCCCCGGGCAGTCAGCAGTGGCAGAACGCTTCACACAGCCTCATGTGTAAAGTTTCTGAACTGACACAAAGCTTAATGGAAGTGAACCCTGACAACTGTGGCCAACCGAGTGTAAGTGACATTCCGGGTGCCTTGCCGCTCCGCATCCGTCCTCCCTCCCCGGCCTCCCCCCTTCCCCCTCTGCCTCTCCCCCTTGAAGGCACAATGTCTCCTGTGGGAAGGAAGCCCTGGTGCTGGAATGCCTGGTGCTCTTTTTCAGGTGATTTGCCAGCTCCCAGCTCATCAGCACGGATTTCTCGGGATGGGAGAGAGCCCAGACTCACTTTTGGAAGGCAGCTAACAAGCAGAGGGATGGTGTGATGGTGTTCACAGGGGTTTTTGGATTGGGGAAGAGACGAGGATCTGACTCTGTGTTTCAGAAGGCTTGATTTATTATTTTATGATATATATTACGTTAAAACTATACTAAAAGAATAGAAGAAAGGTTTCATCAGAAGGCTAGCTAAGAATAGAATAGCAAAGAATGATTACAAAGGTTTGTAGCTCAGCTCTCTGTCCAAACCAGCTGGGATGTGATTGGCCATTAATTACAAACATCCATCATGGGCCAATCACAGATCCACCTGTTGCATTCAACAGCAGCAGATAATGAATATTTACATTTTGTTCCTGAGGCCTCTCAGCTTCTCAGGAGGAAAAATCCTAAGGAAAGGATTTTCCATAAAAGATATCTGCAACAGGATGGTCTGGCAAAGGGCAGGCTGAGATTGTGTCTGAAAGCACTCTCTGCTTACCCTGACATTGCTAAAGGCAGAGAAAGCTGTCTGGGGGAAAAAATCAAAATCTCCACCTCAATTGCTGAGAGTGTCTAATAGGCCCCCTGTTGCCCTGATTTTTTAAGATTTTTCTAAGCCTTCTGATGTTTACATTCTTGCAACAAACTTTCTCACACACTTTCTGTAAATAACTTATTGTTTTGCATTCTTTTATAAAAGAAGAAAAAATTGATGGACTGTTGGTTTGTCCAGTGTCATTGGAGAGGTGGCACTTTCACCCTCCAATCAACTGTCACTTTTAAAAATCTATAAATGTTAAAGTCAGAAAATAAACTTCCCTTTTCTCACCTTGAGAACAACAGTGTGTGTGCTTGTGTTGTTTCGTGTCCTATAGTGACAGCCCCCCACAAAAAACCCTCTTTTTGCATTTCACTTAAATATGGATTTTAAAATTTAGGAGCTGGCTTGAGCTGTCTCACTGCATCAATAAACAGCTTTGTGCAGAGTATTTTTGAGCAGGCTCCTACCTCCCTTTGAAGGCAGGGAAATCAGCCTATTTGTATATAGCAGAGTATGGATCTCTCTGCAGTGCTAATGCCTTGTAGCACATCGATCACTTCTCCTCAGAGGGTTTGAAAGCATTTGGTAAACCCTGGGAAGAGCAGTAGGTGTGTAACAGAAGTCTGCTTTTGTTGGGACTTGCACAAATACATGAAAGCAAAGCCCTGTTGTCAAAAATACACACTCTACATGGATAAGACAGGCAGAGTTGATAAGGAAAAGAAATATGAGAGGTTTAATGAAGGCAGTTATCATGTAGGTGGGAGAAATATAAACAGGCACAACTCAGCTCTCAGGAGTGAAACCTGAATTTCTTGCCACAGTTTTCCCTGGCCCTGCAATTCCTACACAAAATAGTGATGCATCATTTCCACAAGCAGGAAAAGTTAGTAAAACCAAGTAAAACTGTTTTGTTTT
Source organism: Arremon aurantiirostris (assembly GCA_035583995.1). Classification (NCBI taxonomy): domain Eukaryota; kingdom Metazoa; phylum Chordata; class Aves; order Passeriformes; family Passerellidae; genus Arremon; species Arremon aurantiirostris. The sequence continues at coordinate 109,425,713 of JAXCLO010000170.1, read as the reverse complement.
CTTTTGTTTTCTGACACAAAAGAAAATCTCCTTCTCTAATTATTATTATCTATCTTCTCCAGTTGCAGAATCTCTGCATAGTTTGATGAATTATTCCAGCGCTTCACAGCAATGTCATGATCTCACAGTGTTTGGAAATGATCTTTTTAGAGTAACTGCTCTGAGATTCACACGTTTTTCTTCACTAACTTTGGAATAGGCTTCCCGAGGAAGTGGTGGAATTGCCATCCCATCCCTGGAAGTGTTCAAAAAATGATTGGATGTGGTACATGGGCTGTGGTGTGGTTGCCATGGTGCTGTTGGGTCAAAGACTGGACTCAATGGCCTTAGATGCCCCTTCCAACTTTATGGACTCTATGATTTCATTCCTCCAGGTGAGGGCTTGGGTGCAAATCTGAATGTTTTGCACCCAATACATGACTGATTACTACTGAGTATATTGAAAAATTGGCAATAGGAATATAATCAACCATTGCTAAATTACCCTCTTTTCAGTCACTATAACACTGGTTTTAATAGTTTATTTCTCTTATCCGCAGAGACACTGCAAGCAGCATTAACACTGCTCTACATGCATGGCTTTGTTTTTGGAGAATATAAGAAAGTCATGAAGGTGAAAATCCTGAGAGTTCAGTGAAATAATTAATGATTTTTTTAATAAAAGAAGCATTTAATCAATAAATTTGTAATGATCTTGGGCAAAACTTAACACAAACTAGGTTGTGTCCTTCCTGTAAACAGTGATCTTCATTATGAAATTACCAATGAGAATTAACACTATTTGAGGAGAAGGAAAGCCATAGTACATACTCAGTATATGCAGAGTATTTACCCCACCTGCAGAGCTGCCTCCAGCCCTGGGGCCCAGCCCAGGAAGGACAGGGAGCTGCTGGAGAGAGCCAAGGGGTGGCACCAGGGTGATCAGAGGGATGGAGCAGCTCTGCTGTGACAAAAGGCTGAGAGAGTTCAGATTGTCCAGCCTGGAGAAGAGAAGGCTTTGGGGTGACCTCATTGTGGCCTTCTAGGGCTTGCAGGAGCAACAGGAAAGATGGAGAGAGGCTGTTTACAAGAGTGACACAACAAGGGGGAATGGCTTTAAACTGAAAGAGATTCAGATTGCATATTAGGAAAAAAATTGTTCCCTGTGAGGGTAGTGAGGCCCTGGTACATGTTTCCCAGAGAAGCTGCGGCTGTCCCATCCCTGGAAGAGTCCAAGGCCAGGTTGGATGGGGCTTGGAGCAACCTGGGACAGTGGAAGGTGTCTCTGCCCATAGGAAGGGGTCAGAATGAGATGATCTTTAAGGTCTTTTCAAACCCAAACCATTCTGGGATTCTATGATTCTATGATTCTATACCCAACAGAATGAAGAAGAAATATAGAGGAGAAGGCTTATGAGAGGGCTTGAAACTGTGCAGCTCATGTAGTAAATTTTGCACCACAACTTTGCCTTTTAAAAACATGTTGTCTACTAGAAAATAATCTTTAAGTAGAAGCTCCCAAACTCACTTAAAATGCATGAATTTGGACGCCTCTGACACTGCTGGGCGTCATTTTTCTCTATGTACTGGATCCCTTCTTTCACAGGAAGGACACTGCATGGCAAACGGGAAAACTTTGTGAGTGACTGTGTGAGCAGAACTATTTGTACTCAAAGATCTTTGGAGATGCAACACAGATGATTTACCCAAGGTCACATAAAGAATCAGTAGCAGAGATTGAAATTCAGCTTGAGTCTGCGGAGTCCCATTCAAGTGCCCAAACAACGAGACCACCTTTTCCAACTGATGTTGAATCTGTCATCTGAGACTTAAAATGTTTTGAGGTGACAGCAACTGACCCCAAAACCCCAGGTTTTATGCAAAAATATTTTCAAGTCTAAACAGTTATGTTAAATGAACCATTAAAAATTAAGCATTGAAATGAACTGACCTGAACAACGAACTAAAACATGCCTGAGGCATCAAACAGGTTTCTATTTTTTTCCTTTTATTTATGATGGGCGATGTGACAAAAGAATTCACTAAATTCTGAATACTAAATAAATTAGTCATAGCTCAAATGCCACTTCAATAATTTTTCCAGAGAACAACCACCACAGGAGCTTTTCCTCAGTTGTGCCCCTTTGGCTCACCTGGTCTTGAGGATGACTCAAAAATGGAGAAAACTGAAAGACAGTGAAAGATAAAGAGTGTAAATGCCAAATCCGCCTAAACATTTCATCATCTGAGATGCACCTGGGTTAAAAGTTGGACACAAATGTCTGAAATTACATGTACACCATTATACCTCAAATCACAGGAGAATATTTTTTATGTAGCACTATTAATGCCGTAAGTATGGTATGCAGGTCCTTGTGTTTCTTCCTCATTTTGTTTCTGCAATAAAAATATTAGCAGCTATGAATACTTTCTTCAGTGACATATTTCACAAATTTTTCACTATGAAGTAAAGCAAGCCCAAAAGAAAATTATATTCAGAAGTGTTCAAGTTTCTGCATATGCCTTAAATCTCTTCTGGTGCTGATCAGTTCAGTAGAAAGAGTAGGGTGAGAAAGAGTAGGGTGAGTTAGGAGTTGCTGCAGGGAGAGAAAGACATGTGGAAGACTAGAGAAAACACAGACAGAAATGAAGAAAATTAGAGTAAAAACAAGGAGAAAACAGAAAAAAAAAAGAGATGGGAGCAGATTCCCCCTTCAGGGCACAAACTTTCTTACTGGTTAGAGCTGAGAAATTGATTAAGTACAAACGGTGAAGAATTTAAATTACTTTTAAAGGCCACACCTACCCCTTGAGGTCCTTCCAAAATACTCCAGACATTGATTTATTGTAAGGTGTGTGGTCCTTACTTGTTAATGGAGAGGCAGCCATTGGCTGAGTTCTCCAACTTTAAACCTTCTCATGGATCCACAGGAAACTATGGATGGACAAAACCAGGGTGTCCAAAGTTTACATCCTGGCCTGAAAAACCTGGCTAAATAGGGATGCTGGCTTGTGGGGTTGAAGTTTTGACTAAAAGAGACCCCTTCTGCTATTTCTCCTGCATATTTCAGAAAACTTTGCTTATTTCCTTGGCTATCACGTCTCTGCTTTAGCCCTTTATTTCCCTGAATGGAAGAAAACCAATATTCTCACAGAGCTTTAAAATCTAAAAGCGAGTTACAGAGGAAAGATAAATGGGTAGATAAATAATTTTTTAATTATTTGGTAACTCATCTTTGTCAGTCTTTCCCTTCATAAGGCTCTCACAGTTGTTTTTGTCCTTATCACCCCTTTGTTATTGTGCTGATCAGCTGGAATGGAAGCTATGTCTCATCCCATGGAATTATGGAAACATTAAGATTAGGAAAGAACTCCAAGTTCATTGAGTCTTTGACCAAAAAGTCCAGCCTTTGAGGGAATTGATTTACAGCTGATCAGTGTGGAGCACTGACTTCAGCAGTTCTTCTGGAGCAATGCCCTTGGAGGTTTCATCTCCAGCAGGCACCTATATCAAGGTGAAAACCTCTCATCATGGTTAGGCAGGGTACTTGCACCTAGAGGCTTCAGAATTAGAGCTGATGTTGGTTTTATCTAACTGCTGCAGTGAAAAGAGCTGTAAAACACTGTGCCCTCACCTTTTATTTAATTACTTTTAAACTTGCATCAAAAGAAAAATGACTCATCACAAGGACTTCTCTGCTCCAGACAGATGAGTCACTCAGAGCCCTTGGGTGGATCCAAACTTCTTTGTGTTTTGTTCATCAGCTGGGAATTGTTTGAAGGGCTCAGAGTATAAAAGTGCCGTGATCCCGTTTTCGTCTGCATGTGTGCAGTGGAAGATGATGAAAGAAGAGGTTGTTCCACAAGGATCTCTTTGGTAGGGAGAAAAAAAAGCTAGTGGAGAGTTCTATCTTTCAAAAGTTTTGCAATAATTTTCAGGTTTCGATAAAACATTGCAATTCACCTTCTCATTTTATTTGCCCTCATTGCAGAAGATTGTACCTGCTCTTTCTTTAGCCCTTTTCTTCCACAACCTAGGCAAAATAGATCTATTTACCAGTCCTTTCATTACTTACAATGTCCATTTTTACAAGGTAGTGTCCATTGTAGCTTCTTCACACTTGGGGATATTCAAAAGGCAGCTGGACATGTTCCTGTGAAACTGGCTCCAGGTGTTCCTTCTTGAGAAGGAGGATTGGACAAGTTGAAATCCAGAGGTTCCAACCTCAACCATTCCCTGCCTCTAAAACTGTGATTCCATCTTCAGATTTCAGTATTCATACCAAATCTTCCCTCTCCCATTTACTTCTTGGGCTGTGTTCCTGCAAGGGCTTTCTGGGGAAGCAGAGTTATTCTCTGGCATGCGCCAGGTTACAAATAACCCCATCCTGCTTAGACCCATTCTCCTTTGAGCTGGATACACCCTGTCCAAGGAATGGAGCTGCCAAATCCCTCCCCATGCTGTGCAAAGCAGCCTTGGTGAGGAATTTTTGGTGGGCTACAATTTGTGACAGCTGCCCCCACTCCAGGGAGGTAAAACAGCCTCAAAGAGAATGAGAAATGCTCGAGGTCTCCTTCCCAAAGCTGTAAATGCTCCCCATCACTCCAGCCACCTCCCACCAAAAAAGCCGAGCATCTTGACAGAGAAATTTGAAATCTTGGCAACTTTCCATGGAGGAATATAATCTTTAAGGAGCCTCAAAACTGCCCTTGGGCAAATCCTCTTTTCATAGTCAAAATAATAATAATTAATGAAATTCCACAGTATTCAGAAAAAAGCCAATGCTTTTAGAAAATCTCCAGGCTGCCATTTCCAATTATAAATTGCCATATCCAGTAACATCACCCTGATAAAGTGGAAGGCTGATCTGTACAGGCAAGTGAGGATGCATCTAAAGTTGAGATAATATCAACACCTCTCCCTGAAGACATAAAATAAACTGCATCATTTTATTAGATTAACATATTAAAATAAAACTTAGCATCTCTGCCACTTCACCCAAACTAATGCAAAGGAGCTTAATATTTTATTATTAGATTTATCTCACTGTTTGGCATGATGATTAACTCTTTCCAGTGAGAAGGTGCCTGATATCTCAGTCTATCTGTCTGCCATATGCTTCATAAAATAAGTATTTTTTCTGAAAATAAAGACAAAGAAAGAAAATAAATAGGTAAAGTCTTAAAATTCAGAGTGAAATGGGGTTCTCATTTTTATAAAATACTCTTTTTTTAGAGGTTTTAAAAGCAAATTGCTCTTTGTTTTTCTAATTGTTAATATACAGTGACATTCACAGGGTCAGATTAGGTCATCATTCAGTACTGCCATGACAAAGTCCAGTGGTTTTTAATGAAAATTCAGAGAGCCTAGAACATTTTGAGGAATTTTGCATTGTAAATTTGACCTATGCAACGTTTTTCAAAAACGTCTTGTGATGTTCCAACTATCAAACTGTGGAATGCATTGATTGGTTCTTCTGATGTGGCAGGTTAAAAAAGTGACAAAAATCAATAAGCTGTAAAGTTTATCTGAATTAAGACAGTTTGCTTTTGTGGAAAGAGTAGAGAAGTGTGTCTGATGAGAGAATAGATTCTGTTTGTAGAACTGAAATATTTAACTTGAAATCTCTAATATTTGCCTGAAAGTATTAGAATTTTTTAACCTTTGTTTTTCTGCTTTGCTTTTCCTCTAATCTCAAAATTGTAGTTCCTACTTGTAAAATGCCTTCTTGTCAATCTCCCTTTATTGTTTTGCCAAACATTTGTAACATCACATTTTTCTCAGGGAATATGTCCACAATGACAAAACATATATCCCTGTCATAATGAAATTAGGAATCAGTATTTGAATTTCTATACTGAAGTTTGAAAATCAAAGGGATTGTTTTTACACTTAAAATGTAAAATGAAGAGGAGAAAGGAAAACATATTCTTCTTTCTGAATTTTCAGTAAGTTCAGAGTTCATCAGCATATCCTGCATGTTTTTCTGTGCTTCCTAAATAGGGAAAAAAATCCATAAACTTTTTTTTTTCAATTAATGACACAAGCTTTTCTTTAAAAAAAGTTACCAACTTGAAGGACTGTTCCACTTCAGTCCTGTATTTGCAGTGTTTTGTTCAGACCAGCTACTGTGGAACTCGGACCAGGTCACTTCTGACTGAAGCCCTTGGTTCCAGCCCATTCCTACTGCTCCAAGCATTGAGGAATCATAGTCACAGAATGGTTTGGGTTGGAAGGGAAACTAAAATTTGTCTGGTTTCAAACCTCCTGTCATGGGCAGGGACATTTTCCGCAAGAGTTCCATGGGTTAACCCCAGCCATCAACCAAGAACCATGGAGTCACTCACTCACTTCCCCACATACAGGATGAGAGAGAGAATTGGAAGGGTAAAAGCTGGAAAACTCATGGATTGAGATAAAAGTAGTTTCATAGGGAAAGAAAAAAAAGCACAGATGTAAGTAAAGCAAACAAGGATTTATGTCACTGCTTTTCAAGGACCAGGCAAGTGTTCAGCCATTTCCAAGAGGGCAAAACTCCACTATGAGTAACAGTGATTTGAAAAGAAAAATACCACTCCAAATGTCCTCCTTTTCTTCCTTTTTCACCTCACTTTATATACTGAGCCTGATGTCACCTGGTCTGGAACATCCCTTGGGTCAGTTGGGCTCACCTGTCCTGGCTGTGTCCCCTCCCTTTCCCATGCACCCCCAGCTCCTTGCCAGTGTGGCTATACAAGAAGCAGAACCGTCCTTGGCTCTATTGCCCTGTTCAGCAATAACAGAAACATCTCTATATTATCATCACTGTGCTCTGCACAAATCACAAACACAGCCCCCTGCCAGATACTGTGAAGAAAATCAACTCTACCCCAGCAAAAATCGGCACAGGTTGATCCAAACCCTGTCCAGCCTGGCCTTGAGCACTTCCAGGGATCCAGGGGCAGCCACAGCTTCTCTGGGCACCCTGTGCCAGGGCTCACTCATCCTCACAGGGAAGAATTTCTTCCCAATATCCAATCTAAACCTTCTCCTGCTAAGAGTTCCTCTCCATATTCCTTGCAGGAGCTTTGACAAAGCTGTGACTGGGCAGCTCTCACCGCCATTCCAGGGCATCCCCTATTCCAACTTCTGGATCAGGCTTCCAACTTAAGAGGTGAACATTTCCCTCTGGGAAGGCAAAAGTTGTCCCACATTGATATTTCTGAGGGAAAACACTCTTGCCAGTGTCAGAGTGGTCAGAGTTGCCCTCTGTGAGATAGAGAACTTCCAGGGATCAACTCTGGAAGGAATTTGCCCTAGTGAAAATGAGAAATGTGCTGCTTTTAGATACCCAAACTGAGCTGATACAAACCCTGCCTCACCAAGGTGAAATGATCACTTTGAATAAAGTGGTTTGTTATAAACAAATACCCAATTGTGAATATGTCTTTTTCTAAAAAAAAAAAATACAAAAATAGATATTTTTCCCCTTCTTTTAGAAAGGAACTGAATTCCTGTATAGTTGATAAAAATGTTTATTAGCAGTATTGCCCTTTTGTCCCTTTTCTACTGAGTGAAAAAGCAAAGAAGGAACACTCCATCATACCCTTGTACCCCAGATACTGGTTTTGTCTAATATACAGGAAAACAGAGACATTCTAATTCACAAATACTCCGAAAAACCGTGGAGGGTCTCCATGAATTGTAATTTAAACATCTCCTTGTGTCTCAAAGTTAAAATATATCACCCTCAGCCTCACAGAAATGTGCTTGCAGAGGGATGATTTATAAATCATTCAGTAACAGACGATGTTACAACTAAAGCAGTGGGAGTTTTGAAATACCTACATCAGATTAGGCTTGTGTTTATTTCAAAAAAAGCTCTGATCTACTTTGGATTTTTGGCAGGCACAACATGAGCCCAACATGAACTACTGTAAATCAAAGCCTTTTTTGAAAGTCAAATTTGGAATGTTTCCAATCTCAATTAAAAAATATTTGATGTCTTTTGGACTTCAATTTTTAAAAAATATTTTTGTTCTTCTCATTTACTCTGTCCAGACCTGTCCATTACAAAGATCCCACCAGGAACTAATGAAATTGTAAATGTTTTCATGTTTCTTTTATTTGTGGCCACTTTTTAAAATGTATTTTTTCTCAATGATAATAATTTAATAAACAAATTAGAGGAGAAAAACATTCACAGCCACCCTCTTAAATTAGTCATGATTAACATTTCATATGCATTGAATAGTTTATCTCAGACATAAGTGGCAGCAGAAGAGATAGAAATCAGGCAGCGTTCAAAATCATGAAGGTTATTCAATGGATGTTTTCATGCCTTTTCTCCCTCATCCTTCCAAGATTATGATACACAAATTAGTTATGAATAACTCAGCTGCATTTGTGTGGTCTAAAATACAAATCTATTAGCATAAGAGCTGCTGTTTAAAGTTAAAGAAACCCTAATATACAAACTTTTTTGTTTAGATAAAAAATACAAATATCAGTGGAAAATACGCTGAGAAAACACGTTCCATCCTGGAAAATACACCGCAGCTCTGGGCTCAGGCTCTCTAAATTCTGTGATTTGTATATTTTGCTACAATGGCCATTAGTGTTTCCATAAATGTTATTTCATGGGTGCAAAGCCTCAGCCAGTCTTCACATGAATTGTGTTGACACAGGGTTGCAGTGAGATGCAATGTTAACCATCCTTCAACAGAACTAAAAGGTGTTTATTTCTGGACTTGATCCATATCTGTCTCAGCATTTCGTAGCTTGACTTGCCACATTCAGTGACATTCAATAAATACCTCAGTGAAGTGAATGTCACATAATTTCAGGGTATGTTCCTGGCTCTGAGCAGCCCAGGGTTACCTAAGCCTTGTCACAGCTCTGTCAAACCTCAGAGTATGAAACATTTCTGCGATAGACCCTGCACAAAACCCTGCAGTGAAAGGAACTCACTGAAACTTTCACAGTATTTCTGTCTGATTATTTTCTGAGTTGGGGAAGGAAAAAGAGAAGTTTTCAAAATGAGGAGAAGTGAGGAATGTGCTGTTTCATGACAAGGCATCTTAGCTTCAAAAATCTCACTCTAAATGCACCTGTGTGAGACAAATTTGTCACCTATAACTTTGTGTATTTTAAATGCCAGAGCTAAACCACCATGAGAGAGGTGAGCTGACTTGTAGCAGTGTCACAAGAGTGGGAGTCAGTTAAATTCCTGACTCAGTTCTGAGTTTTGTGATTCTAGACATTGTCTCTAGCACATGATACCTGATACTCTTCTGTCTTTGTTTGGAAAGACAGGAGTCTGCTAAGGAAGACAGAAGCCTCTCCTGAAAATGGAGAATGTAAACCCTCCCCACCCCTCTGAACTGCTATAAATTTTAAATTGAGGGGCTCTCAGACTAAAATATGGGAGCATCTTTAATAGAGAAAGGAAAATAAATGATAAAATAAACAATGCAGTACACTAGAACAACACTGACAGAGTCAGAACAAACCTGACACCCTGTGGCTCAGGGTGTTGGTGGCAGTCCCATTGGAAATGTGGCTGCAGCCCTCCTGCAGTGTCAGGGGTGGTTCTGCTGGAGCA
>JAXCLO010000170.1:109390345-109416050 GCA_035583995.1 Arremon aurantiirostris | reverse complement strand
TGGGATGCTGTAGTTCTTATCAGCCATGCAGTGACATTCAATAGCTGTTATCAGCAGATGTCCCCTCCCGAGGGAGGAGTGATTGTGGTCACTCAAAGAGAGAGATAAGGCAAACTGCCCACTTGACAAAGATAATCTGCCATACAAACGGTAACTGAAAACATCTTGCATTGCAATTATCAACATCTTGTCATCCTTGTTTTAATTAATTAATTTTTCTCATCCTTGTTTTAATTAATTAACTAAAAATTTCTTACCCTGACAAAGTGCCGTTCAGCTCCAAGCTGAGGAAGCCACATTTCAATGTCTATAGAGCAGCAGTGCCAGTCTCCATACTCTAATGAGGTGACAAAGCTCCCTTTACAACCAATGTAGACCTGATCAACACCATCAATAATGAAGATTCTTTTCCCTTAACAGCATTTCAAGGTGTCCTTCCTGACCTTTGGCTACTCTCCAAAAGAATTTTGATCTCACTTAGATCCTTTTATTGTTTCTGCTGATTGGAGGAGGGTGTTTTTTGTGTCTTGGGGCACCATATTCCTATTATTAGGAAAATAAATAATCTTCCAGCAATTCTCTATGATCTTTTTGAAATTTAGCCATTTTGTGTCTAATTTTGTCATCCCTGGCAGCAGGGTTTGCAAACAAGGTCTAAATTTCAACCTCCCATCCTGATTACCAGATGATAAGGGCCAGTATCTTGAGACCAACAAATCTTTAGCTAGTTAGTCCCGAGGACAAGCCAAAGGAAAGCAATCGTTGCAGAATCAGGGATGATACAAAGTGCTACAGCCATGGGTTATGCAGCTAGGTTATGTGACAAGTGGCAGAGGCTGTCACAGCTTTGCACTGTGTTTTCTCTTGTCCTGGCACCTCCTGGCACCTTCTCAGCCCCATCTCTGATCTGCAGACCATTTGTGTGCAGTGTCACCCAGCCTGAAAAAATCCATGTCACTGACCTGCCACCAAATATGCTCAAAGGAATTCAAGCTGAAGCTTGGATAAATTGGGGTCTATCACAACATTCCTTGTTTGCTCTTTTGTGGCAGCCTACTTGGTAGGAGGATAAAAATTTTTATGGCAGTCATTAGGAGCTCATTAGTTGTCATTGGGAGGTCAGCTGTTTTTTTTGGCACTTATTTCTGAATTTGTTGCAATCATCACTGTGCAAATCTCCACTGTTCTAATAAAGTAGATAGGGAAATAATGATATATTTTTATGAAGAAAAAGTGTTAGGGATTAGTCCACATTATCCATAGCTTAGAATAAAAAGTTGACCCAGCTGAATCCCTTATTTTTCCTACCTGAAATAGTCTTATGTTGCTATACTTTGGCTCTTTTTTTATCACCTAATTCTTCTTCTGAGTATTTTTTTTCATTCTTGTCTTTCAATATCTCTTTGCAGCATTCCAGCTACATATTTGAATATTGCAAAGGCTGTGAGTAAAACATTAGAGCAAGAGAGCACCAGATAAAAATTCCCATTTGTGGATACAAACCTCCTTAAATTGCCATTATATATTTTGATGATTTCTTAGCCTGTGGGTGCTATCACTATAATTTGCAGTGTATAAGTTTTAATAAGTCAATTATAAATGTAATGTATGCTGAAAATATCACCACGGCAGCAGCTTAATAAACAGAGCCCTTTTTTAATCTTATCCTCAAAACAGAGTTAATGTACCGCTCTTCTAATTTATAATCAAAATGCAAAACAAAATTCAGCTTAACAGTTATAGAGTAGCTGAGGTGCTTCATATCATTAAATTGAAATACCTGAAGGCAAACCTGTTCTCTGACTGTAAAAGACACCAACCAGCTACATGTGTATATGTGGATAATTCACATATTTGTGTCTGCATATGCATGTATCTGCATTTAGTTCTACCTACATTTTCAGATAATTAGGAAACATATATACACATATTCCTCTGGAGTATATGAATTCTCAGCAAAGCACAAAGTTTATAGCAGAAAGAATTTGTCATACCCACATGGCTCCAGTGCAAAAAAGGCATTTTGCAGAATGTATGAAATCTGGTTCTTAATAAGGTACAACAAAACCCCAAGGAAACTCACTCAGAGAGTCCCAGCCTTACATGAACATTATTATTATTTTTCTAATTCCCACAGCAGTCAAACCTATGTTCCTACAGGGTATTACAGTCATAACCTGTCTTCCTGAAGTGCCTGAATTCTCTACACGGCCAACACTTCTGCCTTGGGAAAGGCCAGGTGTGTCCCTGACAGCCAGGTAAATGGAATAATAACCTGATAGAAAGCCTGAATCCTTGTTTATACCTTTCATTTTGGAAAGTTAGTCATCCAAAAATGAGATGTCTACTCTGTGTTATTCATTAAGCTACTTTTCCTCAGTGTGAGAAAGATTAATATTTCCAAAAGATTAATATTTCCATCTCTTCTGAGAAACCTGAAAGCTGAAGTTGCCTGGAGTGCTGATTTCTCTCTGCTAATTACACAGGAATCTTTGGTGATTAATGTAAACTTCATGCTTAAAACCGAGGTTGTTTCACTCCTTTCATTCCTCCATCCACAGTGTTACAGGGATGATCTGCTACACAGCAAGCTCAGGATATTGTATGAGTAACCCTTTGTATTAAATAAATGTCAGTTTATAGGAATTCAGACTTTCTGTTGTTCTTTTAACACTCAAGGTACTTGAAAAAAAATTTATTTTCACTCATGTCTTCTGAAAATAACAAAACTACATGGAGGCATAATTGCTCAACACTCTTCAATGGTTTCTTAGTTGTTATTATTTATAACACAGGCATATGTGTATAAACAACATTTACTGAGAGGCAGCAGAATGAACTTGTGGCAGAAGTTAAACCCAAAAGATGCATCATGCATTCTCCACAGAAAAGTCTGTTTCTTTTTCCCAATTGCTTTGAGCGATGATCCTATTCCCATTGCCAGGAATAACCAGTGTCCACTTTGAGTCCAGTAACATGACATTCTTCTCAAAGTTAATTGCATTTAAGAATTGTGTTGGAAATTTGGAATTTCAGTGTATGAAATTACCATTTGTTGTAAGATGAGGAAAATGAGAGGGATGTCAGATTCAGGTGGTGACATGGATGAGCTCTCCAAAAACATCTGGAAAACCTTTATTGATTTCAGTTTCAACTTATAGCAGGGAAAGTGCTATACCAGAAAGAAAAAAAGCAACAAAACAGTTCCAGATTCCACCACTGAGCTGGTCTTTCCTCCTCTCAGACTGACATCTCCAAAACCCTAAAGGTAGGATTCAGAGAATGGTTTGATTTGAAAATGACCTTCAGGTCATATAGTTCCAACTCCCTGATATGGAAGGAATCAAGTGATCTCATATTAGACATTCATATGGTACTTGTCAACTTCTAAGCAGATTATTTTCTTATAAAGAGAAAAGGAGTACTTTTAAGACAGAATTCAGGTGATGTATTACGAATGTCTGCTTTAAGATAAGATGAATAGGAAACTGAAAAAGCCAATTTCTCTCTTTTATAGGACAGATAGCCTAGAAAACCCTCAAGACATCAATGCCTATACTCAATCCCTCTTCAGGGTGTAACTTGTCATGTTCTCAGAATGCTTTTCTGTGTAATTTGTCTTGTTCACTACAGTCAGGTACCCGTGCTCCCCTTTTTAGATGCATCTGTGATGCAGAGGGACAAAGACATAGCACAACATGCCAGCATTCCCTGGGAATCAGTAAGAAGCTGGAGAGTCCATCCTCTACCTTTGCTTTCCAGGAAATGTATAAATTTCTAGCTCATGGACTACATGTCCTTTTTGTTTGGAAAATGTTTGAAAGATGACCAAGATTTGGATGGGTGAGTAATTTTCTTGTGTGCAACAACAAATAAGGAAGTTGTTGGGATTGCAGGGTCAGAGGGAATATCCTGACTCAGAGGACTGGCCATGAACATGACCAGCACCATCTTCTTTCCATCAGTTTTCAGTACCTGAGGGAGAATATGGACATAGGGAAGAATTTTACTATTTTATTTTATCAGCATAGTAGTAACACCCCTGTACCACAGCGAGTGGTTGAGCAATTTCACATCCAGTGTGACTAAAAAGCACGATGCTTCATGAAAAAGAGACACATTTTATGACCTTTTCTCAGTTTTGGTTGGTGTTACATGAGGAAGATGCACTAGATATGTGTTGGCAGCCCCTGGAAGTCTTCTCAAACTGCATAGACATAAATTGAATTGACAAAAACAAGCAATAGTTGAGACGGGACTTAGGAATCGCAATGGTAGAAGAGAAGGAAATTTGAAAAAAATATTTCTTCTACAACTTCTGCAAAGATATTTTGATTTTTGGCAAGTTTTTATTTTTAACTGCCTTTATTTCAGTTTTCCACCTGTACTCATTGAACCTGAGCTTTTATGTGTCATATGAACAAAATGCATTTCAAATGTTGTCTACACAGACCATCCAAAATCTGTTAGTCTACAACAGTCACTGATGTCCTGTGCTAAGCACCAAAACCTTTCGCAGGAAGGCTGAAGAGAAAACCCCAATCAGCTCAAATCAAAAAGCATTTGCTCTGACAGATCAAAGAAATTAAATGGAGAAGTAAAGGACATCACAAATTGCAAAATTCAGAACACATAAAAAAGTGATGTTGGGTTCAGCTGGGGTAAAACACCATCAGTCTGTTCCCAATTCCCAATTCAAAAGCCTTGCACATAACCCAGGACATTCCAAGCATTGCCATCAAACAAGAAGACTCATTCAACGTGTTCTGGTGAGAAGTTCTTCTTTCAAATGGATGAAATTCCTGTGAGAGCCAAGGAAATTTATCAAGGAGCTTTACCTATTGTCAAGACCAGAGGCAAAGAGTGGGCTCACCCACAAGAGGATTAAACACAGGGGTCTCTTGGGGGTTTCTATGTCTTGTCACTTCACTTCTGAAAGTCACAGAGCTTGAATTGCCCAGACTTTTCCTCTCATCCATGTCCTCAGCAGAGGCAGCAAGCTCAGCGCCTGAGTCCTCAGTCTAGATGAGGGTATTATTCTCATCTTTAGTGAACCTTTCTGTTTTCCTCATGCAGAGATAACTTTACCCAACCTCAGCGATAATTCCAGCCTTCCAACCAAAAAAATCACCTACTAAGAAATAAGTGAGGACGTGTTTGCCAAGACTCACAGATCATTACTTTTCCTGTCCACTCCTCTCCTCCTCTCGGCTTACCTTAAGCTTACATGGAAATCTGGAGGACTTAATGAGAGATATCAGAGATAATCTTTGCCGACACTTGCAAAGCGTGCCTTGCCTTCCAGACAGGATTTCCTCAGCCTGCTCGGTTCTGGATAGGAAACCATCCTTCGCTCTGCCAGTACCACTCAGGCACAACAAGGGAGAAAGGGGCATTACACAGAACATTTTCCACTGCTGTGCCGTATCTCATTTACTCTTGCTACTGAAATACACAGCCTCTAATTAGCTCGTCCAGTTCCGCTCTTTCTTTTTTTAATCTGAGATGGAAAAAGGAAAAAAAAAAAGTCATTTATTACCGACTAACATTCATTAAAACTTGTAACTAGTTTGTTTATTGAAACCGGACAGCATTTCCTCCCCTTTCCAACCTGCCACTGTGTGGTATATTCACATATAAGGCATCAATAATTATACAATGCATTACAAATGAGCTTTTAAAGCTGGGATGCAAATTAGGAATGTAAATGTGGCTCCTAAATTGGCTATGTTAATATGAAATATGATTCTTTCTAATAGAGTGGGAGTAAGCCCCAGTGGTATTGATCTTTTCCCTTTTCTGCTTGAAACCCCCCAGTTAAGCAGCAGTGTCTTTTCACCTCCCCTCGCTGAGACTCATCTGGTCAAGTCGAACTCTTTCCTCTTATTTGCCTGTGCTGAGCCATGAGCACTAAATGAAGCGAGTAATTTGGTGCATTGTTGGGGGGGACGGGAGGAGGGGGACTGGGGAAGGGGGGCAGCTGACAGTGAATGGTGTCAGCTGCAGAGGCAGCAGAAAAAGCCGACATCTTAATAAAACAGCCTCGGGCAAAATCCCATTAAAGCCTTCAGAAGCTTGTTTCCCTGCAGTTGAGCAGGTAGGCGTCGTGCACTGCGTGGCAGCCCTGAGTGCTCTCTGGGAGCCCAGTTCAAAAAAAAAAAATAAAAAAAATAATAGTGGGGGAAAAAATTGAGTGCTTTTTTTTTCCACTCCCCCCCCCCCGATCTAAATCATCCACCAGCCTCTGCTCCTCAGAGTCATTTGCAAGGCAGAGAGAGAGGGAGGGAGGGCGAGGGAGCAGGGAGCGAGTGCGCCTTGATGTGCGGGGAGCGAGCGCCGGAGCAGCGGCAGGAGCTGTGGCGAGCTCCCCTCGCCCATTATCGCTCCAGCACAGACCTCGGGCTGACCTTTGGAGAGCACAGGGAATGGGGAGACACGGGCGGAATGACAATGAGGACACCGTGCTGAGGATGGATGGATGGATGGTGGCACCTCTCGCCCGGCGGGATGGGATGGGATGAGTGGAAGGATGAGAACAATGGGAGAGGATAAAACTCTCCCTCAAATCTCTTGGAGCAAAACAAAACCTTCAAAAATTAGACCATACCTCTAGACTGAGAGCAACCACTCAAGGTGCTAATAGCATCCAGACCCAATACAATTGATCAATAGACCAAGCTAGCCCAGGGATAACAGCTCAGTCTCCTCTGAGAGTCCGTATCGACGAGGAGGTTTAGGACCTCGATGTTGGATCAGGACATCTTAGTGGTGCAAGATCTGCCTTAGGATTTTAGCTTTTATATTTTTCATATATTTGTAATCCTCCAATTCTTTAGTGTACTGCTCTAGACTCCATGTAGAGTGTTAGTTACCATCTTCACATTTTGAACAGACAAAACTGTTCCTCTCTAGGCCTGGGAATCAAGGACACCTCACTGCCTCAGGCCTCGAGAAATGCAAACAAAAGTGGGTTGGGGTGCAGCAAACTTGGGGTAAATGACTTCAATACCTGAAGCTGTAATTGGAAGATTATTATGTGAATTGCCCAAACTTATAAAAGTATGAAAACCCATGACCCATCGTCTATTTTTTGGGTTTAGCCCCTGGGGGTGGGGGGAAGCTTCATCTGCCCTAAATGTACCTGGAGGCCCTTCAATAAGTATAACCACTTTTTAATCTCTTAATTTTGTCTAGCTGCTGTTTTTAGGTAGTCCCAAAAGGCATCAAAATCACCCTATGCATGTTTCACTTGAAAGAGCAAAACATGGATGGACATAATTCAGACACCACAATGCCAGGGACAGGACTGGACAAGCACACAGTGCCAGAGAGATCACCAATGTCTCTCAGCAATCATGACTTCAATAAACAAAAAGACCCAGACACAATTAAAATGCACAATAATTTTTTTTTTCAATCCCTTTTCAGCCTGGAGATACCTCCTCATTGCCACACACACCCTTTGCTTGATGATGCTTCTTTTTCATAGATGAACTCTGGGTGTATGAACTTCTGGAGCATTTCTAGACAATTTTTATACACAAGTTTAAATTGCCGAGGTCTGGTGGATATTGACAGTTCAATGCACAGGGAGGAACAATTCTGCCTGACTCACACCATCATGCAGCTGATCTGACTCTAATAAAGCATGGCAGCCTCCTAAACAGATAGAGGATGCACTTTGTACAATTGAAAGACCAGTCAGGTCTCTTAAGAGAATAGAGTCTGCTTTGGCTCAAGATCACTGTACCTCTGCATTGTATATTTAATGTTTGATGGGTGTCTGGCTAGAAAAAAATTGTGGCTTTCTTAAGTTAAATCAATTTTATCTGTTCTGTCAAAACCATTTGGGTTTGTGAATGACCCTGTGCTGAAAGAATTTCCTTAATCATCTGGAACTCGGTGCAGCAGCTTTTGTTCAGCTATCAATCATTTCTACCGAGGGCAAGGAAACAAGAACTCTTCTTGGCTCTTATTTTAGTCAAAAATTACGGTTAAATCTGAACACATTCTGACTTCATTTCCCTCTCTGTAAATCAGCAAGAGTAAGAGCCAGGCTTTTGCTTTTCTCAGCCTCTGCCATAGGTTGTAATATTCAAGAAAGTACCAGAAGGAATAATAAGATTTCTGACAAGCAGACTCATTCCATTATGGCTAAATTACTTTGGTTTAGCCAGAATCATAAGACTAAGTTGAGCCACCAGCTGGGCACATTTCTTCAGTAGGAGCTTCTCTACATTTCAGATTTTCCCTGGAGCTCAGCTAGAAAAATCTCAAATCATTCTTGTATTCTGAATTCCTATGTCTTTTCCCCCCTCTGTTCTTTACCATCCTTATTCACTCTTATCAATTCCTCCTTTCCCCTATTTCCTTGCCTTCCTTGCTTTTTATTTTAAAATCTGTCTTTCTACTCTGGAAAGTCCCAAAGCATTTTCCAGGCTGCAGTTTTAAAGTTTGATTCCCCCATGAGTGCACTGGCAGGAGTTGAACGAATGGGATTATTCCCTCACCTCTGAAATGCAGCCACTTCTGAGGTAGAGCACTGCAGCCACTCTGTCTTCAACATGTGCCTGGGTCTCTGGAGAGGGAATGAAGGATAACCTTTTCACCTGAAAGTACCTTTTTCAGGTAAGCTGAATATAACTTGGAATTGAGCCAGAGCACCACAGTTAACAATTCTTCCTGAGCATAGCCTGAGATTATGACCAGAAATGTCAGAATATTCCTTTGATGTCTTTCTAATGGACCTGTAAATGGAAATTGCAAAAGTTTCATCTTCTTTTTATATGTGTGTATTTATTGCAGCTATGTGTGTCTGTTTATGTGTGTGCACACTCCAAGATTTTGGAAGCAGAGCCCTCTGGAAAGGCAAATAGACTCAAACAACCAGCAGGGAATGCTTTCACAATGGCAATCTTTTTAGTTCATTCATGTTCCAGTGGATCTCATCATATTTGCAATGCTTTCTAATACCTCTGAGGAAAATCAAATAAAACTCTGTGGTACAGTCTCAGTAAGGGCTTCCTTCTCACAGTGTTCTGCAGTGAGATATTGTGATGATGTGACACTAAACACACTGTACCTCCATCTCCTCTTTTGGGCTCTTTTGCTGGGCATGGATTGTTTCTACAATTCAGTCTGGCTAAAACTCATTTAAATATCAATAAATCTACCTGTCCTCCATGTCTGTTAATGCTTTCTCTTTTGTACACACCTAATTCCCTTGCCCTTGTACAAGCTCTCTGGGTCCTTAGCATTATCTGCATCTATGTCTGCAGAAGTTCAACTTCAGAGAGAATTTCTCTGCCTCCTACCTGAAGCTTCACCATGGCCAAAACAATGAGATGAAGCCCTTTAAGTTTAAGTTTACAGAAAAGACCATGAAAGGGTCAAGAATGAAGTAAACTCAGGGAAGATGCCACTTTAGATCTCAAGATTGGATGCCTCTCTTGGATTAAAAGATGCCACTTCCATGCCTTGTACTGTCTTGTTGAATCATGGGATCTAGTCACAGTCTCATGCATTACACCGAGTGACACTGGTGAAAAAAAGCCAATCTTTGAGGTTCTACAAGTTTTTTTGTGCAGTTTTATGGTGAGGTGTTTTTGCTAAACCAAAGCAGAACATCTCCAGATCTGACCTTCTGAAATTCATACGAAGTTTGCCACAGACAACCATTAGAGAGAGTAAAGTCCTTTTTTGGGAGCAGCAGTTACCTTTAAATGGGAAACATCAGCAGCAAGATTGTGACAATTAATTTATTTTTCTGTCAGAAAAATAATTTATTTTTAATTAGAATTTATTTTTGAGTCAGAACATTGAGATTCTGGATTTCTGACCCAGCTGCAAGAATCAGGAAAATCCTAGCATCGTTTTCCAGGCTTTTTTTCCCCCCTATATTTCATAAAGAGTAGAGAAGTAAATCTATCCTTTGTATGTCCATTGGATTGACTTTTATATTAAACTCGTTGTCTGGTTCATTTGATCTCCAAAGGGTGCAGGAAAATGTAGTTAATTGGTTTAAAACTCTTGTAAATAAGGAATCCTAACAGTGGCTGAGGTGTAAAAAGGACAAGCAAAATTTGTTGCTTTTCCACTTTCATCAGTGTAGCAGCATCTTTACCACTGACAAAAGACACAAAACAGCAAAAGGAAATCTGGCATCAACAGAGGAAACAATACTGGGTGAGTCAGAGCCTTGTTTTTCCTTAGATCTGTCAAATACACCCTTGTGTGTCTGTGTGCACATGAATAAATACATGTGTATGCAAAAATATGTAATGGCCTGTCTGTTCTGTGTTTGTATACATTTGAATCAGGTGTAAACACCAAAGCAGTGAGGCTGCATTTGCATATTCAGGTATACACTTATTTCTTGAAAAGCCACCAAAACCCCTCCTCCCTTTCCATGTTCATGCTTCCACACTTATGTGTATAGGAGCACACCCTTCTCCTCCTGTTTTTCCTTGTCAGAGCACTTAAAAAAAAAAAAAAGGAATTTTGTATTCCATCCTGATGGAGAACTTAAAATTACAGTGCTATTCTTTTTCCTTCCCCTTTTTTTTTTAAGTGTAATCAATGGAGAGAATTGTTCCAATTTTCTTCAGCTGCTTGTGTTAATTCCTGTGATGATTTCTTTGGAATGTCTCTGTGTTTGAGGGAGGTGTAAATCAGAATTAATCCAGCTCTGTCCTGACCCACCAGAGACATGAGAAGGAGCAGAGCTATGATTATGTGATGTCTTAATGTACTACAGGTATTAAAACCACAAATAAATTGTGGTTTGCATAAAGGTTGCATAAAGAAAGAGGTATCTCAAATAAAAATTTTCCTGCATCATAAACACTAAGTATTTAATTTGCTGCATGAATTTTAAGTACATTTTTCCATGGTCTATTTCCACTGAAGTCAAAAGTAAATTTTTCACACTCTTCTGTATTTCTCATCATGTGAAACATCCCATTGAATTCGCAGGATGAACATGAGCAAATATTTAAGCTTCTACAAACACTTTCTTAGCAGGATCAAAGCCTAAGGTCAAATCTCATTTCCAAAAGGCTTCTTGCCTTGCGAATCAAAGCAGATTTAGTGCAAAGGAAATTCTCATTATTGACTTCTCTTTCCATCTAGCCGTGAAATAACCCATATCTCTTGGAAAAAAATAGGTTTTGGGCACAAAAATCTTCCAGAAGAAGGAAGATGAGGAACACAAGCTTGTATGAGATAAACAAGACAATGAATCTGTGATTTCTTAATAATGGTGTAAAATGCTGTATTTTAGATACATACACCTACAAACTCTTAATCAAAACATTTTCCTACTATACATAATTTGTTTTACTGTCTATAAGATGTCACCTTAAGCTGATATTCTAAACTAAGCAGTTCTGCTCTGAAAAATGCTCAATATTTGAGCCAGTTTTATCTTGTCATATTCACCTCCCGCCTTCCATATATTTGAAGAGGGTTTTTTCCCAGGGTTTCCTGTGAAAACTCTTTCATGATTTTGGCACAAGAATTTGCTGGTATGATGTGTGTTTTGGGTAGCACAGGAAGGAACTGTTCCCCCCATTCTCATCAAGTTGCATCAGCCTTGGGGCTAATACCTACAGGTTGCTCCTTTGCTAGTAAATTAGTGTGAGGACAATGGAATCAGATGCCAAAATTACCTGTTCATAGAAATATCTAATTAGAGCAGTCCTTGGCATCTTTTGGCATGGACCAGCTTGCACTCAGCCCCTTCAAATAATGAGTGCTGTGGTTGGTCTCAGCACTATTCCAGAGGAGCAGAAGTTAACTCGTGCTTGTGTCAGCTCTGCAGTCTATTTTAAAAGCTAAAATACATTAATAAATGTGGCCAGAGAGGAAGCTCTGGCAGTTTCAGTTTACTGAGAGAGACTCTGCCCTAAATTCCATCAAAATGCTTTGAATGATTCTCTGACTGCCTGCCAGAGGGAGCTTTGCCTCCACTGCTCCCAAATGTTCTTCCATCCCCATGTGCAAGTCTGATCCCAGCCATGGCTTTCACCCTGTGAAAGGCCCAGGGTGGATTCTGAGGACAGACAGACATGCAGGAGTCTCTGTATACCCACATGGATGCAAATATGTTTACATATATATATCCTTATCCAGAATGGAATTTAGAGTGTAAGCGCTTGATGCAAACAAATGAAGAAAAATGAAAAACTACTCGACATTCACATTTGTTTGGGGTATAGGGGGTGTCAGAATGAGAAAAATAACTGCATTTGAATTCATAAATTCAAACAGAATTTTGCTGTAGTGTTTTCCTGGTTATAGGCAAACTAAGCACATGAATTCATATCCTCCACTGAGCAATATCTATACAGTTACCATAGAGCAATTTTGTCTTCAGATTAGTTAGGGGTAATTCTATTTTGGTTTATAAAGTCAATGGAGCATAACATTGTCACAGGATAGTGGTCTCCCACTGCTACCTCGTTTAAGCAATCAAGCAAAAAATAAAGCATATGTTACACCTTGTAATGTATTTCTCATTCTTGTATCCTTACACTATTTTCATTGTCATAATGATCCAGTATGTCTTTATCTGCTTGGACTTTTTATATAAGTTCGCTTCTCTCTAAGGTTTACAAATGAATAATTTAACCAACAGCCATGTACTATATATTATTTTTTCACCCAGAAGCACAGCCTTCCTGAGTTCCAGTCCACAGAAGATGGTTCAGCTACAAGAGGGATGGCCTACATCTGACAGCAAGCTTGGGCTGCTGCTCCTGTCGCCTGCCTGGTGCATGCTGTGTTAGGTGAGCCTCAGTCGCTGTGCTCTTCCCAACAGAGTGGCTTCCACAGACTGTTTCTGACACACACGAGGCCAGGAAGGTACCTGAGGCTGGTGTTCAGCAGGATTCCAGGGAAACAGCGTGTGACTCTTGTAGGAAACGAGAAATGAGATCAACCCTTCTCCCACTCGACTGAAAAAATGCGAGGGCAGGTTTATGCGTAAGGTATTTGATGCAGATCAAAATGACTGTGCTGAATCCTTGGTTCAGCCCTGGGAGACTTTGGGTGAGAGGCTTTGCTTCAGAAGCACTTAGGATGATGCTAAAACATGACAAAATCTATGAAAATTTCTAGAAGTCCAAAAAGCCTAAAATTTTTCTGAAACCCCAAAAGCCATTAGGAGTTATGGTCCTTGTTAGTTCTCTTTTGCTTTATTACTGTTAAGAAATAATTGCAAGGTGAAAAAAAAGAGTAATTTTTCTCTCTCTGCTTTTTCTATCTAGATGGAAAACATCATTGCTGACACACTTCATGCCACTACACATTCATATTAATCTCTCTCATAAGCAGCTCAGAAAGGTGCTGCTGAGACACTATAACCAAATAATAGGAGTCTACATTCACAGTTTCCAAGTGAAGACGTGGAGTCTCAGTTAAGTTTCTTAAACATTAATGCCTCTAATGAAATTCTAAATACCTCACAGTGTTCTACTTCTCCTCCACCCATCAGTGCAGAAGGGTATACAATCCATCCATGTCCTGCACCACAGATGCCACCCTGTTGGTGTTTCATCCATCCTTGGTCTTTTCAAGTGGCACCAAATGTCAGTGCAGAGTCAGTCCTTGGTGCACTCTCAATTTGTTCATCAGTAAAGACAGACAGGACATTTTTCCTGAACTTTTAATTTAATTCGCCTTTGTTACTCTCTTCTGGTGGTGTCATTAGTGTGTTATTATTTCATAGATTGCTTTAAAAGGTGTTTAAGGGTATATCTCCTATATCCTTAAAGCCTTAAGGAGAATAAAATTACAAAATTTTGGTGTGAGCATGGTGAGGCCCTGGACAGGTTGCCCAGAGCAGCTGTGGCTGCTCCATCCCTGGAAGTGACCAAGGCCAGGTTGGATGGGGTTTGGAGCAATCTGGGATATGGAAGGTGTCCCTGTCATGGCAGGGGGTTGGAATGAGATGGTCTTTCAGGTCCCTTCCAAACCAAACCATTCTGTGGTGCTTGCCCTACTCTGTGGTACAGGGGCAATAGCAGTAGATATGCTGCTGGAATTAATTTTTTTTTAATCTTGGATGGAATTGGGGAACCTGGGAAGTCTGAAATGTCATTTGAAGTTCTGTGCTGTAAATGGAACTTTTGTTTTATGTTTTAAACAGCTTCTTATGTTGCACATAAGAAACTTTACCCATGACCAGTACTCTTGAGGAGGGGAGGGAGAAGGCTGATGAAAGAAACACTGACTTGTTGCAAACTATTTTCTGATTTCAGTAGGAAATAGAAGAGGCAAATTTCAGTTCTGCAAGTCCAGCCTGCAATATTCTTATTCCTTTAAGCTGCTCCTGGATGTGAGGAGCGCATGGGAATTAACAATCTCATATAACTTCAGAAATGTTCCTTCTTTGAAGAAGGATCTGGTCCAGATGATCATCCAAGATTCCTTGCAACCTAAGTGGTTCCATGACTTAATTATTTTTCTTTCTCCACTTGGGAGCCCTGTAGTGAATTAACATACATGTGGTACTGATGATCTAGAGCCTGAGCCTAGAAACAAAACAAAGAGTCAGTCAAATTAACTGCAGCATTTAGATGAAAAAAAAAAAATCCTTTGTCAAGTTCACTGTTTTCTTTGTACATCTACAACAGAATTGCCATATTTTGATCCCTTTTTCAGCCAAGAGCTCAATGGAAGTCAATGTAACTCCAAGCTGTATTACAAAGGTTTTATCTCAGTTTCCAAGGCTAACTATATATGCAAGTCACAGACTCTCGATTTTGTACTGAGAAACCCAAGATTTATTTTTTTTTTCTTCTGTCAGAAGCCAGGACACTAATCCTGGAAAAAGAAAAAAAAGTATTGATCCCATACCTATTAATTTAAAAATATGTGGTTTTGAACTGAAGCTGGCTTTGAGGAAGCTGTAATGAATACGAGTCACGATCCAGCATACTTTACTTCTTTTGACTAATGCCCTTTTCCATAGGAACTGTGAAAGGGAAAAAAAAATATCTTCTTTTGCGGTGATTCTTTCTTATTTATATACACACTCTGGGGCAAATGACTTTCCTGTCACTGGAGGGACATCAAAAAGGAAAGCAGTTGCAAATTTCTCACAGAGCTGAACTTCCTGGAATACTTTACTTGGCTTCCAGAAAATATTATTTTAAAAAGTGGTTTCTCAGTTTCAGTTGCTCCTTGAGGCAGGTGGAACTGAGAAATAGCTAAAGGGTGGTTCCATAACTAAAGAATTGTCTAGAGTATTTTATCTTGATTTTTTAAAGCATTCAGATCTGTCTTTTCAGACTTGTTTGCTATTAGTTGAACTTCCTGCTGATATTTTTATATATTTTTTTAATTCCCTCCTTAAAACAACATAAGTGAGACTAATTTTCAAGAAATTTTAACGCCTTTTTTTTTTGTATTGGGTATTTTGAGATCAACATTTTGAGTTCATCAGAAAATCTTAGGTGCACAAGGGGTCTTAAGAATTTAAATGTGTTTGGCTTAATGCTAATTTATATTCATAATCAGGAGATGAGGGAGGAATTTTTATTTGTTTCTATTTCATCCCTTGAACATTATCATTAGACCTGATTCAGCACCTATTCTGTGATAATTCAAGTGGTGAAAATCCAGTCAATATTGGTTATAATAGATGACTAGTAAATTAAGTGAGGTTTTTCTTTCCCAAAAGATTTTATAAAGTTAATGCTAGCTAGAAAATGACAATATTAAACAGTGAAAATTGCTACAGAAGACATAAACATTTATCTCATAGATTGAAACATAATTTCAGGCAAAACCTCCTCCTCTGTTACCAAGCTTTAGTTTTAAAAAACAAGGTGTTCTGATTGGAGATACTGCTCTCCAATGCTCTTTAATAATTTGAAAAAATCCCAGAAGAAAATAATAAGGAATTTTGCAAAATTTTTCCAGGAAACATATTTATTTATGTTCTGGGAGATTATTGCATGGCCTTATGAGAGCAATGAGATGGGCACTTCTGGAATCTCCTGCACCCTTTGGAACAGATCACATTATTCAGAAAATATGAAAAACTTAATTCTGGGTGGGTGGTGATGGGAGTTCTGTAGCTTCTCAGAAGATAAAATCCAACTCTTTTGTAAGTTTGGACTTTTTTATTTGGATCACATAATAAGGTTCTTGTTCAGATCTTGGGGTTGTCTACTCTCTCACTTCAGTACAATTTGAGTATAACACCTTATCCCATCTTTTTCCCACCAATAATTTCACCCTTGCCCTAGGCCAGTAGACCACCTTCAAATAATTTTTGGCTTTAGTGTCCAAGTGATGGAAGAGTTCTTTCATTCCCCCAGGGTATATATTATATACTAGTCTGCTAGAAATACACACATACACACACACACACACACACACACACACACACACACACATATATATATATATATATATATATGTGTGTGTATAGATATATATATATAAAATAGTATTGGTTACTACTGGTTTATTTGGTATGTATATGTATATGTGTATAAAATATTTATGTGTGTGTGTATATATATATATATATATATATATATGTATATATATATTTACACTGCACTAGAGTGCTGGATCCATGCAGTCGAGGGAAATCCTTTCTCAGGTATTTTAATTTGAATCTCCCTGCCTAACGGTATTTTTACCAAAGGCATTCCTATGCTGAGGAGTTTAAACCTTACTTACAGGCCCTCTGTTTCTGTGTGGCAAGGAGTACTTTCTCCAACAGATCCTAAATGCCTTGAATGATCAAAGTGTTGACTAAAATTTATTACATGAATCCAGTGCAGTTCTCTTTCCTCAGTGAAAGTCCTTCAGAGAGGTTTTTAAGAGCATCTGCCAAGAAGTAAGTCAGAGTTAGTGCAGGGGGTTTAGAATTAAGGAATGGTAATTTTAACAGCAATTGTTCTTGGACAATAATTGTTTCCCTGTGAGGGTGGTGAGGCCCTGGCACAGGGTGCCCAGAGAAGCTCCTGGATCCCTGGAAGTGTCCAAGGCCAGGATGGACGAGGCTTGGACCATCCTGGAATAGTGGAAAGTGTCCCTGCCCATGGCAGGGGATTGGAATGAGATGAGCTTTAAAGCATCCTTTCCAACTCAAACTGTTCCATTCATTCTGTGTAGTTGAACTTCTGGGTATGTGACTTAGTTTCATTGAGTGTTGTCATGCTACTCCAAGTAGTAAAAAATCCCACATCCTTTCCTACACCTTCACTGCTCTGCTGTGGCTGCTGCCACAGAACTAACTGTATACACAAAACACACTACATTAGTGTGCTTACATTTGTATTCAGGACAAACTACTAGTTCTAACCTAATTTCCTTATGGATGTTGCAGACCTCTAGTTTAACTACAGCAGTATCCTGCCCTTGCCTTCACCTTACACAAGAAACACTCTCTAATTTGATAAAAACCCACACGTTTATTTTAGATTGCCAGACAAATTCTACTGGAAGCTGTTGCAAAGGGAGGCAGGGACGGTTTCTTTCCAAGGGTAACAAGCTGCCAGACAGCAGAAATTCAGTTTTGGTCCCTAAGATGCTGGAGCAATTGAGTCAGGCTCGAATCTCTCTAAGGCATCGCTGCAACGATGTAAATATGAGAAGCCACAAAGGTGACCTAGAGTTTTCTTGTTCCTCCCATCTCTGGGGTGGAAAATTTTCTGCTGTCGCCTCTAGATGTGGTTTCTGCCAACCCATTTTCATCTTTGCCTACAGAAGTCTCCGTGGAGGCTGGTAGAAAGGGATGGCTGGGCACTGAGTACTTGTCATATTTACTACTTTATCCTCCACCAGTCTGCAGGGGAAAAAAGTTGCTGTGAAAGGTGAATAGATGGAGCAGGAAAGTGTCTGACTTTGGAAGGGAACATTTAGTACAGAGACTTTCAGACTTTACAGAATTTCAGCTACAGCTCTTTTCTCCTCCCCATACACAGACAAAATCCAGCCAGCATCTCAACCAACCTTTCAGAACCTTTTTCTGGCTTGAGGCTAATTGCAGCTCTGCATTCTGGGAAATACAGAGGGTGTCCCAGCCATTGAAACCAAGTCTTAATTTGGACCTGCTTTCCCTCCTTATTAAACTGTTGGTAATTTGGTACATGAGAGGGCAGCTCCTGCGAGCAAGAGACACGGCCCCCTCTCCATCCTCTTATACTACAAAGCTTGCATTTTTCATAGTGGATTAGCAAGTCTAGACATCTTATAAAATGTCAATGAATGTATGGATCTTCAGTGTATATTTCTCAGGAGAGCTCTGCTTGTTTGCAATGCTGCTCTCCCAGCCCGATCAATACAGCCACAACAGCCTTCTGCATTTTCTGACAGAAAACAGAACCCCTCTCACTGGATTTTTATATTTTTTTTCTTCTTCTTTCCAAAGCAGTTAATCAAATAGTGGAGATAGAGGAAACAGAGGGTGGGCGGGGAGTTGGATGGTATGCCGAGCACCCAGGGAAGTTGTGAATAAAGTGTTTTATTTTAATTATTATTACTAACCACGGAGGCACGATAAGAATTATCAGGAGGAAAATCATACCTCAGGGGCAAGACAAGGACTGGGGAAGAGAAGGAAAGGGAGGAGCAGCTGAGTGCAAGAACCCCCACGGGATGTGATTATCTCCTGATAACAACATTCCCAGACTTATTGCTATTATGAAATTTCATTTCTCCATTTTTTAAATATACACAGATACATATATAAATTATTTAGGTGAAGTATTTCAATTCCCCGCAAACCGCGAGTTTGCATTAAAATGCTTCAACTGTGAGATTCCCAGGTATATTAATTTCCACTCTTTGAGGATGTTGAGCAGTCCATCAGAATAAACTCTTCATCCTCGGCTGTTTTATGATATTATTACAATGTATTTTAGTTGGGGAATGGTGGGTGGAACAAGTTTTCAGAGAAATAGTCATGTTTGGGCTCCATTTGGTTGCTGGAGGGGAAAACTCCACATAAAATGACTCTGGCTGTTCAGTAGGGCATCCTGATTTCTTATTATTATTATTTTTTCCCCAGCACAGTTCTATTTCTTGTCTCCTTTTAAGAAGTCCCAAGTCCCCTCCCCATATACTCTAATAACAGAGAGGGGGGATTGCAGTCACAAGACACAGGTGACTGCATTCAGCTGTGTGTTTTGTATGTTGAGTTTTCTAGCAATTATATATATAAAAATGGGAACAGGTTTATGTTGTTATTGAAATCAATTTCACAATTTCACTTGTGATTGAAAAATTTTTAGTGCTGAAATATACTTTAAAACCCATCTCATTTTTTTGTTAGATTGGCCCAGATTATGTTAGTTCTTTCTAATTTCCTTTTATTTTTCCAGAAGCTTTTATTTCAATTCAAGGCTCTGACTGCAGCTCACAGATATCATTTTTGGTTAAGGTTCATAGAATCAACAAATGGTTTGGGTTGAAAGGGACCTTAAAGATCATCTCATTCCAGCTCCCTGCCGTAAGACGAGACACCTTCCACTAGAACAGATTTCTCAGGAATCACTGCAAATCACAGGGATCACTTTGCTTATTGGGTCAGCTTTAAAGCCCTTTGGATGTAGTGGAAAACTCTGTAACAACTTTAATGTGAGGGCTTAGTGTCAATCACATAGGAAGATGGAGAATATTTTTCTTCCCTTCTCATTAAGTTCACAAATTCCTTTAATAATTCCTTTGTATTGGTTGTTTTGGTTTTTCGTAATCCCAAAAAATTCAACATCATACAAAACACTATGGAGTTTAATGTGGTCAAAACCATAGAAGGCTTAAGATGCTGCACAGGATCAAGTGAGCTAAATATTTTTTCATGAAGTTTGGCATTCTTTTTCTCTTTTCTTGTCTATGTGTTCTTTCCCTTTTCTATTCCCCTTTCTAAATTATTCTATTCCCTTTTCCCTAAAGCTATTCCCTTTTCTAAATTATTCCCTATGGAATTATTTGGGAAACCTGCAGAAATATTTGGGGGAAGGTATTGTACTAAGCCAGCACAGAGTTTAGGGAAATTTTAAGCCAGTATAAAAAGACATTTAATACTCTTAGATCTATGGTTATGGTTTTGATATGGTCTCCTTTCTGTTCCATATCAGAATGAGTGAGAGCCTGGGAATGTAATATTCTGTTCCAGTTTTTTATCTGATAAGGCTTTGACAATTATATTTCGCTATGAAATGATTTGCAGAAGGGAAAATTCAGACTGGGAAAGCGAAATTCTACACTCTGATGAGGACAATACTGATTCTTACTTTCATTTCTGCATTTGCAGTAATTTCACTGCTTGATTTGTGTGTTGTTTTGATGCTTTTTATCTCTGCTGACATCTCTGGAGCAACGCCTGATGCATATTTGTTCAGGCAAAATCCCAATCAGCCCTGCAGAATTCATCTAATTGTTCCCCTTCACTAATGTAGCACACAGGCATAAAAAGTGAACTGAAGACAATGTTTTCTAAGCTTTTTTTAATCTACTTTAATAATTTTCTGAGAAAGGAACCGAACAGTACTCCACTTTTAATTAAATGAGCAATTTCTTTCAGCTGTGGAGATCACAATACAATTGCAACCTACAGCCTCACTGATCTTAGCTGCTCTGACATTACTAAGAAAATCTTACACCACTAAAAAGTAAAGATAATACTACAGATCCTTGTCTTACATAATCTTCTTTAGCTCAGTTGAAATCAATGGAATCATATTTATTCCAACCCTGGTGATGCTCTAGCTCAGGATCAGCATCACAATGTTAAGTATCAGGATCAGGTATCAGGATCAGCATCACAAGGATATATACAGACAAAAAAAAAAGAAATAAAAGTTCAAAATAAATAAACACATATATGCATACACATACATGTATATATACACATTTATATGTTTATGCTCAGGAATAAAGTTGCAGAAGATTCAAGATTTCAGGAAATTCCATAATTTTGGATATGAAGGGAGAAGGCAAGGCTTCTGAAACCCAGTCTGGATGGATGCTCTCAGAGCAGTCACCCCTCTGCCTGTGAGCCTCAGAGAGATTTGCAGCACAAGGGAGATACAAAGGATGCTTTGCTGTCTCTCAGCTCTATGTGACCTGCTCTGATTTGTTTCACCTAGTGCTGAATCACTGAGGAGTCTTGTTTAAAAGGCAGCAATAAGGTTAAAAAAAAAAACGTTGAAAACCTTAAGAGTTCTATGCAAATTTAATAGTAATACAATTAGGAACATGATGCTGTTCGGATAGAAGCCCTAGCCGAGACGCTAAACAGGTACATAGACAAGTGTCACAAAATCATTTTAGTTGGACAAGATCTCTGAGATCATTGAGCCCAAACTTTAAAAGCTGGAGGAAAGCAAGTATTAAAGTGCTATTATTTTAAGTATTTGATGGATATGCAAACATTTTGCTTTGTTAGAGCACAGAAACACTCAGCCCAAACACCACTAAAATACCTGATGTAATTTTGCCTCTATAAAATCTTTTCAAGTCATTTTGAAGTTGGACAGGGGTTGTGACCATAAACTGCTTTCCTTAAGAGGGTGTAGCTAATTTTCAGGGGAGGAGGGATGCATTTCACAGAGTTCAAAGGAATGCCACAAAACTGATCCTTGGGTTGGAAAACAAGCTCTGCAATATCAGGCTTAAGGAGCTCAACTCAGATTATCAAAGGGAGAGTGGAGAGGTGAGTTGATCACTGTGTAAGGTGCTTAGAAATGTTTGATAGCAGGGAGCTTGTCATCCCTGCTAACAAGGGCATAACAACATCCTGTGTCTGGAAGAGGAAGTTTACATAAATACAGTCTATTTAAATAAGATGGAATTCCCTGTCACTGAGAGGATGTGGCTCAGTGGCACCTGACCAGTGCAGATGCACTTGGATATTGGAATTTTTAAAGTGTCATTATATCTTCATGTACCCATATATTTTGATTTAGGTGTTGGAATAATTCTTTGGTCTGTGTCTGCAGCAGCAGCAGGAGGAATCCAAATGCCTCACTTCAAGTACCTGGAAGGAATCCATGGTGATATGTCTTTTGAATGTTCAGGAACAACACAGTCTATATTTAAGCAGTGCTTCCAATTCCAATTCATGTTTCTGAATTCTAGCCTGATACTTGTTGTGAGAGAATTTTTTTTTTTTTTTTTGAGGGAATATCTTGGCTGTTGATGATTTGCTTTCCTCTAAACATAAGAGGTTGTTTGCAAATGGAAATGAGATATAAAAGAAAGAATTATTTTGATCCCTGTTCTCTACATGCTTGCCATCTACACAGAGCTGGGTGTTTTGAGTGAGATTTGTTCAGTTCTTATCAGGTCTTCAAGAATATGACCTCCCTCAAGTCTATGGGGTTTTTAGCACTTAAACTCTTCTCCCAACACATTTTGTCTTCCGCTTGTCTGTGTTGAATTTCATCTGCCATTGTGTTGCCCAATTACCTACAGTAGTTTAGTTAGCTCCACCTGGAGTTCCCACCAATCCTCTTGGGCCCGCATAACCTAAATAATTTTATGTCTGTGTCATAATAGCCATAAAATAATTCTGTGTCAAAATAATTTTGTAAATTGGTGTTTCAACATTTGTCCTGAGTGCAGCTGAACAAAACCCATTGTGTATAGCTCCAGTCTTTGCGCCTCAAGGACTCCCCTATTATACACCTGCTCTTGACAGATTGAGGCCTAAAACAGGAGAGCTTAGTCACATATTAACCAGCAGGAAGAAAGTCTCTCCTTTTTATTAATGCCTGACTACGAGTTCAGTGTTTGGAATGCAGTCCTACCTATAAATCAACATCAGAGACTACAACCCAGTGTGTTCAAGAGCTTTGTTTAAACATCAAAAGAAGAACACAGACAAGCGCTATGGTAGAAATATAACTAATCACTTGCAAATACATCTTTCCTGTCAGTAGGAGCTTAACCTTTTTGTTTAATGTTACTGCAGGAAAATGCACTTATTTACAGTCTATCTATTTTCTTTAAAGCAATAGACAGGTTTGCTATGAAAAATGATCATTTTTATTACTGCAACAACACAAACAGGATTTAAGAAGTGTTCAGTTGCAGGAGATTTATGGAATCTTGGGAATTTCAAGGCTTCACAATGATTAATGAGAACAGGAATTACTGAGATTGCTGAACATGTTTGGCCAGCCCATCACTTGATAAAACAACAGTTTACTAAAAAGAAGAATTATATGTAGGGGTTTTGCTCGTTGACTAGTAACGAACACAACATGATTGCATGTGGCACATTGATTAGATCAAATTAACTTCACACTCTTCTCCTGGCTTTCTTAGCTCGTAGGGGACTCCACTAGGATTTAGCCACAGTGTGCAGAAAATCCTAGAATCTATAGACTATTCCCTTTAATTTGAATGTTGCAGATTATGGATAAAAGATTGGTCACTTCTAGGATTTAAGACTTCAAAGGAAAGGAAAATAAAGAGAGACACAGAGGGGAAAAATACAAACAAAGAGCTCCTGTGAGAAAGAAGGGGAAATGCAGACTCCTACAAGATGTGGGGCTGGGTTCGATAGAGCTCCTGAATCTGATTTTCTACTTACTCACACAAACTCCGCTGGACTCAATGGCATTACTCCTCCTTTACACATTGGGAAGAGAAAGCAGAATCAACCCCATTTTTCTACTGTAGCATAGTTCATTGCCAGCAAACACAAAAAAAAAAAAAAAAGATCACAACATTCCTGGTTTGCTTTCATCTTTTGGGCTTGATGGTGTTTCAGTCAATACAAGTTTGTCATTGATCAGCAGCACGCGCTTTGTCAGCGGGATCAGGACCTCTGTATTCCTTGTAATCTGTTTTGTAGATAACAAAAAGTGCTCTTCCCAAAGGTGTGGGTTCTAATGCAAAAATAAATGTAAAAAAAAATGGTAGTACATTGGGTATAGGGCCTTCCTTCAGATGATGAAAGTTTTCTTAGCTCTGCCCAGATACAATCCTTCCAGTGGGCTTGGTCAGCTCCAGAGTATCCAGCCCCAGCAGGGAAACTCTGAGTTGCCTTGCATTGCACTGCCCACTTTGGAATCCAAGATCTCACCATTTGTTGTGGTTTAACCCCTGCAGGAAGGGGTTCACTCACTCACCTCCCCCTAGTTCAAAGAAGGAGAGAATCAGAGAGGTAATAATGAGGCATCTTGCTGGACAAAATAAGGACAGTTTCATAGGTAGAGTAAAATCTGTGAGGAAAGGCGAAGCGAAATAAGGAACTCATTCCCAATTTTCTGTGAGAAGACAGGTGTTCAGCCACATCCAGGGAAACAAGGCTCCATCACATGTAATGTCTGCTTGAGAAGACAAATTCCATAAAGCTGAACAATCCCCACCCTTCCTTCTCCTTTCCAGCAGCCTTTCTTGCCAACCATGACACCACCTGCTCTGGAATATCCCTTTGGCCAGTTGGGATTATCTTTGCCTCCTTCCAACTCCTTCTGCACCTACAGCCTCTTCTCTGGTGGGGTGGGGTGAGGAAAAGAAAGACCCTGGCTCTGTGTAAGCCCTGTTTAGCAACGGCAAAAATATCCCTGCCTTATCAACACTATTGCCAGTACAAAACCCAAACACAGCCCCAGCTACTGTGAAGAGCTTTACCCCAGCCAAAACCAGCACAGCCTCTCCCTTGTGCAGACACAAGGATGTGATGCATCACAGGACATGTCATGGGACATGATGGAGATGCCTCCCCTCTCTACATGCATTCATTCGTCCATCTCACTTTTGGTTCAGTAGATATTTTTCCCCTGTCACCCAGGGGCTTTGTGTCACTCAGTTTGGTCCTGTCACTTCAACCCCACTATGAGTCAAGAGCACTGGCTACTTTTTAGAGGCTTTTTCACCATCTGAAGAGGAAATGGATTCTAAATGCTGATGGCAGGAACCTCAACTTCCCCTTGAACTCAAGGAAAGAACTTCAGTGGGTGCTGTACAACTAAATTAGGCAACAGCCATGTTCCTAAATTTGAAGCTATGAATTAGTTTATATTTTCTACTCTCTAAGACTTTCTTTTTCGGGTTTTGTTCTTTCTACTCTTTCCTATATTTTCTCTCCATTCTTAATATCATCAGGTAGCAGAGGTCTCTTCTTTCAGTCGCTAGTTCCTGACTGTCATATCCTTGCACCTCTGCTCCACTGTGCATCTCAAAAATGATCTGAAAAGCAAAAATTATGACCTTCTATGGGCTTTTATTTCTCAGTTTGAGTTTTTTCTAGTATTTTGGCCTAGTAGCTGTTTATTCCCTATTCCTGTAGACCACTTCAGGCTTCAATTTAAATGAAAGCTGCCCTGACAAATAAGACTGCCATGAATTGCCCCTGTCCTAATGTAAGCTACAGTGCTTTCATTTCCTGGAGTGCTAATGGTAAAAACACACCACTAGTGAGCATCACAGGCTGTACAATGCATTATAAATAAAGGTACATGCACTACAGTATTCAAGATAAAAGGTATTAAGCTTACTGTAGGGGTACTGTAAAATTTAGTGCTCAGTAGAATATGCTAGTAGTCCCTAAAACAGCAGTCAGATACCAGGCACAAAGACACAGCAAATTCAAGAAAGAAACTGTCAATAGCACAAGCTCTAGAAACCTTCAAAGGGTTCAGGTCTGATCTATTTGCTCTTATTTTGCTACACTTTTTTCTTTTTTTCTTTTTTTCTTTTTTTCTTTTTTTCTTTTTTCTTTTTTTCT